>JAVSCE010003595.1:0-426199 GCA_032199065.1 Smutsia gigantea
TTTTTGTGCCAATACCAAATTGTCTTGATTACTGTGGCTTTGTAGTAGAGCTTGAAGTCAGGGAGTGTAATTCCCCCTGTTTTATTCCTCCTTCTCAGGATTGATTTGGCTATTTGGGGTCTTTGTGGTTCCATATGAATTTTAGAATTATTTGTTCCAGTTCATTGAAGAAAGCTGTTGGTAGTTTGATAGGGATTGCATTGAATCTGTAGATTGCTTTAGGTAGTATAGCCATTTTGACAATATTGATTCTTCCTAGCCAAGAGCATGGAATGCTTTTCCATTTGTTAGTGTCCTCTTTAATTTCTCTTAGGAGTGTCTTGTAGTTTTCAGAGTACAGGTCTTTCACTTCCTTCGTTAGGTTTATTCCTAGGTATTTTATTCTTTTGATGCAATTGTGAATGGAATTGTTTTTCTGATTTCTCTTTCTGTTAGTTCATCATTAGTGTATAGGAAAGCAACAGATTTCTGTGTTAATTTTGTATCCTGCAACTTTGCTGAATTCAGATATTAGTTCTAGTAGTTTTGGAATGGAATCTTTAGGGTTTTATGTACAGTATCATGTCATCTGCAAATAGTGACAATTTGACTTCTTCTTTACCAATCTGGATGCCTTGTATGTCTTTGTTTTGTCTGATTGCCATGGCTAGGACCTCCAGTACTATGTTGAATAACAGTGGAGAGAGTGGGCATCCCTGTCTTGTTCCAGATCTTAGATGAAAAGCTTTCAGCGTCTCGCCGTTAAGTATGATGTTAGCTGTGGGTTTGTCATATATAGCCTTTATGATGTTGAGGTACTTGCCGTCTATACCCATTTTGTTGAGTTTTAATCAGGAATGGATGCTGAATTTTGTCAAATGCTTTTTCAGCATCTATGGAGATGATCATGTGGTTTTTGTTCTTCTTTTTGTTGGTGTGGTGGATGATGTTGATGGATTTTTGAATGTTGTACCATCCTTGCATCCCTGGGATGAATCCACTTGATCATGGTGTATGATCCTCTTGATGTATTTTTGAATTCGGTTTGCTAATATTTTGTTGAGTATTTTTGCATCTACGTTCATCAGGGATATTGGTCTGTAATTTTCTTTTGGTGAGGTCTTTGCCCGGTTTTGGTATTAGAGTGATGCTGGCTTCATAGAATGAGTTTGGAAGTATTCCCTCCTCTTCTATTTTTTGGAAAGCTTTAAGGAGAATCGGTGTTATTTCTTCTCTATATGTCTGGTAGAATTCAGAGGTGAATCCATCAGGCCAGGGGTTTTGTTCTTGGGTAGTTTTTTGATTACCAATTCGATTTCGTCGCTGGTGATTGGTCTGTTTAGTTTTTCTGTTTCTTGCTTGGTCAGTCTTGGAAGGTTGTATTTTCCTAAGAAGTTGTCCATTTCTTCTATGTTTTCCAGCTTGTTAGCATATAGATTCTCATAATATTCTCTTATAATTCTTTGTATTTCTGTAGGGTCTGTCGTGATTTTTCCTTTCTCGTTTCTGATTCTGTTTATGTGTGTAGATTCTCTTTTTCTCTTAATGAGTCTGGCTAGGGTTTTATCTATTTTGTTTATTTTTCCAAAGAACCAGCTCTTGGTTTCATTGATTTTTTCTATTGTTTTATTCTTCTCAATTTTATTTATTTCTTCTCTGATCTTTATTATGTCCCTCCTTCTGGTGACTTTGGGCCTCATTCTTCTTTTTCCAATTTCAGTAATTGTGTCTTTAGACTATTCATTTGGGAATGTTCTTCCTTCTTTAAATAGGCCTGGATTGCAATATACTTTCCTCTTAGAACTGCCTTTGCTACGTCCCACAGAAGTTGTGGCTTTGTGTTGTTGTTGTCATTAGTCTCCATATATTCTTTGATTTCTGTTTTGATTTGGTCGTTAACCCTTTGATTAATTAGGAGAGTGTTATTAAGTCTCCATGTATTTGTGAGCCTTTTTGATTTCTTTCTAAAATTTATTTCTCGTTTTATACCTTGGTGATCTGAGAAGTTGGTTGGTAGGATTTCAATATTTTTGAAATTACTGAGGTTCTTTTGTGGCCTAGTATGTGGTCTATTCTGGAAAATGTTCCATGTGCACTTGAGAAGAATGTGTATCCTGTTGCTTTTGGGTGTAGAGTTCTGTAGATGTCTGTTAGGTCCATCTGTTCTAGTGTGTTATTCAGTGCCTCTGTGTCTTTACTTATTTTCTGTCTGGTTGATCTGTCCTCTGGAGTGAGTGGTGTGTTGAAGTCTCCTAAGATGAATGCATTGCTGTCTATTTCCTCCTTTAATTCTGTTAGTATTTGTCTCACATATGCTGGCGCTCCTGTGTTGGGTGCATATATATTTATAATGGTTATATCTTCTTGTTGGACTGACCCCTTTATCATTATGTAATGTCCTCCGTTATCTTTTGCTACTTTCTTCGTTTTGAAGTCTATTTTGTCTGATACAAGTACTGCAACACCTGCTTTTTTCTCTTTGTTGTTTGCATGAAATATCTTTTTCCATCCCTTCACTTTTAGTCTGTGTATATCTTTGGATTTGAGGTGAGTTTCTTGTAGGCAGCATATAGATGGGTCTTGCTTTTTTATCCATTCTGTTACTCTGTGTCTTTTGATTGGTGCATTCAGTCCATTTACATTTAGGGTGATTATTGATAGATATGTACTTATTGCCATTGCTGGCTTTAGATTCGTGGTTACCAAGGGTTCAAGGGTTGCTTCTTTACTATCTAACAATCTAACTTAACTTTCTTGTTAAGTTATTGTAAACACAGTCTGATGTTTCTTTCTTTCTCTCCCTTCTTATTCCTCCTCCTCCATTCTTTCTATAATAGGTGTTTTATTCTTTGCCTTTAGTTAGTATTTGGATGGTCTGCTTTCTTTGCTATGATTTTTTTCCCTCTGGTGACATCTTTTTAGCCTTAGGTGTGCTTCCATCTAGAGCAGTCCATTTAAGATATCCTGTAGTGGTGGTTTATGAGACGCAAATTCTCTTAACTTTCGTTTATCTGGAAATTGTTTAATCCCTCCATCATATTTAAATGATAATCGTGCTGGATACAATATTCTTGGTTCGAGTCCCTTCTGTTTCATTACGTTAAATATATCATGCCATTCTCTTCTGGCCTGTAAGGTTTCTGTTGAGAAGTCTGATGATAGTCTGATGGGTTTTCCTTTGTAGGTGATCTTTTTTCTCTCTCTAGCTGCCTTTAATACTCTGTCTTTATCTTTGATCTGTTCCATCTTAATTATTATGTGTCTTGGTGTTGTCTTCCTTGGGTCCCTTGTTTTGGGAGATCTATGAGCTTCGGTGGACTGCGAGACTACTTTCCTTCCCCAGCGAGGGAAAGTTTTCAGCAATTATTTCTTCAAAGACACTTTCTATCCCTTTTTCTCTCTCTTCTTCCTCTGGTACTCCTATAATGCGGATATTGTTCCGTTTGGATTGGTCACACAGTTCTCTTAATATTCTTTCATTCCTAGAAATCCTTTTATCTCTCTCTGCCTCAGCTGCTCTGTACTCCTGTTCTCTGTTTTCTATTCCATTAACAGTCTCTCGCATCTCATCCATTCTGCTGTTAAGCCCGTCGATCGCTTGTCTGATTTCTGTATTGTCTTTCCTCAGTTCCCTCACTTCCTCCCTCAGCTCTTGCACATTTCTCTGTAGGTCCATCAGCATGGTTATGACTTTTATTCTGAATTCTTTTTCAGGGAGGCTGTGCATTTCCATCCCTTCAGACTCCTTCTCTGGGGTTGTCTGGTTGATTTTGGTCTGAACCATATTCCTCTGTCTTTTCATGGCTGTATAATTTGGTCACTGATAGTTGCCACGTATGTCAGCTGGGCTCTTTAAGACTTTAAAAAGAGAAGAAAAAAAAAAAAAGAAAAAAAAGAAAAAAAGAAAGAGAAAAAAAGAAAAAAGAAAGAAAAGAAAAAAACAAAAACAAAAACAAAAAACAAAACAAAACAAAAAAAACAAAAAAATGCCCACCGGACGTAGATTCTGTGGGAATGCTCTAGGTGGCGCTATTGCCCCACTATTCCACAACTGTGACTGTGCCGCTCCGCAGGGCCCTTTATCGCTCTGGCAGGGGTGGGAACGAATAGGAGGCTGTTGATCTCAGTGAGAAGTGTTAAGTATGGCTACGCTTCCTCAGTCGCCAGCTAAGGCGTCTGAGACTCCCCAGGACTCCCAGCCTGCTGGGCTGAGTGTGCTGGGGTGATCCGGCTCCTCCGCTGGGCTCCTGTCTCTTTAAGACCGCTGAGGAAAGCGCGCACTTTTTTTTTCCTTCCCGGAGCCGGCTGCAAGCCCCCTGGCGCGTTCCCGCTCAGATCCTGCCCCTCTGTCTCTCCAATCTCCGCTGCACTGCGCAATGTGGGTCAGCGCTCCCCGCGCAGATCCCCGGGGCTGGCTACTTCGCGGGGTGTGCTTCCCCTCCCTCCCGGCTCTGGATCCTCTCCTCCCGCCGGTGCGCTGGGGTGGGGGAGGGCTCGGGTCCCGCCGGGTCGCGGCTCCGTATCTTACCCGCCTCTTGGAGTGCCGAGTCCTCTCGGGTGTAGCTGCACGCTGTGCGCTTTCCTGTGTATTCTCGTCTCTCTTTTAGGAATAGATGTATTTTCTGTGTTTTCGTAGATAAATATAGTGTTGGGAGGAGATTTCTGCCGCCCTGCTCACACCGCCATCTTCCCGGAAGTCCTCTACTTCGTTCTTATACTCCACAAATGAGGGAAATCATCTGGCACTTGTCTTTCTCCACCTGGCTTATTTCACTGAGCATAATATCCTCCAGCTCCATCCATGTTGTTGCAAATGGTAGGATTTGTTTCTTTCTTATGGCTGAATAGTATTCCATTGTGTATATGTCCCACCTCTTCTTTATCCATTCATCTACCGATGGACACAGGTTGCTTCCATATCTTGGCTATTGTAAAAAGTGCTGCAGTAAACATAGGGGTGCATATGTCTTTTTGAATCTGAGAACTTGTATTCTTTGGGTAAATTCCAAGGAGTGGGATTCCTGGGTCAAATGGTATTTCTATTTTTAGTTTTTTGAGGAACCTCCATATTGCTTTTGACAATGGTTGAATTAGCTTACATTCCCACCAGCAGTGTAGGAAGGTTCCCCTTTCTCTGCATCCTCGCCAGTATTTGTTGCTCTTAGTCTTTTTGATGCTGGCCATCTTAACTGGTGTCAGGTGATACCTCATTGTGGTTTTAATTTGCATTTCCCTGATGATTAGTGATGTGGAGCATCTTTTCATGTGTCTGTTGGCCATCTGAATTTCTTCTATGGAGAATTGTCTGTTCATATCCTCCACCCATTTTTTAATTGGGTTATTTGCTTTTTGGTTGTTGAGTTCTTTATATATTTTGGATGTTAACCCCTTGTTGGATATGTCGTTTACAAATATATTCTCCCATACTGTAGGATGCCTTTTTGTTCTGTTGGTGTCCTTTGCCATACAGAAGCTTTTTAGTTTGATGTAGTCCCATGAGTTCATTTTTGCTTTTGTTTCCCTTGTTCAAGGAGATGTGTTCAGGAAGAAGTTGCTCATGTTTATATTCAGGCGATTTTTGCTTATGTTGCCTTCTAAGAGTTCTGTGGTTTCATGACTTACATTCAGGTCTTTGATCCATTTCGAGTTTACTTTTGTGTATGGGGTTAAACAATAATCCGGTTTCATTTTCTTGCATGTAGCCATCCAGTTTTGCCAACAGCAGTTGTTGAAGAGGCTTTCATTTCCCCATTGTATGTCCATAGCTCCTTTATCATATAATTGACCATATATGGTTGGGTTTATATCTGGGATCTCTAGTCTGTTCCACTGGTCTATTGTTTTGTTCTTGTGCCAATACCAAATTGTTTTGATCACTGTGGCTTTGTAATAGAGCTTGAAGTCAGTGAGCATAATCCCCCTAGCTTTGTTCTTTCTTCTTAGAATTGCTTTGGCTATTCAGGTTTTTTTGTGGTTCCATATGAATTTTAGACCTATTTGTTTTAATTCATTGAAGAATGCTGTTGGTATTTTGATAGGGATTGTATTGAATCTGTAGATTGCTTTAGGGATGATGGCCATTTTGACAATATTGATTCTTCCTATCTGTGAGCATGGGATAGATTTCCATTTATTGGTGGTCTTTAATTTCTCTCAAGTGTCTTGTAGTTTTCAGAGTAATGGTCTTTCACCTTCTTGGTTAGATTTATTCCTAGGTATTTTTTTCTTTTTGAAGCAACTGTAAATGGAGTTGTTTTCCTGATTTCTCTTTCTGCTAATTCATTGTTAGTATATAGGAATGCAACAGATTTCTGTATATGAATTTTGTATCCTGCAACATTGCTGCATTCAGTTATTAGTTCTTATAGTTTTTTTGGTGGAGTCTTTAGGGTTTTCTGTGTATAATATGTCATCTTCAAACAGTGACAGTTTAACTTCTTCCTTACCAATCTGGCTGCCTTTTATTTCTTTGTGTTGTCTGATTACTGTGTTAGTATTTGTTTCACATATTTAGGTGCTCCTATATTGGGTGTATAGATATTTATAATGGTTTCATTCTCTTGTTGACCGAACCCTTTATCATTTTGTAATGTCCTTCTTTGTCTCTTGCTACTTTCTTTGTTTTGAAATCTATTTTGTCTGATATAAGTACTGCTACTCCTGCTTTTTTTCTCCCTATTATTTGCATGGAACATCTTTTTCTATCCCGTCACTTTTAGTCTATGCATGTTATGGGTCTGAAATGAGTCTCTTATAGGCAGCATATATATGTGTCTTGTTTTTTTTTAATCTGTTCTGCCATTCTATGTCTTTTGATTGGTGCATTCAGTCCATTTACATTTAAGGTGATTATTGATAGATAGGTACTTATTGACATTGTAGACTTTAGATTTGTGATTACCAAAGGATCAAGGATAGCTTCCTTATTACCTAGCAGTCTATCTTAAATCACTGATTACTTTATTTCAAACCAGAATGTAAAGGTACTTCCCACCCCCTTCTTCTTCCTCTTCCTCCTCCACACTTTATATATTAGGTGTCATATTCTGGACTTTTCATGTATCTCTTGACTGATTTTTTTTGAGTGGTTGATTTAATTTTGTACTTACTCGGTAATTAATTGGTCTAGTACCTTTATTGTGGGTTTATTTTTTTCTTGTGACAGCTATTTAGCCTTAGGAACATTTCCATCTAGAGTGGTCTCTTTAACATATCCTGTAGGGCTGGCTTATTGGTGGTGACTTCTTTCATCTTTTATTTGATAGTTGTTTAATACTACTTCAAATTTCAATGATAATCTTGCCAGGTAGAAGATTCTTGGTTGGAAGCCCTTCTGTTTCATTTCATTAAATACATTATGCCATTCCCTTCTGTCCTGTAAAGTTTCTGTTGAAAAGTCTGCTGATGGCTGATGGGGTTTCCTTTTTTTTTTTTTCTCTGTGGCTGCTTTCAATACTCTCTCCTTGTCCTTGATCTTTGCCACTTTAATTATTATATGTCTTGCTGTTGTCTCCTAGGGTTCCTTTTGTTAGGAGATCTCGGTGCTTCCATGAGCTACCTGGGTGTCTGTTTCCTTCCCTAGATTGGGGAAGTTTTCAACAATGATTTCATCAAAGAGACTTTCTATCTCTTTGTCTCTCTCTTCTTCCTCTGGTACCCCTATAATTGAATATTGTTCCATTTGGATTTTTCACACACCTTTCTTATTATTTTTTTAATTCTTAGAGATCCTTTTTTCTCTGTTTTTGGGCTTCATTGTTTTCTTGCTTCCTAATTTCCAAATCATGTACTACTCCTTCAACCTGTGTAAGCCTGCTATTAATTCCTTCCATTGTATTTTTCATTTCAGATACTGTATTTATCAGTTCTGAGTGACTTTTTTGGAGGTCTCTTTTTTTTTTGCTGAGGTCCTTCCTGAGATCTTGACTATTTTTCTATAGATCTGTGAGCATGTTTATGACTTTTCTTTTGAAGTCTTTATCAGGAAGATTGGTGACTTCAGTTTCATTCAGCCCTCTTTCTGGTGTTTTTTCCTGTAGTTTTGTTTAGACCAAACTCCTCTGCCTTTTAATTTTTTCAGTGTTTCCTACGGAGTAGTAGCTTTATGAAGGAGATGCCTTCTAGTGCCCAGAAGCTCACTTTCCTGTGAGGGAACCCCAGATGTTGGCGTGCAGTGGGCAGGGTACCTTTGTGTCTGGCTTGTAATGCTCTGATTTCAGGTGGGCTGTGTGGGCCTCGGGCAATCCGAGCAGGGAGAATACTTGGAGGTTTGCTGCTGGAGTTGCTGTGGGCAGAGCCACCCCCACCTGGCCTGCATCGGTGGCAGGGACTGGAGGCAAGCAGAACAGACGCCTGTTGTGAGGAAGGAGCTCCCAGGACTGGCTCCCAGTACTTCGTGACTGAGCTGAAATAGAGCTGAGAAAGCTGGAAGCATCTCCCTCCGTTTTCCCAGCTGCAACGCCTGCCTCCACTGCTGGGTCAAGTGAGTTGCACATGCAGGGAGGAGCCTTGGTGCTGCGCGGCTGGAGCTGCCGTGGGTGGAGCCACCCTCTGGCCAGCCTGCTGAAATGGCAGGGGCTGCTGGTGAGCAGGACCGGTGCCTGCTGGGAGGAAAGAGCTCCCGGGCTGGCCCCACATAGGGCTGAGAAAGCTGGGGTTTTTTTCCCTCTGCCTACCCGGGAGCAAAGGTTGATTTCACTGCCTGCTGGCAGGCCCTGTGCCACAGAGGGAGAGCCTCCAGGCTGTGTTGCCAGCAAGGGGGATGGAGTGTGTGAGGCTCCTGAGGGCTCCCAGCCTATTGGGCTGAGGGCAGGCTGGGGAAGTACTGTCCCCCTGACCTTTTGCCTAAGCAGAGAGCACTGTGTGATCTTTGCCCCTCTGGCACCCCTCTTGCTGCTGTGAACTCTTTCAAACTGCCTGCTTTGTTTTTTCCTCAGATGGGGCCAGTAGAGAGTGCCTGTTCTCCACAGGCAATGAGATCTCAGCCTCCCTGAGTGTTCTGCCCGTCTCTGTTGTCCAGCTCCACCCATCACCAAGGCACCATGCAATGCGGGTTTGTGTTCCCAGAGCAGATCTCCAGGGCCAGGTGTTCAACAGTCCTGGGCTTCTACTCCCTCCTTGCTTCATTCCTCTTCCTCCCACCTGTGGGCAGGAGTTGGGGGAGGGTTTGGGTTCTGCTGGATGGTGGCTTTGCCACTTTACCCTTTTCTGTAGGGTATTCTATTTTGTCCTAGATGTAGGAAGTCAGTTCTGCAGTCTTCAGGTTGTTTCAGGTTTAGTTGTATTTGCTGTATTTTCATGTTCTATGTGACTTTGGGAGGAAGTTTTTGCCTTGCCTTCCTACACTGCCATCTTTTTCCCAGAATCCTCTGTTTTTTAACTTAATCTAGATGCTGTTCTTTCTCTTCTTCCAGCCCCTAATCAGTTAAGTAATTTTGTAACTAGGAGGAGAGATTGACCTCTGGGGTGTAATAAACCTATATGGGTAAAGAGTGATGAGTCTGGATCAATGCAGTCACCTGAATAACCCTATTCTTATGACAAAACTTCAAAGGGAATATTAATCAACTGTATATATCGTGCCTTATGCTGACCCCTACCCCAAAGGCTCTATAAAACCCCAAACTCTTAACCTTAAGCGTGCCTCTTCTCTGAGGTTGCCCACACTCCCAATCTGAGTGTATACTGTCTTATCAAATGAACTTTCTTGTTGCATAAGCCAATTGCTCTTGTCCCTGAACTCCTTTCCATGATAAAGACAGGAACTCACTGACCTCCACCTCTGATGGTAAATGTCTTTGTCACTTTGCTATTTCACTCAACCTTCTGGTCTTAACACAATCCTATTCTCTCTCCCTGTTTTGTTTCAGACCAGTAGGGAATGGAAGTTCCCAAAACATAATCTCACTCCATTCAGTGTCCCTGGCTTCTCCAATTTTTGGGGTGGTACGGATAAAATCCCCATGCCATGCAGATCAAGCAGACATCGGATGCCAGGTGACCCTGGCTATAGGAGTTGGCAGGGGATCTGCCCTATGCTGACAAGCGTTCCCTTTCCTCCTCTGCTCTTCCTTGCTCTCTACGGCCTGCATGGCTGCGGCCATCCACTAACACTCTCGCTGTCGTGAATTCCTTTCTTGCTGGCACTTGTTTGACCTGATCAAGTATTCTTTCCTGGTCAGAGTCAAGAGCACTTCCCCATCCAGGCTGAGGTTTCACCTAGTGCCCAGAAGAGACCTCCCCAGATGTGGCTGCCTGGCAACAGAAGGGCAGCCACACCGGCAAAGAGGAGCAGTGTAACACAGCCGTGAGACCCTCAGAGACTCTCCTCAAGTGCCTGTCCCAGACCACTATTCCAAGGGAGGGGGATGGCCCATTCCAGTGGGCTTGAACAGGGACTGACAGGAGCCCAACCCCATCAGAGGTCATCTGGGCCATGAGGGAGCCGCCTAGCTCCAGCTCCATTCCCTGGCCAGCCCAGCACCTTCTATGAAGTGGTATCCTCCACCTCACCCTGAGCCCCTCCAGGGTCGCAGTTCTGGAGTACAGTTTCTAGTCCTTTCCTCAGTCTCCTGGGAGCATCTGGACCCCTGCGCCCTGCCCTCTACCATCACCCTGATATAGACTGAGCTGGTTCCTTCCTGATAACTGCGGTTGGCAATGCTCCCTGCCTGGGTGAGGCTCAAGGACCCCATTCCCTCAGTCTCTCTTCAAGCCAGTCTTTCCTGACTTTGGAATCTCAGTGTCTGAGTGGCCTGGATTCTGGATGTGTGGCCAGGCAGGGCAGGGCCTGGGCAGGGCCAAGCAGAGGGCAGTGTAAGTGGCACCCTGGGCAGGCACAGGGCCACTTCACAGAGTGGAAGGGTAACAACTCTCAGACCTGATTTACCTAAGTCGTCCCAGACAGCCCTCCCAGCAGCCAGGAGAGTCTTACTACTGTGTGTGGCACCCCCACACCCTTCCCACACTTGTCCTTGCCTCTGAGGCCAGATAGCCCCTTTGCTCTCCTCATCACCTTTCTGCCCCATAGAACTGCTTTGGCAAGAGGTGGCCTCTTCCTTAAACACTTGTGCATTTTCTTCCTAATCCTGCAGAGGCTGGCAGTGTCATAGATCTCTTGGGGGGAACCGTGTGTGCAGAGCCAGAGGAGGGCACCCAGGCCCAGGGATGGTGTTGAATGCAAATGTGTCTTAAACGAGGTAGAGTGGAGCTCCTGCCAAGAACCTTCTGAGATCAGGAACACCAAGGTCCAGTGAGTTGGCAGACCAGCAGAAAGCATTCAGAACCATTCAGTGAGGATTCAGTAGAGTGGCCTGCATGGTTGAAGGTGTGGCCATGTGGGCACAGAGGATAGAGTGGAGGAAGACAGTTGTTGCTGACAGTTTCCAGGGCAGGCATTTTCCATTTCCAGGGTGTGGCATTTTCAAAGGTGTAAACTCTTATGAAATAGTACAAAGATCAGACAGGCTGGGGACAAAACAACATGTTCCAGAATGACTGTGATTATGCCAGAGAGCTTGGGGGTCAGACTGTGGGCACAGCTTCCTGAGTGAGGAGGACAGACTCTTCTGATCACATCCTGTGGGTCTGTCTCCTGCAAAGCCATGTGGCTGTACCTGGCGGTCCTCGTGGGCCTGTACTACCTCTTGCGCTGGTACCGGGAGAGGCAGGTGGTGAGCCACCTCCGAGACAAGTACGTCTTCATCACGGGCTGTGACTCGGGCTTCGGGAACCTGCTGGCCAGGCAGCTGGACACGAGAGGCTTGAGGGTGCTGGCTGCGTGTCTGACGGAGGAGGGGGCTGAGCAGCTGAGGCGGCGGACGTCAGACAGGCTGGAGACAGTGATCCTGGATGTCACCAAGACAGACGACATCGCCGCGGCCGCCCAGTGGGTGAAGGAGCGTGTGGGGGACAGAGGTAACATCCAGATTTCTTCTGTGTGTGTGAAGGGGAGAGGCCTGTCTGTTCCCTTGGGAAGATTCCCAGCGTTTTGGGGGCTGAAGTCAACCAGCTTTGTTTGCCTCACTCAGCTTGCCAGATGAGCCTCTCATCTCTCCATTTGTTCCACCTCCCAACGTTCGATCTCTGGAGTTCTGGGAAGTCTTTGCCCAGATCCTTCCAGAATTCCTGTCTATAGTGTCCCTTCCTCCTTCAGTACAAGATCTGCATTCCTTGAAGCTTTGTGCGGTGGTGGTGGTGGTGGAGGGGCAGCCCGGGGCCCACTTCCTGGAGGAACAGTGGAGCTGGGGAAGTGCTGGAGCCGGACCCCCGTTCTCAGCACTTTGCTCATTCCTGCTGGTGACCCACCACCATCTGACCAGGGAGATAACATCACCCGATTCAGGCATGGGCAGTAAGCTTCCAGGACTTGGCTGAGGAAGGTCAAAAACTCTCTCTCACATTTCTTACTACAAGTGTGCCTGTTTTATTATGAAGGAAGAAATAAACATGTATTTGTTTTATCTATTATAAAGGTAAAATATGACAGTTATTGAAACTGCAGAAAAGTACACTGATGAAAACAAAACTCACACGTAATCTCAATACTCAGAGGCAAGTACTGCCAACGTTTTGATGGTATGGTATGTATGTATGTATATAAAATAGAATAAGGTATTCTACTTTGCATAGTTTGTAACCTATTCTTTTGATTGCAAGAAGATGAGCATTCCTACAACATAATGAACATTTCTTCAAAACATTCTTTTTAATGACTGAGAATATTCCAGCTTTTGAGTAGCATTGTGTAAGAGTAGCTCATGGAACTTTATGAAATGGTTTGCCACATTTTATTCATCATATGCAACATGATGGTGTGGTAAATTTCTTTTTACCCAAATCTCTCTCTTACCAAGTAAACTGATGAGGTTCTTAGAAGTAAAATGGGTGGGGAGAGGATATGGATCCCTATAAGGGCAGGCAGGCTTCTGAGCAGGACAGCCACTGCCTCTCTGGGTCAGCATTCTGCACCCTCTGAGCCAGCTCCCTGCAATTCCTGCTCCAGCTGCCCTGAGGAAACTCTTTCCTTGATGTCCTCGGATTATGTCTCTGAGGCTTGCAGAGAGGTAGCCGTGAAGCTGGGCGAACTGTGGACCAACAGGGATGGGGAAGCGGGTGGCCCTGTGGAGGTGGTAGGAGAGGGCAGAATTTCTGGGGTCAAAGGTCCATCTGTCCACGGGGTTTGATGGTGGTTCTGAGGGTGGTGGCAGGGAGTCGGGGTGAGACAGCCGTGCCTCCCCACAGAGGCTGGGCCTTGGAATTCTCCAGACTTCCTGGGAACACTGCTCAATACTGATGCCGGGTCTTCAAGCTGTGTCCCCCGGGATCACTCCCAGGCCTGTTCTCCACAGTCTCCCAAACCTGGATTTTCAGGCCTGCTCGACCCCCAGCCTGTACTCAGGGCTTTGCCACCTTTTACTGCATTTCTCTTTATCCATCGTCCCTTCTTCCTTTCCTCCCCTCCTTCCCTCTTCCTGTCTCTCTGAGTCTCTCTCCCTCACAGAATGCTTGCTGTTGAGCCCTCCTTAACGAGTCCAGAAAGTCAGAAAATGTAGGTGGATAATATAACGCCTGCAAGGAAAACACCAATGTGCGGAAACCCTAAATGTTCCTCTCCGCGTTCCACACTTAGTGCCCTCGACATCAGTGCCTGCCGTCGCTGTTCCGCGGCACTGCGGCAGGGGCCGGGCTGGGCCGGGCTCTGTAAGTCAGGAAGAGGGCATAACACCGGCTGCCCCCAGCAGCTCACAGGGTCTGCCTGCCGCCGGGCCCTGAAGGCAGTGGGCAGTATCCGCTCTACCTGCTCCCCATGCACCCTCACTCAGGATGTCCTGCTCACGGGGAGGGGACTGGGACGACAGCTGTGTGTTCACCGCACCGTCACAGCACAGTGGTGCTCTGTGTCTCCCCCACTGTTGTGCCCAGGGCTCTGGGGCCTGGTGAACAATGCTGGCATCGCTATGGCCCCAACACCCAGTGAGTGGATGGTCAAGCAGGACTTTGTGAAGATACTGGATGTGAACCTGTTGGGCATGATCGAGGTGACCCTGAGCCTGCTGCCCTTGGTGAGGAAGGCGAGGGGCCGTGTGGTCAATGTCTCCAGCATTATGGGACGCTTGGCTCTTTTGAGTGGAGGCTACTGCATCTCCAAGTACGGTGTGGAGGCCTTCTCGGACGCCCTCAGGTACTGCATTGGGACTGAGGTCCTCCCTAGGTCCTGCCTCTGGGCTTCTGGGGAGCATTGGCTAGGGGTTCATGTCCTCACACCTTCAGAGGCTCTTTCTTGCAGCTTCCTCCTCTTGCCTGGTGCCAGGCAGTCGTGGGAGATCACCTGCCTGTATCCTGGGTGTCCCAATGGGGGTTTTGATTCCATCTACCCCTGGCCTGCAGGAGAGCCTACAGTCAGAGAGTATCTGGGGCCAAGCTGGAACCTTAATAGTGGGCTGCAGAGCCCACGTCCATGGCACTTGTGACTGTGCGATAAATGTGTCTGAGGACAATATTTTGTTCCTCGCTTAGGAAGTCTGACAGCTGAGACAGGGACATGAGATACAGAACTGTGTGGCCATCTGCCCTGTTGCTGGTGACCATGTTAGCCATGGTGAGTGTGGTAGCCAGTCGTTGAGGAGAGGGTCCCAAGAGGGCTCTGAACGGAGGATTGAAGAACTGAACTTGGCAAGCTGGCACCCTGGCAAAGTAGGGCAGGAAGCCTTTCTGGTGAGGGGATGGCATCGGCCTGGGCTCTGGATGAGTAATAGTGGCCCGCCTGTGCTGCAGGGTCCTCTGGGGGTGAGGGATAAGGCTCGGCCTGGCTGTGGGGATGCTGGGCGTGTGGGCATGGGTGGGATCTGCAGGGATGTGGGCCCTGGGCAGGCTGCGGTCCTTCATGCTGTTGGCAGCAGAACCCCATGGAAGGGATTTAATCAGGGAGCCACTCATCTAATCAGCCTGTAGAGAGCCAACCGGCTGCGGGCCGAGGAATGCTCTGAGTGTGTGGGAGCTGAGATAGTTAGCCCCATGTGTGCAGCCCGTATTCACTGGATATAGCCCTAGGGGCCTAGTTAGAGAGTATTCTAGGCAGAGATGCTCCTAGAGGCAGAGGACAGCCAGGGCACTAGAACAGGAGAGGGGAGGAACGACTGAAGGGGTATGGAGGAGGGGAAATGGGCAAAGTCTGGAGAATCTATGGGTCATGAGGGGAAGTAGGAGGAGGTAGCATTTAAGGGGTGTCTTGCAGCTGACTGGGCAGGATTTAGCTCATGTGTGTGAACTACATGGAGAACTGTACAAGCTTTATGCAAAGAAGCTGCTGTCACCACAGTCCCTCTTCCCTGGCACGGCACCTTGAGACAATCCAAGTTTCCCTCGTTATCTCAACCAGTTGTGTGTTAGGGTTACATTGTTCCCGTTTGTTTGTTTGTTATGTTTTGTCTCCCAAAGCCTCTGAAGTTTTGCCTCTTTGCCTGTCTGCCTTGCAGGAGGGAGCTCTCCTACTTCAGGGTGAAGGTGGCTGTGATTGAGCCCGGTTACTTCAAGACCGGCATAACCAACAATGACAGGCTTTTCAGGAGCTTACAGGAGGCATGGGATCGGACCAGCTCAGAGGTCAAGGATCTCTATGGGATGGAGTTCGTGACATCCTGTGAGTAAGCTGCAGTCTGTGGGGGACAGAGCAATCATGGTCTGCCCTGGGTCCCCCGTGAACACCCCCGTACAGTGCCGGGGCTGCTCCGGGCGCTGCTGACTCACCCACCCAGTGGGGGCATTTACTGTTCCCATGTTCCCATGTGGTCACCTGGTAAACTAGGGAGAGGCTCTGAGCTTTCAGTTTGGGGCCACCTCTCATATGAAGCCCTCGTTATGTTGAGGATGAAACTGAAGCCAGAGAAGATGACAGACCTGTGATTCCAGGGCCTGCTGGTTTTGTGCTTAGATGTCTGGTGTTTGCAAAGCCCCCATCTGTGCAGCCTGTATTCCCTGGATATAGCCCAAGGGGGCCTAGTTAGAGAGTATTCTAGGGCAGGTGTTGGGACACATTGCAATGAAACCTATGAATTTTTTTTGCAACATGATTTTGGGGGGCAGAGGAATTTTTAGAAACTTTTAAGTTGGTCCCAAAGTGGGAGGACTGGGAAATGAAAATATATTTGGATGATGTCTCCTTCTAAACAGCCATGAAACTCATTGCAACGTTGGAAAGAAGGTGGTCTGAGAATTTATCCTTGGTGACGGACTGCATGGAGCATGCCCTGACTGCCTGCTATCCCCGCACCAGATACATGCCTGGCTGGGATGCTAAGTTCTTTTACCTCCCCCTGAGCTACATGCCCACCTTCCTGGTGGACACCATACTTTATTGGGTGGTTCCAGAGCCTTCCAAAGCCCTGTAACCCCAGTCTGGGGTGTGTGGGAGGGTGGAGTGGGGACTGTGTGAGGGAGGGGATGCATGATGGGGAGCAGAGAGATGGGGTTCTGAGGTCACCAGGAGCGCCCATCCTCCCTCCCAGCTCTCTGGGTGGTCACTCAGGACTCTGGGAATATTTGGTGGTAAGAACCATGTTTTGTGGCTGAAGAACAGGTACTTGATAGGACACCTGTGAGTCTCATGGCCCTCCTGCCACCCTGGGGAATCCATACCTTCAGGACAGTGTGGTGGGTCTCAGCCCCCACTCGGCTGTCCATGACATCTCCTCCTCAGGGTGTTCTTGGCCTTGGCGTCTCTCCTGCCCCAGGATGGAAATGGCCTGGGGGTCAACGACTCCCCTCTGCTGAAGATGCCTGTGGACAGGGTTTGGGGTGTGGAGGGCGACCACCCAGCTGACCCATCAGCCTCAGGTGCCAACCGAGCAACCCTTGCTCAGATGGGGGTGTCTTCAGTCAGAATCCTAACAGATGACACAGAAACCACTTCTTGATTTCTCTTGAAACTGTGGATTCTTGCATGTCATTTTTGTCTCAAAATAAAAAATTGGAAAGCTTGCCAAGTTCCAGTGGTCCCGTGGTCTTGGGAAGCAGTGGGGTGTGGGTCTCTGAGAGGGAGAGTCAGCTGCCTCCGGGGAGGTTAAGGGGTATGGGATGACCTGAAGAGAGATTTGTAGTGGGAAGTCAGGTCACTCCCTTCCTTCCACAGAAGCAGGGGCAGGGGTGGGGGGCTAATGTCTCCTCTCCAGGACTGGTCAAGTGCCTGGGGTCACAGGATTAGACATGAGATAGACAGGCAAGGAGAGGTTGTTCGGTCACTGGCAGGGCTCAGACCTTTCCCTGGAGATATCCAGGCTCTCCCCTCTGCAGCAGCCTCTCTGTGGCCCTCTATCTGTCCCCTCCTTCAGAGTCACCACCCTCTGTCCTGGCCACCCCAGTCTTCCCTGCCCAGGGCCACTTGCCACACCCTGCAGTGGGGCAGGAAGAGTGTCTTCTGGGTCCGAGTCTTTGGCTGTTTGTGATCACCGCTAACCTTTGTTGCCCACCTACTGTGTGCAGGCAGGACCCCTTCATTAACCCGAGCTTCCTGAGGCCCCGACTCTCCCCGAATCCACTGTTCTGAGGACCTTCTGAGTGTGGACACAGCCCAGAAAGTGTTTGCAGAAGTGGTACAGATTCTAGGGCTGCGAACACTGTGGAGTTGGGCGGGGGTCTTAGTTTTGTTACCTCTGCTAAAACCGAGGGTAGGGAGCTTTTGGGGGAACCTTCCTCTGTAGAGCAGTATCAGCGTCTCGGTGAAAAGGTTGCCGAGCCCTCCCTTCTCCCCCTGAAGTGAGGGCTTGGTGTCAGGAAGGGCTGCTTTAGCAAGATGCAAAGGTGACCGGCAGGCTCCTCAAGGATTTCCGAGCCCCTCACAGCTCGGGTCCACCTACTCATGGTCAGTCCATGGCCCCAACTGAAAGGCAAAGCAAGATCTTCATGCTTCATCTGAAGCCTGGGAGTTTCATAATGTTACTGATGTTACTTTAAAAATAAAAGTTAAATTTACTAGCAAAAATGGGCTTACTTGGGATACCAGAGAATTCCAATCCTGGATGTGCAAACTATGGCAAAACCACAGGTAAGCCCAGAGAAAAAGAGTGGAAAGCTCTTTACAGAAGAAAGGGCTGAGTTGGGAGAGCAGGTGTGGGCATAAAGTCCAGCGGAGCAAACTGGCAGTTCCTCATGCTGGCTGCACTGTGAGTGTCAGTGGCTGGACTTTTACTGGGAGGCAGAGGCGGAATCATCTCCCTGCTGGGGAGGAAATCGAGTGCAGCAGCGTGGCTTCGTCTCTGCTGGTGGGGTCTGAGACGCTGGTAGAGGGGTGCACAGGGGGCTTACCCTGCCGACCTCCGGCTCCCCTCTTGCTCCAAATCATTGAGGTTTCCCTTTATTAGCATTCACACCGACCTGCATATGCAGCCAAAGATCCTGAACAAACAGAGATAAAAGGGAGGATGGCTGAGTCGCTTTGCAGCCTGGGGGCCATGTGTTCAGGAGGGCAGGACTCTGCCCCCGGAGTCCCCTCCAGAGTGTCTGAGAACCGTGAGGTACAAAGCCCTGTCCCTCCCTGCTGGGGTCCACAGAGGGGGCAGGGCTGCAGCCAGATGGGGGCAGTGGCCCAGGCCGTGGCCTGACACTCAAGGACGCCAACCTTCCTAGGCAGAGCCACAGTGGTGGTGAAAAGAAGTCCAGTGCAAACCAGCCCAGGTCCTCACTCTGGACCCTCAGCGGACCCAAGCCGTCCTCCTTGCAGGCTTCTTCTTTGGAGAGGGAGCCAGATTCAGTCTGATGGGTTAGAACCCCGGCCACGGGGGTGCCACGAGAGTCCGAGAGGTGCCGCAAAGAAGCTGCCATCACTGCCCATCTTTGATATCCTTGCTCTTTCTGAGGAGCACAGGGTCAGTGACTCCTGACCCACAACTCATCTCCTCCAAGCGTCAGATCTCCAGCCCTGAAGGCAGGGATGTGTTTGCACCTTTTGGGGTCCCACCTGCAGGTGTGTGTGGGAGTGCTGCGTGCCTGTAGAGCTGGAAAGGAGCTTGCACAAGTAACCCCACTCCCAGTCCTTTCCCTCACCCTGTCTCTCCTTCTCTGGGAAGCCCACCCTGAGTGGAGCAAGGGAAGGGGTGGGGGGTGAGGGCTTCGCCCCGACTCTTGACAGCGATCCCCTGTGGGCCTTCTGCAGAACACCACCAGGGGTCGTGCGTGGCCCACAGTGCAGTCCCTGAGCGGTCCAGCAACTCCTCGGCAGGCCGCGGGGTGGCGATCGCAGCGGCTGGACTTCCGGTACAGGGTCTCAGCGCAGAATCGCTCCAGCCAGCGTCCAACCCCCGGCACAGTTGCAGGATTTCACGCTGTGGCCTCGGCCGCTCCCTGATGAGTGAGGGTCACCCCGGGCTCCTTCTCCCCCTTACTGCTCTCTTCCTAACTTCCTGCGATTGAACCAGCCTGCGGTGGACTTTGCAGCTCCTGGCACCCTTGGCAAGCGGGCTGGGAGACGGCTGTGCTGCACGGCCCCTTGGGAACTTATAGTCGAGGAAATTTCTGGTCACATTTGCAGTTCCTACCAAGCAAAGGAACCAGAACCTTATGCCGAGCACTGGTCAGCACTGCATGTCACCCCCACCCCCTTTGAGTTTCCAGGGCTCCTTCCTTTCGCCAGCCTTTTTACTCCCCCACCTTTGGGAAGCCTCGTAGGAGGGTCCTGGCCGGCTCCGGAGCATCAGGACCCGGCTGCTTTCTGCAGGACCGGCCATGCTATGCTGCTCTGCCTCCCAGCTGGAGGGACGGACCGTTTCAGGGCTGCAGCCAGCGCTCAGCAGCCCCACCTACACCCAAAGGGGACAGCGGGGAAGGCGCCCAGAGCAGAGACACTGGCTTCTTTTGTGCCTTCCCCAGCCCCAGCTCCGTTCCCTGGCAGGCCCAGCGCCTTTTATGAAGTGGTATCCTCCACCTCACCCCGAGCTCCTCCAGGGTCAGCGATTCTGGGGTGCAATCTCTAGTCCTCTCTTCAGTCTCCTGAGGGGCGCCCGCCCCCAGCCCCTCCGCCGTCGCCCTGATACAGATCGAGTTGCTTCCACCAGTGGGATCTTTTCCTTCCTCGGTGCCTTCACCCATCAGGGCTGGGGGAGAGAGAGTGGCAGCCACCAGGGCTGGGTGAGGTGACAAGGCTTCAGGTTGGACTTGAATTTCTTGCATCTAGGCTAATTGGGGTGGTGATGCATCCACCTACAAAAATCATAGCGTGGCTCACCCAGGGGCCCTGTGCCTGTTGCCAGTAGTGGAAGAGAGGAGAGCTCTTCTCAGCGGGTTCCAGCCTCTCCCACCGTCCCCCGAGCCTGAGCCTTCTTGGCCAGCACCTCCCCTGCCCTATGGCGGCTCTCATGGACCTCTCCTTTATGTACCGCTGGTTCAAGAACTGCAATCTGGTCCCCAACCTCTCGGACAAGTACGTCTTCATCACGGGCTGCGACTCGGGCTTCGGGAACCTGCTGGCCAGGCAGCTGGTGGATCGGGGCCTGCGAGTGTTGGCTGCTTGCTTCACGGAGGACGGGGCCCAGAAGCTTCAGCGGGATACATCCTACCGAGTGCAGGCCACCGTGCTGGACGTCACCCAGACTGAGAGCATCCAGGCGGCGGCCCAGTGGGTGAGGGACCAAGTGGGCGAGCAAGGTGGGGCGACTCGCATTCTTGGGCTTTCCCAGCTCATCTTCTTCCTTTCTCCCGCAGCTGTGTGACAGTCGTCAGGGACCCTGGTGTTCAGATGGGGTGGGAGAGGGGGTGGGGAGAAGGGGGCTGGTGCTCTGGCTGGTGGATCGGAAACTGCTGCCTGGTTTGGCCTGTTCATATTGTTGCCAGGTGGCGGTGTCTGGGGAGGTCTCTCCTTGTGCACTCGAAGAAACCTCAGCCTGGATGGGAAAGAATTCTCTATCAGGTCAAACAAGTGCCAGCAAGAAAGGAATTCACAACAGCGAGAGTGTTAGTGGATGGCCGCAGCCATGCAGGCCATAGAGAGCAAGGAAGAGCAGAGGAGAGGGAAGTCCAGGGAACTCCTGCTCAGCGTAGGGCAGATCCCCTGCCAACTCCTAAAGCCAGGGTCACTTGGTATCCAATGTCACTGACACTGCTTGAGTGCACGGCGTGGGAATTACATCCCCACCACCCCAGAATCTGGGAGAGCTGTGGAGCACCCAGTGGAGTGAGATTATGTTTTGGGAACTTCCACTTCCCTGCTGGTCTGAAATAAAACAGGGAGAGAGAAAAGGATTGTAAGACTAGAAAACTGAGTGAAATAGCAAAGTGACAAAGACATTTATTACTGGAGGTGAAGGTCAGTGAGTTCCTGTCGTTATCATGAAAAAGAGTTCAGACAAGTGCAACTGGCTTAGGCAACAAGAAAGTTTATTTGATAGGACAGTGCACTCTCAGATGGGAGTGCAGGCGACCTCAGAGAGGAGGCATGCTTAAAGGTTTAGGGTTTGGGGTTTTATAGGGCCTTTTGGGTAGGGGTCAGCATAAGACATGATGTATACAGTTGATTAATAATTCCTTTGAAGTTTTGTCGTAAGAATAGGGTTATTCAGGTGACTGTGCTGATCCGGAGTGACCTTTGTCCCATTTCCCTGCTTTATCTCAACATGAAGCGCTGATCTCCCAAGGAAGTTTTCTCTCTCAGAGGCCCAGAGGGATGGGCGAGGTAGCCATCGGCGGTGGGAGAGGCAACATGAGTTCTGTAGGTACAAACCTCTAAGGATGGAGTTGCCTCTCAGGCTGGGAGGTGGGGAGTGGAAGGGGAATGGGAGGTCGGCCTCCCTGATTGGGGGCATTTGCTGTCCTTCACTATCAGGCCCAGAGGCCCAGAGGCCGAGAGAGAGAGAGAGAGAGAGAGAGAGAGAGAGAGAGAGAGAGAGAGAGAGAGAGAGAGAGAGAGAGAGAGAGAGAGAGAGAGAGAGAGAGAGAGACCGCCTTTATTGGGAAAGGAGTTTGTGCGCTGGGCTGGAAGCTTCCCGCATGCAGGGCACGGGCACAGAATGGGAGAGCGGGTGGCTGTGCTGTAGAAGCAGCAGCCTGGGGGAGGTCCTGACTCCTGTAGGAACTAGCCGGGGCCCTGCACACAGGTGGGGACAGCACAACCCTGGAACCCACGAGGGCCCAGACACTAACTCCCTGCTTTATTGTCTCCTTAGCATTTACCACCAGCCAATATAAAATATGTTTTACCTATTTTTCTTACTTTTGTCTGTTTCACCTGCTAGAATAAGGTAGGGCTTCTCGTCCCTCCTCTTCACTACATACCCGTAGTATCCAGAGCAGTGACTGGTGTCTAGTTAGGTGCTCAATAAATATTTGTTGAATGAACTCATTCATGAATAATTCAGCAAGAGTGAGTCTCTTTTTTTCAATAGGCTGCCTCGCCCAGCGCCCTACATTCAGCCTTGAGCAGCTCTCCTTAGTGACTCACTGCATATATTAATTTCCTGTTGCTGCTGTACTAAATTAAGACAAACTTAGTGGCTTAAAACCCCACAAATTTATTATCTTACCGTTCTGGAGGTCAGAAGTCCAAAATGAATCTCAACAGGCTAAAATCAAAGTGTCGACAGAGCTCTGTTCCTTCTGGAGGCACCAGGGGAGGAGGCATCTCATTGCCTTTTCCAGTTTCTAAACGCCACCTGCTTTCCTTGGTGCATTACCCTCTCCCTGTGTCTTCAAGGCCAGCAGAGTCCTTTCCACAATGCTGTCACTCTGGTTCTCTTTCTCCTGCCTCATTCTTCCGCTTGGAAGGACCCTTGGGATTACATTGGCATCACCAGGATACTCCCGGGTAATCTCCTCACTGAGGTCTGTTGATTAGCAATTTCATTTCCATCTGCTATTTTAATTCCTCTTTCCCATATGATCCACCATATTCACAGTTTCCAGGGATTAGCATGTGGACATCTTTGGGAGACCATTATTCTGCCTACCCTGTTGGGCAACATCCTTGGTCTAAAACCACTAGAAAATTGGGGAGAGGGGTTCTTGAATGCCTGTTGCCCCTGAGAATCTCTGGACATGATGGGCTGGCACAGGCCTGGAGCTATTCACACTGCTCTGATGGTTCTCCAGGTGCTCTTTACAGAGAAAAAATAAGGCAGTCCTGGTTCCCCAGCAGGTAAAACTGTTTTGTCAGGGATGACCAGAGTAGTGGTGAGTGTGTGTCCCTTCTCCACAGGCCGAGACCACTTGGGTTTTATAGCCTCTGGGTCTTGGGAACTTCGATTCTTCCTCTGTAAGACAGGAGAGCCCTCTCTAGCTAGGAAGGTTCTCGGTCTTGTCAGCCAACTGGTCTCCTGGGTCTCGTTAACTGGAGGAAGGCAGGAGGATAGGTGGGCATGGCTTGTGTGTGGACCCCAGGCCGGGGGCAGGGGTGGACCAGGCGTGGTGTTCACATCCAGACCTGCCCTCAGGAGTGCGTGGAAAGCATGCGGGAGGAGTACTCTGAGGCTGTTGGGGTCATGGTGGGGTCTGGGGTGGGGGAGAGGGAAGGAGCCAGGGCAGTGGGGCTCACAGGATCCCTGAGTGAGGAGCTGGGAGGCTGACTTGGGGGTCATTTAGAGCCTTTTCCAACATGGTGTTCGATCCAACATCCTCCCCTAAGTGGAATTTTACTTGGAGGTTCAGTATGTAAAACAAATGGAAGCTGGGCTTCTCTGAATCTTCCTCCCTTAGCAGGTTCTGGGGGTCAGCCTGGAAAGCTCTCAGGACTGCAAAGCACAGGCTGGAAGCCACTGATGAAGAGCCGGGAGCCCAGAGAGAGGAAGTGGCTTTTCCAAAGCTGCGGGCAGAGGCAGGACTAGAACATGAGGCTCTTTAAGCCGGGGCCCCTGCAGAGCTGAATGACAGTGCCAGTTATTATTTCTTTCCATTTACACCAACTCAAATGAAATATCTCAGACAGCCCTGCTCATGTTTCCCCAAAATTATCTTATTTAAATGGGTTATGTATTTATTTTTGAATAAATATTATATATTTATTTACTTTCTCTCTGGTTTGGGAGCTCTTTGAGTGGTAAGATCCTGTCTTGTTCATTTTATGTCTGTAGCGCCTTCCTCTGTGACTGATGGGGAATAAATGCCTGCCTGCATGGCCATTGGGTGGTGTGTGAATCGGGAGGGGGAACAGGATGGGGGAAGGAGTTCAAACATTAAGTCATTAGTATGAAAATGATCTCTCTCTTCTCAGAGATAATAAAGTGTATTAGATAAAGCCTGGACTGTAGCTAGCACAGGGCCCCAGCCAGATGGCAGACTGTGTGAATCAGAAAAAGTGCCTCTTTAGGGAAAACTCATCAGTAAAAGGCACATCTTCCTTCCGGCGGTCATAGCTCCCCACTCCCCATGCCCCCAGCCTGGCCACCTTGTGCCTTGTGCACCTGCTTAACCATCCTTGGCCGCCCTGAACTGGTGGGTTGCAGAGCCTGGTGCTTTTCCAGAGATGCTGATGATTTCTGTGTGGTTCTCTCTCCCTCCTCATGCCCCCAGGCCTCTGGGCCCTGGTGAACAACGCTGGTGTGGGCCTGCCCAGTGGTCCCAATGAATGGCTGACCAAGGAGGACTTTGTGAAGGTGATCAATGTGAACCTGGTGGGACTGATTGAAGTGACCCTCCACATGCTGCCCATGGTCAAGAAAGCCCGGGGCAGGGTTGTCAACATGTCCAGCTCTGGTGGCCGTGTGGCTATCATCGGTGGTGGCTACTGCGTCTCCAAGTTTGGAGTAGAAGCCTTCTCCGACAGCCTTAGGTGACTGGGTCTCGTGGCAGGATGCTCTGAGTGGGAGCCCTGGGACGGGGTGCAGGCAGGGGAGTTCTGGAGTGAGGAAGGCAGTGCAGGAGCAGGAGGGAGGCTGGTCCCGAGGGGGCCTTCCCCAGCCGGAGGGAAAGGGTGGGAAGCGGTGGGGCAGTGACGGGAGCTGCCTGCCTGCCTCCCCTTGAGCTGTCCCAGGTTAGGCAAAGCCCGTTCAGGCCTGTGGGAGTAGGAGGGAGAGTCCTCCAGAGAGGCCTGTGCAGGCGTGCCTGTGGGAGGCCCTTGCAGGTCTTGCATGGACCCCGTCACTCCCTTTGCCTTGTGGGTGTGGGCTGTGGGGCTGCATGGGAGCCACCTGGTGAGAGGCAGAGCCTAATGCAAAGGGCCCAGACTCAGCCTAGGGGAAAGGCTGACGCAGGGCTTGTTTGCATGAAGCCAAGCCCAACCTGTGCAGGGCTGGGGGAGCACCTGCAGGGGCCTGGGGAGATAAGCCCCTTGGTGGTGTCCAAGGTGACTCTCCTGATGGCCCTTGTCACCTTGGGGCCCCAGACTGAGTCCAACTCTTCTTTTCCAGGCGTGAGCTCCACTATTTTGGGGTGAAAGTCAGCATCATTGAGCCGGGGAACTACCGGACATCCATTCTGGGCAAGGAGGGCATGGAATCGCGCATGCGAAAGCTGTGGGAGCGGCTGCCGCAGGAGACCCGGGACAGCTACGGGGAGGAGTACTTCCGCATCTGTGAGTGCCGGGCTGGGGGCTCTGGGGGTCACAGCCGCTGGGGAGGAGGCTCAGGGGGTTGAGGGCCCAAGGCCGCACAGCTAGTGGCAGAGTTGGGACTTGAGAATAGAGACCGAGTGGGTAACTGCTGGGAGTGGTGGAACCATAGCTGCCGGGCAGATTGGGGGCACCAGGAGACATGCTGCCCATGCCTGGCACCCACCCCCAGCACATTACTATGCAGGGGAGTCCATTGAAAATGCACTGGCATGAGTACAGAGAAGTTATTAAGAGCAGAGCTTGAGCCAGACTGCCTGAGTTTGAATCCTGACTCTGCCACTTACCAGCCAGGAGACTCTGGGCCTTTTACCTAGCGGTCCTGCGCCTCCATTTTCTCATAAAATGGAGCTAATGATAGTGCCTACCTCACAGGGTTTCTACGAAGATTAACACCTGTGAGTGTCGAGTACACACTAAGTGCCTGTCACATAAATAACGGGGAAAAGGGGCAGCACACAAGTATGTAAGAGGAGCTCTAGGCTTTGTCTCCCTGAGCGAAGGGTCTGCGGCGAACCGCAGGCATTTCAGAGGGTGGCGGAGGGGTGTCATGGCTGTTTATTACACTGCCCCAGAATTGTGCAGGTCTGGTTATTTTTTTTTACTTGGCTTCTGGGAACATCTCTCAGAGGCAGTTTACTGCCGTGGTTCAGACTCGAGCTGGGCCGCCTGTGTGCGAATCTCACCTCTCCCTCTGGCCTTACCACAGCATCTTCTCCAGGAGCTCAGGGCGGGCAGGAGTGGTAGTCTTCAGTGTGAGCCGCAGCAGAATATGTAGGAAGGCAAACTTCCTCTGTACACCACTTGTCAAAAAGCTGACCTCCTTCTTTGGAAGAATAGGGGACTAGGTTTATGAAATACCACAGGCGAATTTATCTGGGGTCCGCCCCATGACTTCAGAAGAAAAATTTCAGGCCCACATTTGAGTACTTTCAGATAAACATATTTTCCAAGTGAGTATGCTCTGATTTTCACTTCAGTTTAACTCGTGTTTATTGGGATGCAGAGATGAGATAAAGGCTCCAGGAATCTAGCTTGGGAGACCTGGAAGCAAACGCCACACCACACAGGGAGTTGGGCAACAGACACACGTATGAGAGGGCAGCAGCACAGAGACTTAATTCTGCTGTTGCCGAAGTCTCCAGAGGTGACGACTGAGGCCCTGGTGAGTTGTGAAGGATGAATAGGAGTTCACCAGAGGGAGAGAGATGTCAGATGTTCCTCACAGGAGGAAGAGCGCGAGCTGAGCCCTGTTTTGGAGACCTGACGGCTCTTTTGGAGACGGTGTGGATTCGGGGTTTAGCTTACAGCTGTCCCTCTAACCATGTTACACAGCGCTCTAAACTTCAGTTTCTTCATTATAAAGCATAATAATTTCTCTCTTTTGATTGTTAGGAAAATTAAACAGGAATGTAAATACTCAGCTCAACCACATAATAAAAGCTCGGCAAACCTTAGCCGTCCTTGTTATTACTAGTCTGGCCTAAGTGACGCATGAAGGGGTCCGTGGAGGCCGTGAGGCTGGGAGAGGTTAGCAGTCAGCTCCTAAAAAGTGTCAGTGGTTCCCCTAAGGAATGTAGCTGCTGTCCTGAGGCACGGGAGAGCCTTTCAAACGGCCCTGAAACCGGCCACTCAGATTTGTGTCACTGTGGGAGGGGAGGGTGCAGACAGGAGACCCCGGGAGGCTTCTGCAGAGCCTGGCGAAGGAGTAACAAAGGCACGAAGAAGTTAGGGTCCTGGTGGGGCAGTGTGTCTGTGAGGCACTGCGGAGGTGGACTGAAGAACTGTCCAGGAGCGGTCACAGTACCTCTGGCGCAAATGTCAGCAAGTTACTGCGGCCAGCCAAACAGGACCCCGGCCTGTGAATCCTGGAACCAGGCTGGGTGTCCTGGAGTGATTTTTAACTGTACCCAAAATAGAACCATACTGGAAATGGCTGGTTAACAGCAGCCTAAATGGGCACATTCCCCAAGAAGCGGCACGCAAATTGCTGGGACAGGCCTGTGAACAGAGCACACAGTCAGTCCTTGCCCTGACAGGCCTGGAGGTGAGACCTACAGCCTAACTGGGTCAGCACTGCTTAGGAGCAACATGGCCACCTGCCAAGTCCCATTCTTCATCTCCGCCTTGCTGGGGAGGCCATCCAGAATCCCCTTCGTAGTGCCCTTTCTTCGTGGGGAGGACTGGATCAGAAGCCAGGACCTGGCAAAGGAGAAGGGGACAGAAACAACTAAAGTGCTGAAGTCTGGCCCCTGGTTCCTTCCAGACTTTATCTTGTTTAATTATCTCCCATTAACAGAAACATTTCCTAGTTGTCTGAATCCAAACCCATGTTCTTCCTTACTGTCTTGAGAGTGGGTTAGATGGGAACCTCTGTCTCCCTTCCCACTCTGTGTCTATCAGGTCGCCCAGCACAAACCAGGAGTTCATTAAAGATTTGAGAGCACAATGAAAGAGCGTTTCTACTGCTTCCCATGTCCTTCGGCCATCCCATTGCCTACGTGGGTCCTCCCCATCCTTGAGAGCCTAGTCCCAAATCCATCTGCCACATCAGCTTGCCTCGCCCTCGTCAGCCCACCCAGCGTTCTCTGGCTGCAAGGGAGCGCTTGTAGTCCCGAGCGTCTTGAATGATTCCTCTGTCACCTGCCTCCCTGCCTGGGGCCTGCCGTGGTGGACTCTGTGTCAGGCCCAGGGTGGAGGCCAGGGTGTTGCCTTCCTAAGACATCATCACTCTATGACTTGTCTGGCTTTAAGTTACCATGGCTCTTCTGGGAACCCCAAAATGTAGATCGCCTTTTTCACTGTAGTGGTTTTCTCTCTAGGGAACAGAAAGGGAGTTCCTCAGAGTTGGGAGTGAAGGTGCTTGAACATTGCCCTGCCCTCATCAATGGCCCACTAGTATCCTGCACAGAGGGGGTGCATTCCTTACCTTCTTGGACTGTCCCCAAAGTCTGGCCAGCTTCTGCTCCCTTTTTGTTTTCAAGTTTTAATTCCCTATGGAAGTCTGATTCTCAGGCACCATTTCCTCTGGAGTTCTTGGAGCTTTTGTTGCAGTATGAGTCCCAAAGTCTGTCCCAGAGTTAGGGGACTAGGGTTCAGATTAGGGCCCCCTAAGGAAGTGCATTGCATCATGTATCTTTGTGTTGTGAGCTCCTGCAGATCTGGGCCACGTGGATACCTGCTATCCATCTCCATTCCCAGGTGCAGATGCTAACAGAAAAGCCCCTCACATTCGTTAGAGCCTTACTAGCTGCCTGTCTGTGCCTCAGATCATCTGAGCCCCACGTGGCCTTAGGACCAAGGCAAGAACGGTGTCATTATTTTTTAATAATGTTTCTGTCCTGCAGCTTTTGTAGAATATTTGGGAATCTAGGGAGGAAAAGTGCCTAGGAATCCCACCAGCCAGACAGTATTTTTACTGATTTTCTTCCAATTTTTCTGTGCACTTAGATACACTTGTTTTCTATCCTGTCCTCCCCTACTGTCTACCTTGCCATTATTAATCTGTATTATTTCCTAGGGAAGGCATTATTATCCCTATTTCACAGAGGACGAGTTTAAGCTCAAGGTCACACACCTAGTACATGGCAAGACGGAGTACAGTTCTCCTTAGTGATAGTCTAATGCAATAGTATTAATTCAATACACAGCTGCTGAATTCAGGAAGAGAAATAAGATTATGCATAGGGTGTTTGCGTAAGGGACCCCCGGAGGACATGGTAGATCTGCTGAAATTCTAGGTCAGGTATCTGAAGGAAAGAGATGGATGGAATTCAGAAGAAGCCATATTTTATGAAGAATAACAGAGCCTTTGTTTTTTTTTTCCCCCCTGTACCCTAAAACAGATACTTACAACTTAAAAAGTACGATGCAGTTGGCAGAGCCGAGGATCCGTGATGTCACCAACAGCATGGAGCATGCCATTGTTTCCCGCAGCCCCCGAATCCGCTACAACCCCGGCCTGGATGCTAAACTCCTCTACCTTCCATTGGCCAAGTTGCCCACTCCTGTGACAGATTTCATTCTGAGCCGGTTCCTTCCAAAGCCAGCAGACAGTATCTGAGCTGCAGAAGTCCAAGGGGTGGTCAGTGGAGTATAGAAGAGGGGCGTGGGAGAAGGGACTGAGGGGTCACCGAGGTGGTATCAGACATTCTGGGGGGGTACTTTACTTGGCTGACACCCAAGCCCTGTGAATTTATGGGTAACTTCTAACAGAAGACCAGTGCCTCTTCTTAGTCACTGAGGCCCCACAGAAACCTGAGGTGGCCTTTACTTTGCAGCAGGGCCCCACGAACACCTGTCACCTATCCAGCGTATGGCATTTTCTGGACCTGGAAAAGTCAGGAGAAGAAAACTTGCCCCTGCTGAGTAATGAGCCTCTCTGTTATTACCACCACTGGGAAATACTGTGGGATAATCTAGCCCACAGAAACATCTAAACCGCTCTTCTGTTGGGTCTCTAAATATCCATGAACCTCA
Organism: Smutsia gigantea; assembly: GCA_032199065.1. Lineage (NCBI taxonomy): Eukaryota > Metazoa > Chordata > Mammalia > Pholidota > Manidae > Smutsia > Smutsia gigantea. The sequence goes on from JAVSCE010003595.1 coordinate 29,981, forward strand.
TTCAGATAATCCATTATTTGAAGTATATAGTAAGGCAGATAGGGAGTGCAAGATCATATCAGGCAAAAGTTAATATGTGTTCTCTGTCTTTAGATTTCTTTATTTATAGGTGATTGGGAGCCACATGGAATAATATCCATTTGTTTAATCTTCATTGACTATTTTTTCAAATATTTATTGATTACCTGTGACATACCAGGCACCGTGTAGGTGCTGGAAGGATATAAAGATGATTAAATTATGGTCTTGGTTTTTTTATTGTTTATTTTGTGATTTTGTTGCTTAGCACAATACCTAGTAGCAGAGACAGCACAAACAGGAATAGAAAAACAGAAGTGAGATAATCAAATATTTAGAGCTGTGAGGAACCCTAGAGCTCATCCAGTCCAGCAGTTGCCAAACTTGGCTGTACATCTTAATCACCTGGCTAATAAAAAATACAGATCCTTGGGCCTTTGTGTTAGAAAATATGATTCAGTAGGCTTGGGGTGGGGCCTAGAAATCTGTATTTGTAACAAGGACCCTAGATGATAGCTTTGGAGCCATAGATAGTTCTATTGAAGTAACTAAAGCTCAGAGGAGGAAGTAACCTACCCAAGGCCTCCCAGCATGGTAGCCAAGACAGAATCTAGGTGTTCAGGTTCCCTAGTTATAGGAGAATAAATTTCTGGAATTAGTAACACTGCCAAATAAGTCATGGAACTAACTAACTAAAAAAAAAAGCCTTCAACTTCTGAGCCATATGAAGTTCTATTGAAAGATTTTTTTGATTTTGAGGAATGGTCATATAATAAAGGTCAAATGTGAATTTTTAAATTAAAATGTCTTTACTTTGTGTCTCTTCAACATCTGAACTGAACTTGAAAATAACAAAATAGAACATAATTACGCCTGCAAAGACCCTTTTTCCAAATAAGTAACACTTAAGATTCTAGGGATTCAGATGTGGCCACATATTTTTGGGGGGCTGCCATATAAACCACCAAGTCTATTATTTGCAGCACTTCTATTCCTGGCACCAAATTCTGTATCAGGTAGGATGCACTGAGCAGCAAGTAACAGCAAATCCAACTCACATTGGCTTAAACAATGAAAAAAGAGTTAGGGCAAGACTCAGTGGTTGAATGACGTCATCAGAGATGCAGGTTCTTTCTGTTTCTTTGCTCTGCCACCCACAGTTTTGGCTTATCTTAAATCCAGTTATCTTTACATATTGTTGTGGTATGACTGCCAGTGGCAAGGGAACTCTGTGCTTTCTCAGTCACAACTTATAGGAAAAGAAAGAGGCTGTCTTTCCGTGGCATTAAAGATTGACAAGTTCCTTTCCAGAGCTCTCACCAAGACTTTCCTTGAATCTCAATGACCCAAATTGATTTAAGTTTGCCCATCCCTGAATCAATCACTGACAAGGGGTAAGTTGCCATGAATTGTTTAATTGTGGAATAGAATGGGAATGTAGGGGAATCAGTCACAGTACCTGTTGACCTGGAAAATTGCTCCTTGTTTTCCTATTTCCCTTTCCCCACCCAAGTAGGAAGCCAATTTGGTACTTCTTTACCTAGGGTGAAATATTTGACAGCATAAAAAAATACATTTTCTGCTTTAGTTTCCCCTTAATATCTTTAGAGAAATTATAGGATTTGGGGAAAGAAGCAAAAAGGAATGTGACCCGTGGGTGCACACAATGTCTCAGAGAAACAGGGATTTTTCTCCTAAGGCAAGGAGATTCATTCTGGATGAAAGAGAAGAAAGTGATATTTGGAGCTTCCAGAGCAGAGGGACCAGAGTTCATTTTCTGGAAGTATTTTGGGGAGGTAGTAAAACTCAAGAGAGTCATGGCTGCATTATGTGTTTAGGCGGATGAGACCTTGGGTGACCTCACAGAAGATTCATCTGTCTTTCCATGGCAGGAAGGCAGTAGAGATTTGCCAGATATAAAGGGCATGTAGACTGGGACAGCAGACATTTAAGGGGTAACCTATGCAGATATAAGATGATTTTTTTGTTCTGAGGGCTACTCCCTGCCCCATCATTAACAGTTGAGGTATTTTTTGAATTTGTGGACTGAGATTCATATCTTCTGTAATATTACATTTTAGTTTATATCATATTAGGATCATAACATTTCTTTTATAGCTTTTGTATTTTCCTGGAGTTTTAAATTGCCTTTCATTTTCTTATTCACTTATTCCGGCACTTAATTAAATTATCCCCACTTTTTTTTTTTAAGCGGGTCAGTAATGTGATCTGACTTAAATTTTGAAAAGATCACTGGAGGGGTTCTGTGTAGACTGAAATGAAGGAGCAATGGTGGAAGCAAGGAGACCTGCAAGGAAATCATTGCATAATCCAGGCAAGAAACGATGCCTGGTTAAACTGGTAGTTATAGGGTTGATAAGAATGGATGAAATCAGTACATAATTTGGAGGAAGAAGCATTGAGAGATTTTAATCAGTCAATCCATCAGTGTTTTGTGTACCAACTATGTGCCAGGCTAGTTCTATGTGCTATGTTCTAGATGCTGGAGTTATAGTGGTGAACAAGACAGAGTCCTTCAGTGACTGTAGTGGGGTATGTGGTGGGGAGTTGATAATGGGGGGAGTCTAGTAACCACAATGTTGCTCATGTAACTGTAGATTAATGATACCAAAATAAAAAAAAAGAGAGTCCTTAAGGAGTGTCTATTCTGATGGTGGGGAGGAGTTGGACAATAGACATATAAATAAATGAATGAAAAACTTTATATATAGGTAAATGCCATGGAGAAGAGAAAATATAGCACTGTAATAGATGGCCAGGAAGTTTTTGTGCCTTTTTTTAAAACAAATGTTATTGAGGCAAAGTTTTTGTTAGACAAAATGTTATCTCTTTAACTGTAATGTTTGAAAGTTTTGACATTTGAATCTACCTGTGAAATCCACTACCAGTCAAGATATAGAACATTTGTCTCATTCCAGAAAGTCCTGGTGCCCCTTTGTAGTTAACCCTCCTTCCTCTCTGTCCTGGTTCCAGGCAACCACTGACATCACTACAGATTAATTTTGAGTCTACTTTTAAAGAAGGTCTCTTTTGCTGTTATTGGAGAGCGAGTTGGAAGGAGCTGTATTTGAGGCAGAGGCATATGAGAGGAGCAAGACTAGACATGATGAGGGAAATGTACCAATAATATAATAGAAATAATAAGAACTAGCATTTATTGGACATTTACTCAGTCCCAAGCACTGTGCTTAGTGTTTTCCATACATTATCCATTTAATTTTATTTAATCTCTTCAGTAAATCCTGTGGTTACCTCTGTTTTATGGAGGAGGAAACCAAAGATCAGAGGTTTTAAGTAATTTGCACATGATTATATAGCTAATAAATAGAGTCAGGATTCTAGCTCTTGCCTTTCACCACACATTACTACAACAAACGCACAGTGCTCACTACATGCCAGGCACTGTTGTAAGCACTTTAACCTTCACTGCAACCTTGAACGGTAGGTGTAATTGCTCTAGTTTTAATGAGGAAGAAACTGAGGCCCAGAGAGGGTAACAGATACTTTATAAGCTGTGGGCAGAGCAGGTCCTCCAGCTCTAAAATCCTATTCTTTGGGTTCTTTTTGCTTTATCTCATCCTAGGAGACATCTCTGTACACACACCCTTGCAGCAGGGTTTTCTGGCCAGCGGCTGGGATGGGACGTGCTTCTGTCTCCACGGATCTTCTGAACCTTCTCCTGAACAGCCTTGCTTGGGCATGTCTCACGGCTTTTTCCCTGGGAAGATAGAGGAGGCTCTGTCTTCCATGGGCCTCTTCTTCTTCTGTGGGATGTCCCTGCCTTTCCCCGAGTCTCAGCAAGTTCTCTGATCTCCAGTGAACTTCAACCCAAAAGGGAGGGGGAGTAGAGGAGAAAGGTGGGCGGAGAAAGCACAGTCCAGAGTATCATGGGGCCAGCTGGTCACCCTTTGAGACATTCTTTTTTTTTTAATAATTTATTTTGGTATCGTTAATCTACAATTACATGTGCAATATTATGGTTATTTAACTACCCCCTTCATCAGGTCTTTGAGATATTCTTGAACAGTGTAAATATTGCATCTGGACTGGAACAAACAGATTTTAATGCCAAACTTGGAACAATGAATGAACTGTTGCTTTTGGAATTTCTGAACAGAGGAGCAGGAGGTGTGAGGATTTTAAAAACCGTGCATGTGTGTTTCATAGGCACAAGTCTCAACCAGGAGATTAAAATGAACTGCAAGTAAACAATTTCAAAGGCAGAATTGAGACCCCACCCAGGAGATGTTTCAGAGGGCTTTGTAAGCAAGGAGAGAAATGCCAAATCTTCTAAGTTTGCTGGGGAGGAGAGATCTGAGTTTCTCCTTCTCCCACCCATGTGGCTCTATCACCTTCTGCGCTGATCCTGGAAGAGGTGGGTGGTTGGGTTAGTGACCTGCAAGACAACTGTGACTTACTTGTGACACGGACTTGGGCTTCAGGGAGCTGGACACGCAAGGCTTAAGGGTGCTGGCTACGTGTTTGACGGAGAAGTGGGCCGAGCAGCTGAGCGGCCAGAGATCAGACTGGCTGGAGACCGTGATCTTGGATGTCACCAAGACAGAGAGCATTGCTGTGGTCTCCCAGAGGGGGATGGATCATATGGGGCTATGACAGATATATTTCTCTTAATCCTGATGTCCAAGTACCAGCCCCAGGAGAAGATAACTCCAGCTGCTGAATAAGAGAATGACACTATTAAGTTATAAAATTTGCTCTTAGAATAAAACAGGGGGAATTACACTCCCTGACTTCAAGCTCTACTACAAAGCCACAGTAATCAAGACAATTTGGTATTGGCACAAAAACAGACCCACAGACCAGTGGAACAGAATAGAAAATCCAAACATTAACCCAAACATATACAGTCAATTAATATTTGATAAAAGTGCCTTGGATATACAATGGGGAGATGACAGCCTCTTCAGCAGCTGGTGTTGGAAAAACTGGACAGCTACATGTAAGAGAATGAAACTGGACTACTGTCTAGCCCCATACACAAAGGTAAACTCAAGGTGGATCAAAGACCTGAATGTAAGTCATGAAACCATAAAACTCTTAGAAAAAAACATAGGCAAAAATCTCTTGGACATAAACATGAGCAACTTCTTCATGAACATATCTCCCCGGGCAAGGGAAACAAAAGCAAAAATGAACAAGGGGACTATATCAAGCTGAAAAGCTTCTGTACAGCAAAGGACACCATCAGTAGAAAAAAGACATCCTACAGTATGGGAGAATATATTCATAAAAACGTATCTGATAAAGGGTTGACATTCAAAATATATAAAGAACCAATGTACCTTAACAAAACAGAAAGCAAATAATCCAATTAAGAAATGCGCACAGGACATGAATAGACACTTCTAAAGAAGAAATTTAGATGGCCAACAGGCACATGAAAAGATGCTCCACATCGCTAATCATCAGAGAAATGCAGATTAAAACCACAATGAGATATCACCTCACACCAGTGAGGATGGCCAACATCCAAAACACAAACAACAACAAATGTTGGCGAGGATGTGGAGAAAAGGGAACCCTCCTACACTGCTGGTGGGACTGCAAAATTAGTTCAACCATTGTGGAAAGCAGTATGGAGGTTCCTCAAAAAACTCAAAATAGAAATACCATTTGACCCAGGAATTCCACTCCTAGGAATTTACCCTAAGAATGCAGCAGCCCAATGCACCCCTATGTTTATTGCAGCACTATTTACAATAGCCAAGAAATGGAAGCAACTCTGGCGTCCATCAGTAGATGAATGGATAAAGAAGAAGTGGTACATATACAGAATGGAATATTATTCAGCCATAAGAAGAAAACAAATCCTACCATTTGCAACAACATGGATGGAGCTAGAGGGTATTATGCTCAGTGAAATAAGCAAAGCCGAAAAAGACAAGTATCAAAATGATTTCACTCATATGTGGAGTATAAGAACAAAGAAAAACTGAAGGAACAAAACAGCAGCAGTGACTCACAGAACCCAAGAACGGACTAATAGTTACCAAAGGGAAAGGACGGGAAATATGGAAGGAGGGATAAGAGGAAAAGGGGCATTGGCGATAGCAGATATAATGTTGGGGGGGGCACGGGGAGGGCAGTACAACTCAGAGAAGACAAGTAGTGATTCTATAGCATCTCACTACGCTGATGGACAGTGATTGTAATGGGGTTGGTGGGGGGGACCTGATGAAGGGGTAGTTTAATAATCGTAATATTGCACATGTAATTGTAAATTAATGATAATAAAATAAATTATATTTAAAAAAATGTGAAATATACATGGTCCCGCCCCTGTGCTGTGTATATCAGACACCTCTTATACCTCATCTCACAACCTCTTTTCCCCTTTTTCAGGCCAGCACTGCTGTGGCAACTGCCTCCATGCAGATATAACCCAACAGCCCCTCAGCTGGGCTGAGCTGAGTATTTCTTGCTTTCTGCCAGTACATCACTCTGCTGTGAGGGATGTCTACAGAAGCCAGCACAGTCATTCGGGTGCACTGGCAAACCTGTAAGAATGAGGAAGTTACCCCACAGAGCCACCTCTGACCAAGGAGGGATGGGCAGGAGTGAATGAACCCTTCCCTTTCATGTACCTTGGGCCACTCCAGTTGCCCACTGCAGTAACCAGTTCAATAGCAGACCCTCAGAGTACTCCTGTAGCACTCAACTCAGGTCCTTGAGAGCACATAGCAACAGCCACTGTGTAAAGCTCCTCTCAGGCTCTGCCTTTTCTTTTCTAGAACTCGGGCAGGACACTCTGTCTGCTTAAAGTAGAAGGATGATGTGTTCTCTCCCAATCTCAGTAAGAACCCCTTCTCCACTGTATGGAGGCTGCTTTCTAAGGATTCAAGAATATTGTGCATCTCCTACCTCTCGTTTCCATGCACCTCATCATCTCTCTTTACACATAAAAGAATGTGACTCCTAGAATAACAGAAGGAAGAGTAGGAGGAGGACTACAGGAGGAATAAAATGAGAGGAGGGGCTGGTCCAATAGTAGTCTCCCTAGAGCCCCTATAGATGTAAGCTCAGGACAGAGAGGAAAACTATTAGGTGTCTGGCATGATGGGGATGTAGATTTTCCTGCCAATTTCAATTCGTCAGAGTGCAAGGCAGGGAGATCTCAGAACTCCAACAGAGTTACACTAGCTGAGTGCATCAGACACGCAGGAACTCAAAGAAGGTGCTCTGTACACCCTCACACCCTCCAGCTCCACAGCTGAGATGTAACTACACCTAGGTGGACATAGTGAGACCACATGAAATCCAAGGACGTGCACACTGGCAAGCCAAAATATGGAGGGGATCTCCAAAGGCTACATTAGGTTTTTAAAAACTGAAGCTTGTACTCTTGTTTTCCTTTGTATAAGGACTTCTAGAAAGCTTGCTATTAATTCTTCAACCTACATCAACAAGCATATAAAAGCACTTCACAGCGTGCATTTTGTAAACTACCCTCTTTACTAGCTACTTCTTACTTTCTTGCACTTATTTTTCCTTGTAAGATGATTCATTTGTAAACATTCCTATTTGGTTTTAATGGCTCTATTTTTGTAAGCTTCATCAAATCTGTGGTATGTGGTGTATATAAAAATAAATATATTTGAAACTAGAATAGAAGATAATAGTAAAAAAAAATGGTGTTGGATATAATCCAGTAGCCAACCTTTCAAAATAAAGAAAATACGACTTTCCACCACTTTTTCCCTGCGTCTTCACTAATATTAGCAGTCCTTGGCTTCATAAAGCTGAGTGATACAGTGCATCCCCACTTTACCTTTCTGTACCCCTGCCTTTCTCCCTAGTCTACATTCTAATGATGCTGCCCCAGGCTTTCCAAACCTCACTGACACCATCTTCCTATTTGGAGCTGCACTCCAACTACACGAACCCTCCTTTTCTTCCATTATTAGGACTTCCTGTGTTGTCAGCCAGGGAAGAGAATGCTCTAACAGTTTGAATTACAGTTTGAATAACTGATTATATGTTAATTATTATTACTTTCCTTTAATGCCCAGATCAGATCACAAGAACACAGTGGTAGGAATTGAAGGTCACCAGCAGTTACTGGAAAATATTTACGGAAAACAGAGATAGTCCAAGTACCATTAAGACCCCTTCCCAGTGTAGCTGCTATTACAACCAACACCCTATGGAAAATAAAACCAACAAGTTAACTTCCCTTTCTATTCAATTTTCAGTCTTGCCAAAGAATGCTATGTTTTCAAAGTCGGTTTCAACAGCAGATCAAATCCAACTAATGAAATCCCAATTAAATTCTGCATGTTATTTCTATCATATATACATTGATGCTGTATTGCAGACCATTATAATTATTTTCCTTCAGAAATATTTCTGGGGTCTGATGTATTAAGTCTTGTTCTTCCTATTTTTTACTTTCTGCCACCATTCTAAGATGGCAGTCAGGCCTTCTACATTTCCTTATTTTGATGTATATTGTGATGATGAGACAAACTATTCAAAGATAATGAAGTTACCTATCGTTTTTGAAATCTCTTTGAGATGATTATAAAGATCTAATTATGAAAGAGGTCAAAGTATTAGAGAGCAGAAGATAAAGAGATTCTGGCAGAAAGAAGTCAGAAATCAGACGGCCCATGAGTGATGGGGAACTACATGTTACTTGATGCCAGTGCCCCAAAAAAGGGATGGATCTTCACCTAGTGTTTCTATAGAGATTATGTCAGAGATGTCATGGAACCAACAGCTTTTCCAAGCCTGAAGAGATCATCAGGGCTTGAAGAGTAGATTCTTAGCAAATCCCAGTATACACTGATAAAAGCTCTCACCCCCGCCTCCACAGTGACTGGATAAGACTATAGGATGTTTCCAAGTCCCAAGAAATGGATCAATGACCAAATAAAAACAGAGATCAAACAATATATGGAGACAAAAGACAACAATAATTTAACACCACAAAATCTGTGGGATGCAGCAAAGTCTGTGCTAAGAGGAAAGTATATTGCAACACAAGCCTACCTCAGGAAAGAAGAACAATCCCACATGAGCAGTCTAAACTCACAATTAATGAAACTAGTAAAAGAAGAACAAAACAGGCCCAAAGTCAGTAGAAAGAGGGACATAATAAGGATTAGAGCATAAATAAATAAAATTGAGAAGACTAAAACAACAGAAAGAATCAATGAGAGCAAGAACTGGTTCTTTGAGAAAATAAACAAAATAGATAAACCGCTACCCAGACTTATCAAATAAAAAAGAGAGTCTACTCATATAAACAGAATCAGATGTGAGAAAGGAAAAATCACTATAGACCACAGAAACACAAAGAATTATTAGCGAATACTATGAAAAATTATATGCTAACAAACTGGATAACCTAGAAGAAAATGGACAACTTTCTAGAAAAATACAATCTTCCAAGGCTGACCCAGAAAGAAACAGAAAATCTCAACAGACCAATTGCCAGCAATGAAATTGAACTGGTCATCAAAAACCTACCTAAGAACAAAACCCCTATACCAGATGGCTTCACCACTGATTTTTATCAAACATTTAGTGAAGACCTAATACGCATCCTCCTTAAAGTTTTCCAAAGAGTAGAAAAAGAGGGAATACTTCTAAACTCATTCTATGAGCCCAGCATCACTCTAATACCAAAACCAGACAAAGACACCACAAAAAAAGAAAATTACAGACCAAAATCCCTGATGAACATACATGCAAAAATACTCAACAAAATATTAGCAAACCAAATTCAAAATTACATCAAAAGGATCATCCATCATGATCAAGTAGGATTTATTCCAGGGATGCAAGGATGGTACAGCATTCAAAAATCCATCAACATCATCCACTACATCAACAAAAAGAAGGACAAAAACCACACGATCATCTCCATAGATGCTGAAAAAGCATTTGAAAAAATTCAACATTCATTGATGATAAAAACTCTCAACAAAATGGGTGTAAGAGCGCAAGTATCTCAACATAATAAAGGCCATATATGACAAACCCACACCCAACATTATACTTAAAAGCAAGAAGCTGAAAGCTTTTTCTTTAAGATGAGAAACAAGACAAGGATGCCCACTCTCCCCACTTCTATTCAACATAGTACTGGAGGTCCTAGCCACAGCAATCAGACAATACAAAGAAATAAAGGACACCCAGATTGGCAAGGAAGAAGTTAAACTGTCCCTGTTTGCAGATGACATAATATTCTATGTAAAAAACCCTAAAGAATCCACTCTAAAACTACTAGATCCAATATCTGAATTAAGCAAAGTTCCAGGATACAAAATTAATACACAGAAATCTGTGGCATTCTTATACACTAACAGTGAACTAGCAGAGAGAGAATTCAGGAAAACAATTCCATTCACAGTTGCATCAAAAAGAATAAAATACCTAGGAATAAACCTAACCAAGGAAGTGAAAGACCTATACTCTGAAAACTACAAGACACTCATGAGAGAAATTAAAGAAGATACCAATAAATGGAAACACATCCCATGCTCATGGATAGGAAGAATTAATATTGTCAAAATGGCCATCCTGCCTAAAGCAATCTAGAGATTCAATGCAATTCCTATCAAAATACCAACAGTATTCTTCAATGAACTAGAGAAAATAGTTCTAAAATTCATATGGAACCACAAAAGACTCTGAATAGCCAAAGCAATCCTGAGAAGGAAGACTAAAGCTGGGGGTATTATGCTCCCCAACTTCAAGCTCCACTACAAAGCCACAGTACTCAAGACAATTTGGTACTGGCACAAGAACAGATCCGTAGACCAGTGGAACAGACTAGAGAGCCCTGATATAAGCCCAACCATATATGGTCAATTAATATATGATAAAGGAGCCATGGACATACAATGAGGAAATGACAGCCTCTTCAACAGGTGGTGTTGGCAAAACTGGACAGCTACATGCAAGAGAATGAAACTGGATTATTGTTTAACCCCATACACCAAAGTAAACTCAAAATGGATCAAGGACCTGAATCTAAGTCATAAAACCATAAAACTCTTAGAAGACAACATAGGCAAAAATCTCCTGAATACAAGCATGAGCAACTTCTTCCTGAACGCATCTCCTTGAGCAAGGGAAACAAAAGCAAAAATGAACTCATGGGACTACATCAAACTAAAAAGTTTCTGTACGGCAAAGGACATCATCAACAGAACAAAAAGGCATCCTACAGTAGAGGAGAATATATTTGTAAATGACATATCCAACAAGGGGTTAACATCCAAAATATATAAAGAACTTACACACCTCAACACCCAAAAAGCAAATAACCCGATTATAAAATGGGCAGAGGATATGAAAAGACAGTTCTCCAAAGAAGAAATTCAGATGACCAACAGACACATGAAAAGATGCTCCACATCATTAATCATCTGGGAAATGCAAATTAAAACCACAGTGAGATATCACCTCACACCATTAAGGATGGCCAGCATCCAAAGGACTAAGAACAACAAATGCTGGCGAGGATGCGGAGAAAGGGGAACCCTCCTACCTCCTACACTGCTGGTGGGAATGGAAGCTAGTTCAACCATTGCGGAAAGCAATATGGAGGTTCCTCAAAAAAGTACAAATAAAAATACCATTTGACCCGGGAATCCCACTCCTTGGAATTTACCCAAAGAATACATTTTCTCAGATTTAAAAAGACATATGCACCCCTATGTTTATTGCAGCACTTTTTACAATAGCCAAGATATGGAAGCAACCTAAGTATCCATCAGTAGATGAATGGATAAAGAAGAAGTGGTACATACACACAATGGAATATTATTCAGCCATAAGAAGAAAACCCTACCATTTGCAAACACATGGATGGAGCTGGAGGATATGCTCAGTGAAATAAGCCAGGCGGAGAAAGACAAGTCCCAAATGATTTCCCTTATTTGTGGATTTTCACAACAAAGCAAAACTGAAGAAACAAAATAGCAGCAGACTTACAGACTCCAAGAAGGGCCTAGTGGTTACCAAAGGGGAGGGGTGTGGGAGGGCAGGTAGGGAGGGTGGGAGAAGGGGATTGAGGGGTATTATGTTTAGTACACATGGTGTGGGGGATCACGGGCAAACAGTGTAGCACAGAGGAGGCAAATAGTGAATCTTTGGCATCTTACTACAGTGAAGGACAGTGACTGCATTGGAGTATGGGTGGGGACTTGATAATAAGGGTAAATGTAGTAATCACATTGTTTTTTCATGTGAAACCTTCATAAGAGTGTATATCAATAATACCTTAATAAAAAATTTTTAAAATATATCCCCTTAGTTCATTTCATTGGCTGAGTCTAGGTTATTTGCCTGTGCCCTGCTGTAAAAAAGCCTGGGGAAAAATGGCACCTGGAATTTTCAGCATTTATAGTTGGAAGTAAGCTTTATGTTTTACTAAGATTGCCATGAAATTTTTCCTGGATGGGTAAGATTTAGATGCTGGCACATTAAAAACTGACAAATTGTCATAATAATCATTTGCTTAGCCTGCCAACATCAGATAAAACCCTTTTTCTCACAGATATTGTCAATACACAAACACACTCTCTGATGAAAAATTGTATTCCTAATAAATTCAATCATCACCCACCAAAGGAAGCAACCCCCAATTTTTCCAGTTACTGACTCTAGCATAGGATCTAGGACTACAGAGAGAAAATAAAAAACACTCCAAGTCTCTAAAAAATCTGATTCAAGAAGAGGGATGGGACCTAGGCACCTACATTTTGAAAAAGCACCATGGGTAAGAAGATTACACCTCAAATCCATAGTTAAAATCTATCATACCTAGTGACCTCTAAGCATCCTCCCATCTCTAAAATGGTATGAGCTCTATGAGATTATAAAATTTCATGTAAGTCCAAAACTCCATGATTGTGAAGTATTAGAAATGCAAATATCTCAGAATACAAGAAATCCTTCATTCAAGAAAAATATGCATAGTGTACAGTTAATATTGAATTCCTTCCTTTATTACTCAAATCACACCCTAATTTTGTATCCACCCACATCTTAGATAGGCTGATTATTTCCCTAACTTAATTCCTCAAGAACAGAAACTCTTGACTATTCTACTAATAAAACAGAGATTCAGTCATTTATCATTATTGGACCTGCCAAAATTAGGGGATCTAAAGACTCCCTGGATTTCTATGATGTCTCTCCCAGCCCTACTTTGTAGAAGCTACACTACTTCTACTGAAGAATAAATATTAATAACTTTAGCTAATCCTATAACCCACCCACTTTTTATCCTTCACTCATGAGTTGCATAAGAAGTTCAAAATGTCAAGATGGATGTTTAAGCTTCCAATTAAGGGTAAACATTGCTGAATCTTTATATGTCCCTCAGGTGTTTAAAGTCCTAAGGCAGTACAGTCTAAATCCCCAGAGAAGGGAAGAAAAACATGAAATATTATGCCATTCTGCCATTTAAGCCAATTGTTTCTTGGTGATTGAGAAGCCAAAGCATCATGTGAGCATTAACTTATCACCTCACTTCTTTTGCATTACAATGTGTTTCCTATTCCAAAGCAATATTGTTTATTAATATGATCCTGTACATATTAAGTCCACTTTTGTTAGAGATGGCAAAAGCTAATAGGCAGAAATAATGAATGGAAATTTAAGCAAGAATGCCTATTCTAGAGAGAATAATTCACTGTGTCCTCCAACACACAAGGTGTCCTATGTAATAAACTTGCCATTCCCTTTATCAGTTTTGTTCTATGACTTAGCCTAAGTAATTATAACAGTGCCTAAAACACAGTTAAGTGTCCCATTGGATGAATAAATTATGAGGCGCTTCACTTGCATAGTTTCTTGATATTGCATGATCAAGTGTCTATTCTCTACAAGGACCCAGTAGCAAGCCATAAGCTGTTGTTTCTCAGAAGAGTAAGAGCTACTTACTAATGAAAATGGCATTGGTCCAAAAATTTTAGGATGATGTGACCCCAAAGGACCAGCTGGTAGACCAGCTTCATTCAGCATCCTGGTCCACCATAGACACTGGGAGTATCACAGTGTCTATGATTCATGTAGGCTGTGTGGTAGAGGTGTTTACACTATTGAATCAATCTTACAGCTGGAGATTCTTCTTTTACTTTGGACAACACTGAAAGCCAACAGCCTTCAAGGGGTTAGAAAGTAGTTCAGAGTAGCATATCCAAATGTAACACATGTTGCCTTCAGACACTAAAGTGATTCAAGAGGTATACTGCCTCCTTAATAGGTGATCCTTACCACACACTAGCCTAAACAGACTACGCACTGCCTCTGCTTTCTTCCTGCCCAAATCTACTCAATACAGCCTGAGCTCCTATCTCGAGACCCTTGCCTCCCCATGAAGTGTAGCTTAACAGTTCTGTGCTCTCCACTCTGTTTCATCTGCTATGATTGTCCCAACAAATCCAGGGTTACTACATATTAGACAAAAGTCACTTTGAAGTAGTAATTCTACTGAAAGAAAGTTCCAGTGTTCTCATTGCACCGAGCATGAAACTATTCAATCCTTCTTAGAAGATGGGTTTCCCTGTGAGATGGTTTTGGTAGTAGATTGTACTAAACACACTTGAAAAGCTTCCTCAACTCAATCTTCATTTTCTCTAAATGTCTAGTCTTCTATATAATTACCAACAGTTTTAGGCAAATGGAAAGTTTAAAAAGAAAGTGATATTCTATAACTCAACATTTGATTTTTAATCATAACTCACTCAGGGCCAGACATTCAGGTTCTACCTTCAGGTCTCTAGTTATCACTGAGAGGGACTTTTTGGTTTGTAGAAGCTGGAAGGAGTCATTCTTTCCTCCCATCTACTTACTTATTCCCAGATAAAAAATCTTCCAGAATCGAGCTTGACTTTTGGCTATTAAATTATCCTGGATATGCTTCCTATCTATGATGACCAATCTTCCCAGCTGGCCCACACTTGGAGAGCTTCCTGGGATTTAAGACTCTCAGGACTAAAACTAGGACAGGAAAATTGGGACAAGTTGGAAACACTAGGTCCTATCTATTTTCTCAGCTGTGATTTGGAAAACCACCTCTGACACATTCTCACTACAAAACTGATCAGATAAACTCCACCAATAACTGTACCAGGCGAGTGTCGCCAGACTCCGATACATCAGGCATCATTTCTGAAGCAATCCCTTCAGGTTTCATAGCTAGTTCTAATTAACTGTAGAGAAGGCAACCTTTCTATTGTTCTCTCATGTTTTCAACATTTAAAACATTTTTATTTACAATAGCAAATCAGTGTTTGAATTTGTTTCTCTTAGTTACTAGTGAGATTAAGGACTTCAGCATATGAATGGAGATCTTTTAAATAGAAGTTGAGTTTCAGTTGTGAATACTTTTATATCTGCCCAATTCTACCCTTCAAGATAGAAGGAATCCTCTCCTGCTCCCATCTCTGGCATTATTGGCTATTGGCAGCTCATAGCTAAGTCCAGCTCTGGGAATTGACCTAGAGGCCCCAGGGATTTGTCTCACCTAACATCATATCCCAACCCCAGGGCAGCCCACATTCAATAACTGTCTAATGATAAATTCAAAGGTCCATCCCCCTTGTCTCAGTCAGGACAACTCTGATGACCACCAAGTTCCGGAGCTCCCTCAGCAATCAGCTGAGGTCACTTTTGCAACTGCACCACTGTTCAACTTCTTTGCCTGATCTTACTTTCTTCACTTTCCCACCGGTGTTGAACTGAAGAGCACTCCATAATAAAATTTCTGCATCTAACTCTCCATCTCGAAGTCTTCCCATGGAACTCAATCAAAGACAGTTCCCTATGATATCTGCAGACTATACATAGCAGTAAACAGTGGACCCGATGCTAGAAGGACTTTAAAGACTATAAACACTTCCATCCAGTTTATTCCATTGACACCCCATAAAAATTGTAAGATAGAGCAAGGCCATAATATATACCAAACCTACCACAAATCATGCATTTACAGGTTTGTATATTAGGAATAGAACCAAAATCTTCCTATCTAATCTACACTTTAGTAAGCAGATACAAATTCAGCCCCAGAGTTATAAATTGTGTTTAAGTAGTGTGACTGCTGTCATACTTTGCCCTCACAGTATCAGTTTACACCTGTTGTCTGGAAATAATTATTAATAGTGTCCCCTTCCATTCTCAAAAAGATCCCAAGTTGGACAATAAAATACATGATAGCCCAGTTGTAAGGAACTCTCCTTCATTTACAAACTAATAAATGATAGCATTGCATGGCATAGGAGGCGATGGGTGTAGAAAAATAAGTGTACTGACAGTCAAATCACAGTATGAATCTAAGAAACACCACCTTCCTCTCTGTGAACATCAGCAAGTGAAGACACAGAAGAATAAACTCAACAATGATTTAAAGACTGAAGATTTATAGATACATCCTGAGCTATTAATTGGGGTCCCCTGGATGCAACTAATATTGCTTTATTAATAGCTCAGGTTTCTCTGCTAGAGAAAAAATGGTAAAAACATATCAGTTGCCTGTGATTTTAATAATAGTATTGGCATGCTTTTATTTCAAAAGCAACTACACCATTTAAAAGCTATTAATGTTTCATCCTAATATTACAGTGACTTGTGAAGCTGTTCTTGGAATTTATGGGGACATGGAATTCTTCCATAGGACTAGCTATTGAATTCTCTTGGCTTTACAATGAATGAGTCCTTAATGAAGCCAAATACTGAAATCAAAGACAGGAAAATTTCATATCACTGAGAACAAAAAAGTCACAAAAAGAGATCACTAAAGTGAATACAGGTGACTATGCAACATATGAGACAAGAGAGATAAAAAAGACAGCTGTTATGAAATAAAAATCCAGCCCAGTTCTAATGTCCTGAAGAGTACTTTTGGAAGATTGTAATACAAATCTTCCATTCACCAATCTTTTGCAAGTCTTTGAAGAGAAGGGGAAGAAAATTCACCCTCTACACCTTGACTCAATCCCCTTAGCTGGATTACCTATGACTATTTCTTAAAATATGTAAAATGTATTTATCACAAGGCTCTGAGCTTTACTGACAAGGCTAACAACTGATCTTGAAGGAAAAATATGTGCTGGGGAAAAGAAAAATCAGGCAACAAAGCTGTCCTCCAATCCCTTTATCTTTCTACCAGATGCCCACCAAAGATCAGTGACTATTCAGGGTTATATTTACCTCTGTGGACTGTTGGGAGCAACTGGACAGATGGACTCCACGAGCAGGGTTAGTGGGAAAGGGCAAGAGGGCTCATTTTCTGAACTCCATAAAATAAAGGGAGAAGGAAAAGGAAGATGTACAAAGAGTTTACTCAAGGAAATCAAACCCCCAACTGTTTGACAGCTGTGAAGAAAGGGAACTATGAGGCTCCAGCTGAAGCCCTTCCCATCAGTGCCCAGCACCCGATACTGTGACCAGAGACAGGGCACTCTCCCCTTTACCTCCAAAACTGAACCTAGGCAATGACAAAGTCACAGTGGGGCTACACGCAAAAGAGAACTATCTCAAAGGATGAAAAGATCTGACACAGCAAGGAGGTGTCTGAGTTCTCCAGAGGAAGGAGCCCCTGGTATTTCAGACAGCAGTGAAGCAAAGAAAGCCTTTGCAATTCCAGGAGAAAGACCTGGAATTCTTGTGCCTAAACTTACATTTTTCACTTAACAGCAAAGTAGGAGTCTGAGGCAACATTGAGAGGAAAAACTAGTCACATAATGGCTCTTTCTTTAGGAAACTGGGGAAAGTGTTAGTTAAGTACTGCTACCGAGTGAAATTGATGTGTCCATTAAAGTCCAGTGCAGCTTCAGCTCAATGGATTTCTCTGAATCCAGCCAGAGAGACCACACACACAATGCAGAAGGAAGAAAAGAATCTAAAAGTTTGGCAGGGGACTTTTCCACTTATCAGGGCTAGCTCCTGGTATAGAGGTTAGTTATTTTTTCAGAAGACCCACTAGAATCTCATGTAACTTTTTTTTTCAAATAGATTTTAATGTTATTTTAGACCAAATGCACAATTCAGTAAAAAGAGCATCTTAGCTATGAGTCTAATGGCATTATTCACTTATTGTTGGTCTTTGAGATAAACTTGATGAGATTATATCTATCACAAGAGGGAAAACACTAATAATGTAATGACTAACATTTTTAAGTCACTTTCTATGTACCACTTCTCTTTGTATCACTGTGCTAAGAACTGTATGCACATCGTCTTATTTAATTCTATGAGTAGCATTATCAACCTCATTGGACACATGAGGAAAGTGAGGCACAGAGTTAAGTATTATCTACCTGAAGCCACATCAGTAATAAGTGGACTTGCCAGGACTGAGCCCAAGTATATCTTACCTCTGAGCCATTCCCCTTGTCTGTCTATCTCAAAGTTGTAAAAAGCAAACATGTGAAAGAGTAGCCAACCATCACTCAAATGTTAGATATTATACAAATAGTTTTAGAATATAAAAATAAAAGACATTGTATTCAAAATAAGTACAGTCAAACAAAGTGCCTAACATGAGTACAGAAGACCAGGCTTGGGCTTGATACATGGTTTGCATTATTTATATGCGATCCTCATACCCTGTTGTATTCTTCATCACAGCTTATTTAACAGCAAATGCATGGGACACTTGAGAGTAAATTCATGGGACCTTTCCATTTTGACAACAGTAAAGGGAGATGTGAGGAAATCATATAAAAAACAATTTCCCATCTGTCCTTTACAAGGTCAGCATCAGGTATTAAGGTCTATTTTTGAGTGGCAGTGAAATCATACTTGAGAAAGAATGCTGTGAGGGATAAATGTCTTGTCACACTCTAGGAATAAAATCTTTATTCATTTAAAACCTTCTCTTCTTTAGACTGACCAGACTCCATTTCAGAGAATTTCAGTTTTCTTCTCTGGGTATTTTCATGCTGTGCCACATAAAGACCCAAGTCATAATCCATATGGAACAAAACACACAGAACGTTTCATAATCCAAAAAATGAGAACAAATGCTATGCTAACGTTTTCAGAAATCAACAGAAGTACGCTTACAACTTTTACAAAATACCCATTTTATATGTATAAAACTTGTGTAAATACATATAAAACTTATATAAACACATACATGTATAAAATTTGGGTATTAGTTTGATAGGTACACATGTATGTAGACTTACATATATAGCTACTGGAGGAAGGGGCAGTGAGCTGACTAGATAGTCACAAAGCTGCACAATGCTGGGAAGTATTGGAGCCTAACAGTCAGAGCTGGGGAAACTTTTTTGAACACTGCAGGTGTTCAGATGAATTCCAGGAAGGCTAAACTTTAAAATGAGGGCTATTCTGGTCTTATAGAAAGTGTTACTGTAGACATCTACCCAAAAAAACGCCTAAAAACTGCCCTTGGCAGGATAAAACCAATCTGTTGGCAAATTGACCTCATGCCAAAATAAAACACAAAATATCTAATAGAAAGCCCAGACTCCCAATAATGTAACAATTACCCTTTCCCCTAACAAGAAAGTTACTTAGGTCTTGGAAGAAAGGTAGAAAACTGTTGTCTAAATTTGGAGGGAGAAAAAAATCAGTACTGATTTAACACAAAAGTTGGAATTAACAGACAAGTTTAAATGTCATTATAAATAGGCTCAAGATAAAAAGCAAAAAAATGGACATAATGAGTGAAGGGATAGAAAGCAAGTATATGAAAAACTAAAAGAAAATCCAAGAGAAATTCAAAGAAACCTAAAATATCTGGAATGAAAAATTCACTGAGTCTTAACAGATAAGGTATGCAGAAAATGTGATGTATTTAAAGATAATAGAAACTACATGATGTGAAATGCAGAGTGAAAGAAGACTAAATATATATATATATTTAAGCAAATCACAAAAAAATACTACACTGAGCAAAATATCCAGACACAGAAGAGTACATACTGTATGGTTCCACTTATATGAATATCTAAATAAGACTATGAATTTATAATAATAGAAACCAGAAAAGTGCTTATCTCTGGTAGAGAGTAGATTGACAGGGTGGGGCCTGAGAAACTTGCTAGGCTGATAGAAAGGCTCTCTTGACAGATGTGTTATACATACACAGTTGTCAGAACTCCTAAACTGTGTTCTCAAGGTCTGCACATTTCACTGTATGCAAATATTATACCTGAGAAAAAACTTAGAGTAAGGGAGTAACAAACATGGAAGTGATCACGTAAATGAGTTTTGAAGAAGTAGAATATTTTGATCATTTCTGAGCAATGTATACTTTAATGAGGAATTCTTATGTCCCCATTTGACAGAGGAAATGAGTCTAATACCAAACTGAATATATTGGTAGGTGGGGCTTGCCTTTGAAGTAGTTGTGTAGTTTCCAGACAGATGAGGGGCAGGGCGTGGAGGGAAGTGAAGTACTAGCTTTGGAATCCCCATCTGCTCCCCACTTGGTGTCCCCAGAAGCATAACAGGGAATTTGGCATCAGACTGACTCACAGATGGGAGGGAAACCCTGCAAATGCTTGGAGGGGGAAAAGCCAGAGTGAGGCTTCTCAGCCCCACACATAAGATTCCTGTGATAACCCACAGTCCCTGCAGCCAAGTCTCCCCCTTAAAAGGCTTCTTTTGTGCAATCAGTCCTATATGGTATGAGTCATGGTGTCCTCAATTCCTGACACTACCCCTTCATTACGATGTCTCAACTCCACGACTGTACTGTTGCCTAATGGGCCAGATTCTCATGCTCTATAATAACTCTGGGGGAATCTAGCATGGAGTGGAGCCCATGTCAGCAGTGCCGATAGTAGCAAATCTTTGGTCAGTTTTAGGGCTCCCACATAATGTGGGTGGCCAGAAATACATTCTTCTGTGGCTGCTAAGCCAACTAACTGCATGATTTCCCATTAAAAGTTATGACGCTGAATTGGACACATCTAGAGTAAACTACTATAAATAAGTATAGCTGGTCTTGCCTACTGGTGACATGTTGCTAAACAGTGCCTACAGAAATCCTATAGCATAGGCTAGGAGTTACTTGCCAGCTTTAATAAATTGGCTCTAATTTCCTGGGTTGCTTTATTGACTGTATTTGCAAAGTCAGTACAGACTTAGAGAAAAGGAGATTGGTTCACAGGGACGCCCATCAGGTAAAGTGGCGAGCAGAATGACAGTGTGCCATGCCTGCCATTTAAGAGAGCACAGAACCAGGCCATGAAAAGACAAGAACTTTAGTTCCACACCTAACACGAAGTAGCTCTGGGACATGGGGAAGTATTGTATCATCGTGGGTCTTATTTTATTCTCAGGAATAATAAGGGGGTAACATAATCTCTAAACTGTGAGTCTTCCAGACTGTACCACTCTCCTCCTAGGTAGGCTCAGGCCTTCCTGCTTTTTCCCACCCAGTAATACCCATAGGTGTACAGATGAACAGCCTCAGACAATCAAAAAAAAACAAACATTTTATCAATTGCCTTATCATTGAATTCACTTGGTTAAAAATCCACATACTTGGGTGAAAAGTTTGGTTTCTTTTTGACCAATTTGTTTCTCTGAACCACATAGGGATGGTAGGTTGTAAATCAGTATTATCAAGAATTTCTACCTGCCTGTTTCCTGGATGAGCATTCCTTAAGTCTTTATGATAATATTGTCAGGTGCTTTCTAGTTTGCAAACCCTTTTGTCATCATTGTCTTATTTGAAGCATACAAGCCTATGGAGTTAACGGGTAGGTTGTTATTATTTTGCTATTACGTTATGTGTATCATGTAATTATGTTATTATCTGAGTTGGAGAAATAAAGACATATGCTTTGGCTGATTCATTCAACTGGTAAGTGGCATTGCAGTTGGAATGCAGATTTCCTGCTGGCTCAACTAAATATTCTATACTCTGTAAGGATAGGATTTCACATCTTCTAACTTCAAAGCCAACATTGTTCCTGAACTGCCTTAATCGGTTGAAAACCTAAAACAATTGGCCACATGTCCAGAGTGAACAAGGCCAAGGAGCCACTGGGTCGGGATATAGTAAATGGTATTCAAGTACTGGAAGAAGGGTCAGAACAGAGGACCTTTAAGGCATAGTCAAACTCTGAAATCTATCAGCTCAATGACAAAAATAAATATGCTTTCTTTCCATTTTGTCCAGGTGAGTTTAAAAGTTTTTGCAGCCCTTAGCTCTTCTTTCTCTCTCTGATTTGACTTTCCTATAAGGCTAAAAAAGATAAATTCAAGGACTCACGTGTGACAAAAACCTGGATTAACATAGCCACCATAAAGTGGCTGGTATTGACCATTCCCAGGAAATAGACCCACAAAATTGGAAAGCTGTGGGGACTTTGTACCATCACCTATTGTTCACAGCCCCCATCTGCCTCAGAGCACCTACCATCCTGAGTACAGAAGCAATAGATTTGGAGAGAGAAGATTTTTGTCTATATAACTAAAGGGTAGAGGAATGGTCATTTAAAAGTACTTATTGTCACAAGAAGGCACAGAAGAAAGAGGGAGTCCATGTTAGAAGAGCAATACCAAATAGATATAACCAATAGGAATAACCAAATACTAAATAGAAGGTTGGTACCTTTTATTTAGTATTTTCTAAATACTAGATGGTGCTATTTCCCTGGAAAAAAAAATCTATCACTAAAATGGAGGATGGCTAGAACATTAGAACAGCTTTTAATGGCTACTGCAAATTTATGTTTATGTGTATTGTCACAGGCATGGGGTATGTCTATGGGTGCATTTTTTTTTCTCCGCACAAATAAGCATTAACTAATTTGAAGAGATGCAAACCAACTCTCTAACTTAGTTTCCATTCTTCAAATGTCCGTTATGATAATGAAAACAACAGTTAAGATTAAGGATATTAAATCTGAAAAAGAAAATTTCTTAAATTTGGTAAAACACATTCAAGAAGAGGAGTCACTCTTTCTAGGAAGGGAAGCAATAATCTCATCCAGCAAAATACAAAAGTGGCAAGCCAGGATGCCAACAAAGACTATTCTATAGAACAACAGAAGTGCCCAGATGGGTTAAGGAGATCAGTTGCCATTAAGCTATAAGGTGAAAAGAGGTAAAATTTGCAACAATATTCATTTCTTTATTCACTTTTTCCAGGTATAAATAAAGTCAATGTCTAGACAACCTCTGCATTTAAAGCTGACTTCCATTTTAACATGAATATAGATATTGTCATCATACATGCCAGGTTTCATAGACAAAATGAAATTTAATATTATGTTATGTTGAGTGAACCATTATAGAAATTTCAGTGTTTCAGCAAAATGTAACTGATCAAAGTAATAAAACAAACCTTTAGATAGTAATAAGCCTAAATCAAAAAGATTAATGTTCTCCCCTAAAAATAGAGACACATAGCTTAAAGAAATGTATCCATTAATAATAGACACGTGTTCACAATGCAGGCACATACACACACAATAGCTATATTATATATGTCTCCAATTAGAAAAGTACTACCTACACAAACTTAAGATCTGAGCCATGATAAGTATATTGTCACAACTGTTAACTTCAATGATTGACTTAAAATGAAATTATAACACTGTTGATTTTTTAATAGCACAATTGTATTTAGTTTAGCTCCAGTAAAGTTATTTTAAATATGGTTCAAATTATTTAACAAGAAAGTCTCATTTTGTAATCCACATGGGTACAAAAAGAAAAGTGGTGTATCGACAGCAAGGCTTTTCAAATGTATTACCTTCTTCAAAGAAGTACACAGGGAACGGTTTTGCACTTAATGTTGCAATGGACTAAACTTTGCTCAGCGTGGGAAAATATTAGCACATCATATAATCACAAACATACAGTTATCTGACAGCTTTATTGAGGCAGGAGTTTGTGGGACACAGGCAGACAGAACTCGTGGCCCCAGGAACTAAGATCAGGTCTTAGCAGTAAACAAAAAACTGCTTCCTAGAAAAGTCAGCCTGGAGATGGGAAAGTCTTCATCTCAGCCAGTGACACTATAACATCCAGAGCTCTAAGACAATTATTTCTAAAAGATTATTTTTTTAAAAAGAGCTTAAAGTAAATGAAACATTATTTTAATATTTTTAAATTCAATGAGTTCATACCCTTGATTGCATCTTGGTAGAAAAATAGATGAGGGGGAGAAGAGGTGCCTAGAAAGGTAGTTAGAACATAGAATAGAGAATTTTAAGTGTCATATAACTAAGTTTGTGTTTAATACCTTCATTCATTCATCAATAAATATTTGTTATGTACCTACCATATTACAGGCACTATGCTACGGTGTTGGGGATATAGCCATGGGCATGTTCTACTCAGTTTCTGTACTCTTGAAACTTACATTCCAGTAATGACACACTCAGTAGGTTGAAGAGGAAATTAAACTTAAAAGTACAATAGGTGAGTATAGATAACTCCTACAGGCAAGTGGAAGCCATAAACATGTTTTCTGCATAAAAATAGAAGAGTTTGGGAGTGATTATTACAACCAATCTCCCTATTACCAAATTCAGAAGGAGTTGAGAGACATAGGAGTCAAACAAACGGAAATGAAAACCTCAGATTTATCACTGATAAGTCTGCACTGAAAAGTGGTTCAACCTGACCCTGCTACTGGACTTCCTAAGATCCCCATGGCTACAGGGATCAAGTCTGGACTTGGGAGAGCCCACTCACAAGGGGCTGAGGTTTGTGGAGCAGCTCCCCCAAAATCACTGCCTCTATCATACTCATCTGCTTCAAGCACATCAAACTTCAATGCTGAGGGACAGGGAGAAATAGCCTCTAGAAGAAGGCAGCCTACTGATCTTTCCCAGGTAGGTTTATTTGGGAAAGGCAGGAGAAGGATGGGCTGCCTCTATGGGCAAGCAAATAAAAAAAGAGATAGAACCTAGAAGAGGCTGAGACTTTTCCAAGTTTAACAAATCAAATATCATTGTTCTTCCCTAGGTAAGAAGAGAGTACTGGACAGAGAGACAGACTAAAAGGATTCCTCTACCAAAATCCCCACATAGAAGAGGGAAATAGGCCCTCATCTCTCTAAAACAACTATTGAGCTGACCATGGTACATGTTATCAAATTTAATGTGAAAAAATAATTATATAAAAAAGAATTTTTAAATGGGATGAGAAACCTGAGATTCAGAGAAGTTAAGTTATTCACCCAAGTTCAATAGCAGGCAACTAGTCTCCAGATCCAAGTTAGGTGATCCCATGATCAAAGCTCTTGACTCTATGCTAGTTTTCTACTTTTACTTCCAAGTATCCATAATAACTTGTTCTTGAAGGTATGTACTTTATACACAAGACAAAATCATCTATTATTACACTGTTAACTTGAATTTCATTGGTTTTATAGTTTTTAATGATTTATAAGTTTGCTTTGATTTTAGTTACATAGAAGCTATAAGCATACAGAGTTTATAACTAAATTAATGTTGCTCATGTTCATATAAATATTAAGGTGAAAAATATTCTATCAATGGAAGTCTCAGAATATTTTTATCTTTTAAAGTGGCAATATAGGACTCATTTTTGAATATTGTAACTCAACTCCATAATGTCTCTCAAGAAAGTGATGTTTGTCTCAGAAAATTCTAGAATTAGTGTGGTTTCTGGGGAAGTGACTAAAAAAATTCAATTCATTTGGGGCTTATTTTAATAATAATGTAAGGAATATGAAACAACAGTACTAAAGAGCGATTGATATATTATTAACGGGGCCAGATATCCTGGTTACAGGCTAGTGTAAAAAGCTATCACAAGACAGACATTAAAAATATAATGGACTCTCAAGAGTTCTAGCAAAATGTACACATTAAGGCAAGGATATCAAGATAAAAAGCAATTATCATTTTCATGTTTATTAATTTGCTCATAGAATAGTCTTCTGTAATTTCCATGAGAATTAAATCACCACAGAAACAACTATGAAAAATACATTTAGGTTTTTCTTAAAGTTCAGTGTCTTGAAACTAATTTACATATAACATATATCATAAGAATGAGCTGGAGAAAAATAAAGGACAAGATTTCTCTGAATCTCACCATTCTCGCTGGGTGTTCTTATTTATCAACGGGTTGACAGCCCAGCACTGCCATGGGTTTTTTTTTTTAAGGACAGAGTGAACCTATAAGTCTAAAATACCATCAGAATGAAATCCTGGGGTCCAGATCAAGTAGTTTTGTATCTGGGCAGCCAGGCAATCACTATTTCCTGCTTTATCTCTCAAAAAGTAATCATGAGCAGATGAGGTAGAAATCTAAGTTGAAGGATGGAGGGAGGAAAGCTCTGTGAAGTGTTTTTGCCAGATGGCTATTTATGCTCACTATGAATTTAAAAAATAAATAACTTGATGCCACCCAACTTTCCAATTACGTTGATTTGTAAGTAATGAATGTTAGATTTCAACTTACTAATTAGCTGGCATGTGCCAAATTTATAGCCACTCCAAAGCGACTAAAAATTCTGGGATAGCTATAAAATTGACCTGAAAATACTTACAAATGCCACAATCAGATTTCTAGCTTTGAAAATATCTGTTCACCCATTAAATCAAATTCCAGCTTTCAACATTTGATATGGTGAAAAAATTAATAGAGTGATGTTAAACATTAATAACCCCAGGATGCAATCCCTATGTGGAGCATTTGGCAGATCAAAACAGGGAATAAAGATGCCCCATTCTTTAGCAAAATAGGAACAGGTTAATAATCAGCACTTTCAGTGGGTCTCATTGGATGGTTTTCTCCAGGGGAACTACTGTCAGCACAGCCTCTGGCTGGTGCTTTTACTGTCCTGTGCATAGTTTGTTTCTATCTGTGGGCCTGAGGTTTCATCACCCAAACTAATAGATACAGTTGCCCAAAAATGGGCCACTCCATAATAAGCATTACACTGTCAATGGGATTGTAGGTAATGAATATTTTTCAAAAGCCCAGAATCTAAAGACATCCCTCAAGCACCTTCAGGGATTTCCAAATTTGGTAGCTACCCACAGGAATCCAGGCACTTTGTGGAATCAGCAGCCTGTCTTTGTGTATTGATTGTAGTGGTGAGGAAGAGCTCAAACCTCAAGTTCATACAGCCTGACTTTGACACCCAATATGCTCCTCCTAGCTATATGAACTTCACTAAGTCACTGAAGTCTCTCAGCCTCAGCATCCTCATCTTTAAAATGAGGATGATAAATACCTACTTGCAGGGCTGACACCTGAATTACATAATGGAAAGCACTTAGCACAAATCCTGGCACACTGTCCTATTCCACATCTCTGCTAAGCAGTAGGCAGGGCTGGAGCTGACCTCCAGCAGTGCTTTGTCCTATAAATGCCTTAACATGGGTATTTTATCACCTGAGATTTGCCACTTACACCAGACAACAAAATGAAATCCAAAGATACAAAGAAGTAAATGTAAACCTCCAATATAGAAAGTAGAAGAAATTTTAGGTACATAATTATGTGATCTTTAAATGGTGGTGAAATGGGAAGGGCTTTTTGTAAAAATTTCCTACATTTTAAAGATTTCTATAATGCATTTTTTCATTTTGAAAATTGAAGAATTAATGAAAAAGCAAAACCATTACCAAAAACATCACACTACCTAAATCATGGAAGATTAATTAAATTTGTATAGTAGCCTTATAGCTTATTTTTTCTATTTTGCTAACTGAGAAGGTGTAATGCATGTGTATTTCCCTATTTCCTGACAGAACAGCTAAGCATATTCTTTTGCTCCTCTAGGTCTATTCCTTCTCTGCTCTTCTGCATAGTTATGATCATCTTCTACTTATTACCCAGACAGGGCAGAGAATGCACATGTTACTCTATAAACATGCATATCTCACTGGCCTCACAACTCAATTGGCCATGATAAAAGTGTCACAGTGGCCTTTTTTCCGGGCCCCTATTGTTACCCACAGTTCTAGTCTGACATTAAAATCTCAACACTTATGAATTCTGCTTTCAACTAGAATAGTCCTTTATTGGATATATCCTTGAGTTTTCTCCTAATTGGCTGGGACCCAGAAATGTTTCAATTAGTAATGATGGCAAAAAAAAAACAGCTTTCCAGATCTATATTTAAGCTAGGTACAGGAGGCTGTAACGTGCACTCCTAATATCAGAACACCTGCCAGAAAAATTACAGGGTTAAGCATTTTCCTATTCAAGAGTTCTCTAGGAAAAACAATTAAATGTTCATAGTCAATTCATTTGTCATGCCAATTTTCTGCTTGAATCAAGCACCTTAAGTGATATATTAAAAAAAGCACAATTGGGTGGAGAACATAAATCATTACTGAGAGTGAGGCCAAACACCACCTCACAATTTTTATAGATATATACCTCTTTTCAAAACCAATTTTTGGAGTCTAGAAATGTTTTATATCAAGTCATTCTACTTTTTCAAGAGCCATTTGGACCTAGAGCTCAAACAATGAAAAAAGGCATGGGATTCCAGTCTAGGCTTTGCCACTAATTGATATCTGCCTTACGTAAGTCAATTTACCTCTTTAAGCCCTGTTACTTATGCATAAAATGAGAAGGTAAAGTCAGAAGGGCCCTTTACAGTTCTATTATGCTATGGGTCAATGGAATGCTTAGTTTGAATGATGTATTAACAAGGGTTAAAATTAAAATGGCATGTTCGACTTACAGACTCATGGAATGAGAATTGGAAGAGACATCAAAGGATTATCTAGGGGTCACAAAATATAACATCAACACTGGGAGATGATATTTTTTTAGAAAATGTTATGCAATAAATAAATGCAACCAAAGAATCTTAAAATTAAAAAGCATATGAAAATAATTTCTCTACTTTTCTGAAAATGTCAGATGAGGTAAAAAAAAAACACATTTCTTGTCCATCATTTCAGAAAGGAAACTACCACTTACTTTATGCTTATTATTTTATAGGTATATTGACAAGTATTTCACACATTCTTTTTTTTAATCAATCACAACAACTTTATGAGGTAGGTGTTCATATTCACATATAACTGATCAGGAAAGTAGAATTCAGAAATGCAAGATAACATATGTAAGGTTACTACATCCATCCAAGTTTGTATATCTGACAAGTAGAAATCCAAGAATATTCAAACCAAGGTCTGTTTGACCTAAAATCCATGTTCTTTTTACTCTGTGACATAACTTGTCATATTTTCATGGCAGTCAGGTTTATTCACAGCATATTGTCTAGACATAGCCTAGCTTTGAAACCCAGAGGAGATGAGATTCATCTTAGATGAGGCAGATGCCATTGTACTTAATTTCATCTGACTTTTCATTTCCCCTTTGGACATATAAATCAGTTCACAGGGAAAATAGTCTATTTAACTACTACTCAACCTGTCTAACTTCAAAGGTATGATTGTTTCTATCAATGCTACTCTGGAGTTACATTGAAATTGTTTGAAATCGCCTCTCATTTTTATCCTTCAGCGATTATCACCATAATAGTCTTAGAATTTCACAATTCTGCCAGAACTTTCATGGTAGAGAACCATAAAGGACATAAAGCTAAATAATTTAACTCCAGGGGATTTATACATACATTTTGCTGCCATTCTTTAATTATTGTTTTTATTTATTTGGCATGTCCTAACAGCATAAATTATATAGTTCTTAAAATATCTCTGTGGTAAAATATGGACTAAAAGAACTTTCTATCTTTGTTTAAAACCATCGTAAGTCTATGTTCTTTATTCTTAAGTGGTTACTGAGAGGATTGGGAATATAAATAAAATTTTATCCATACTCGGAATTAAAAGACAATTGATGTTAGAACAGAGAATATAAAATTCTTAGAACCACATCCCCAAAACAATAAATTATATTAAGATACTTCTAATTGAAAATTTTGAGGATTAACTTGAATTTTTTTAAATATGACTGTCCTTGGACACTTGAATTTCATCGTTAAAATAAAGTGATGAAGAAATATATATGTTCATATGTACGCATATTCGTACATCTGTATAAGTATATATATTTAAAAATGGATAAGAATAAATAAGAATAGGACACATACACACACATATACTGCTACATACATCATAGTAAAATGGAGAACTCTACAAAAGGAGAGATTTTAAAATAGCCAGAGGGCAGATTACCTAAAATCTATAGACTATTATATTGACAGCTGACTTCTCATGACAATAATGGAATCCAGAAAATAATGGAATACTATTTTTAATGAGTTGAAAGAAAATAACTGAACACCAAGAAGTCTATATTCAGTGAAACTATCAAGAGCAAAGTCAAAATAAGGACAGTTCCCAAAAAAGATAAAAATACAAGGATATAAAAGTATATTTAAAAAGTACATAAAGCACATAAAAATTAACAATAGTTGCTTTTGAGTATTGTGCTTGTCACTATGTTTATAAGCAAATATTTATGATTATACAGAAGCAGTCCTAGCTTTGCACAATAGTGCAGGACCATAAAAATGACTGCAAGCTGAAATCTTGCAATAGATCTTAATAATCAATGGAAAAAATTACAGTTGTTCCATGACCTTCAAAACATTGTCAAAACATTACTTTTTCATTTTAAGCTATAAATATATAGGGAAATGAAAAATAGTAAGATGAATATTTATTTACTACACTGTGATTGAAAACATTAGAAACATCAAGAAAATGTTTTATTTCCGGCAAAAATTTACCAAGATTACCTTGAGCAGAGCTTGCCTTTTTCTCATTGTATAAATTATAATATGGATTTGACATCTTTGTTACACTTTGCCAAACTGTAATACTCATTCCTACGTTTGAATCGTCAACTTTTATCCTTTGTGCTTTCAATGTTGTGAAATACCTGTAAGATTTGCTTTAATGTTATTTTTTTTTTGTCAGCATCACTTCCTCTAGGATATATTTTGTTATAACTACTTTCCTCATTTATATTGCCAAGTTCGTCTTCATTAAGTTCTCTAGCTGAATATCTGTACTCTCAAACAGCAACACTGTCAACAGTCTCATAAGCAGCTATTTCTTCTATAACTATTTACATTAGGTTCAAACACTTACAGTCTTGTTTTTTGTCTTTTTGTCCAATTCTGTCTTTGTTGGCCAATTTCCTCTTTTAGTTAACTATTTTTGTAAAATTCTGCATGAGTTCATCACTAAAAGATGAAACAGCTCATGCTTTGTTCTCTGTAAATGAATGGAACAGCAGTTGTGCTGTGAGTGATCACTTACAGACTTTGAAAGAAGTGATGTGATTGGTCACTGATCAAATAGCATTGTTATTTACATAACCAATTTTGGAATTAAGAGCTAGAAGCAAAGTTTATATTTTATGCAATTATACACAGTTAATATGACATGATAACTGAAATTTGAGCTGTGTTGATGGGGCACTGGCATTATTTAACTAAACCATGTTAACTGAAATTTGTACAAATCAGAAAAATACAGTCAGGATTGCCTACATGTGTTAATATGTATTGTTCTGTATGATTTTCTATATTCTCTGCAATGAACGTAGTTTGCTTTTGTGATAAAACATTTTTCAGACCAAAAATTGAGAGTATGTACCACCAACAGTCATTCAGAAAAATAATCCTGGCAGAAAGAAAATGGAAGGTATGAGATGAAATGGAAGGTATGAGACACAAGATAAACACAGAAAAAAATATTGTAAATACATTTTTAATGACCTTATTAAAACATATAATGTATTTTAATTCTACCCTGTTCTTCCACAATAAAAATGTCATTAATTTAGAAGGGTTGTGTATATTGAAGATACACACAGAGTGCCTATCTGCCCTTTCTTGAAGATCCTAAGATTTGGGGCAAATAAAATTTTTGTCCTGCTTAGTGGTAACTGGGGATTCCTTCCTTAGGGCACCCAAACTGACTAGATATGGTAACTAGACTGAGTTCAGAGTAAGTTTTTAATTATCACTCATTACAGCTCACTGGGTTGGAATGGACAACCAGGATAGGGCCCAGAGAAAGTTAAAATTATTCAAATTAGGAAAATAGCTGCCATGAGATAGACAAAAGAACTTTTTTACTTATCCTAGGAAAAGAGAAGGGCCAACATGGAATGTGAGATATTCAGTGTAAATTCTCCACCCCACAGAAGACTGTTAGTTGATATTTAACAGCTTTTCAGTTTTCATTTGAGAATGTACGTACCAGTGATTTTCATAAGGCACAAAGCATGGATTTCTCTGTGAGCAAAAATGCTGTTACCAAGAAAGGACATAAAACTTCTTTCTCTGAAGACTCTTAGAAAAAAATAAAAGAACTACTTTTCCTTGAGCACCTATTTATTATGTGGGAAATTTTGCCAGATTAGATATAGCTAGACAAATATAGCTATGCCCCTATCTATATATTAAATATATATATATATACACACACATATATATATATATAAGTTTTAAAACAACCCTTAAAGAATGAAGAACTATCAATTTCATTTTACAATAGAAGAAAGTGAGAATCTGAGATTCGGTGCTTAGCACTTTGCCTAAGGTCGTAGTACCACCCAGCAGAGGATCCAAGACTCACATGTACGTTTCTCTGGTGCCAGTTCCTCTGCCTTTTACTCTGCTCCATCCTGTAGTTCTTTGGGGGCTGATTTGACTGATTGCCCACTTCTGAGCGAGAGGTAGCATGGTGGACAACCTAAGCTTTCTAAACTCCCACATAAGATTCTTTTAGTATAACAAACATTTCTGTAAAGGGTCAGATAGTATTTTATGTTTCTTTATGTTGGTCTCTGTCACAACTATGCTGCCTTTGTGGCATGAAAATTGGCACACAGTCATAAACAAAGGAGGGTGGCTATTCCAATATAACTTTGTAGACACTGGAATGTGAATTTCATATAATTCTCAGGTATCACAATATATAATTCTTTTTATTTTTTTTTATAACCATTTAAAAAAGGCATGACACATTCTTAGTTCATGGGCTATACAAACAAAAGGCAGTGGGTCAGATTTGGTCCATGCACCATGGTTTACTAAGCCCTGCTCTAGGAAAAACCTACAGGAAGGAATTGGCCCTGCTGCTTTTAAAGTCTGGTTTTAGAGAATCAAAGCATCTTCCCTGGTAAGATAGCTAAGTGCAATCTGGACTAGAGCCTGCTGGAAAGCAAATCATGTTAATGAATAGTTTCCCTTGGTCTGCATCTGGCGAGGTGGTTTGCAGTCAGGCATGTTTTTTGGATTAAATTTAGCAGTTAGAGAGTAAACACAATAGACACTGGTTCTTTAGACTTACAACAAGAATCCCATAGCATCAAGGATTAACAGTCTGAAAATGGCCTCTGGCTAGAAAGAAGGAAAATTCAGTCTTTATTTCGAAATTCTTCTGAAAAACCACAATGTCTACCTAAATAAATGTAATTGAGAAATCACTTGTCAAAGGTACATATTTCTGGAGATAATCTGGAATTCATGAAAAGGAACATTTGACAAGTATGAGCATTCTTGAGCTTCTGGGGATCTAAAGGGAGATAAACCATTTTTCTTAAAAGGTTTGGGGATTAGGGGAGGCACGTCATCACCGGAACCCAAGTCCTCAGTGGTCCTCAGCCCTCAGTTCTAATTCAAACAGAGCTTGAGAGGAATGACTCAGGCCCTGAGGGGTTTGTAGCAGGAAAGCAGTCATTATAATTTTAGGTTCACCACTTTATTTATATCACAAAGATTTTGGCATAGAATTATTGCATAAATCCCTAACTCCTATTTAAGTCTCTACCTGCTGAATAAAAACATCTACCAAGGACAGCCTGAGATTTGGTGCTTCCTTTGAAATCAGAGTCCTGGCCCCAATCCCAATTTTTAATTCAAAAGCTACCAACAGTTAGCAGCCCTGTTGAGGCATGGGGGCTACTTACTGCTTGTCCCTTTGGAAAGAGGCACCAGGCCATTATTCGCTTTAAACATCCCTGCCATCTATTCAATGAACATTTGTTGAAAGTCTGTTGTGCTAGTATACACAGATAATTCACTTTATGACTAATACACAAATAGCTCATTTTCTTGCATTCAGCAGGTGTGTAATAGATTATCTGAATGAATGATTTGATTAAGCGAATGAATTAGCGACTTCCCCACAAAAAGGATTTTGTTGCCAAAGCCGGGTATTTGGCAAGGAGTACTGTCAGCATTGGCATGGCTCTTCTTCTTATAGGAATCCTCATGCTTCTCAGTTGCTGGTAACTCTTGAGCACTTTTTTGTGCCAGAAATTCATTTTCCCTATGAACTTAGTGCTAATATGAATCCGATTTTACAAATAGGCAATTGAGACTGAGAAGACAAGTAAATTGGCCTCGATTACACAGAAAGGACCTAATTAAGACTCAATCCCATTTCTGCTTGGCTTGATTCTATAGACTTTATTACAACTCAATGCATCCTCTAGTCTACAAACTTGTTCATTTTCTTCCTTGGAGAGCAGACAAGGGAATGATTGCATACACCACCAACACAATGATCCGCCTTCACAAAGCACTCTCACTCCCATTCTACTTCAGGGCATTTCCGGGGAAAGCAAATGATTCTCAGAGACACAGCCAAATACAAAATCCAGAGTACTAAAAGCAACTGGACTAGACTGCAGGTAACAAGTCTCCAGAACACTACCTGCACTTTTACTTTCTCCTGTCCTGGTATTAACTATATGTGGGCTCCATTTGCCCATTTGTCCTGTCCTTACAGCTCTTTCCAAACATGTCTTTTGCTGCCTCCTTGGAATTTTAGTCTTTCTTTTGGGTAGTAGAAACTAAGGAGGACGAACAATGATTCATTATGCACTTAGACAAGAACTTGCCAAGACTAAAAAATCAAAGATGCAAACTTGTGGATTAGCCAAACATGCAATACGTTTCGAAAGTAAGAGATCTTTATGTTGAGGGTGGAATGTGTAGGAGAATTTTTTCCAGAAATAAACTCTTTTTTACACAGAGGATGATTTGATTAGCAAATAATCCTCTCACCCAAATACAGATAAGTTAGACACCAAGGAGTATACAGGTTCAGCTAAACAAAACGTTCAATAGAGTTTTAATAATAAATAACTTTAGAAGTATCACTCCCCATTTCAGCTGGTTATGTCCTCTGAATACTTTTTTTCTTTCACATATCTGTTGAATATTACCTATGTGATTGTGTTGGTACATTTCCCAGAGTTTGCATCACATATTAAGTAAAAAGAAAAGAGTCTTCCTCAGCAAAGCTGAGGATAGTACAATCATTCACCATGTACTAACTATGTAAAACAGAGGGCACAAATGGGTAACCCGTGGGCTTGTTTAGACATACAGAATTTTTTTTAAGGGCACAATGTTACAAAAAATATTGGGTTTCTAGTATTTAAAAATCCACATAAAAATTCAGTTTGGGCCCCCAAAAAATCTCTCAAATGATTATTTCTGTGCAGCAATAGTCAGCCAAAGCTGAATAGAGGCTGGCCCCTATAGACAGGATATACATAATCCAGTTTGGCATTATGTCCAGCCTGGTAATT
The DNA here is from genome assembly GCA_032199065.1 of Smutsia gigantea. Taxonomy (NCBI): domain Eukaryota; kingdom Metazoa; phylum Chordata; class Mammalia; order Pholidota; family Manidae; genus Smutsia; species Smutsia gigantea. The sequence goes on from JAVSCE010003595.1 coordinate 65,528, forward strand.
AAATGTACGTTATATTCCAGGCCCCTGAAGAATTTGAGTTTACAACCTCTGATGCCAAATAGTTAAGGGCTTTTCATTAAATTATGCTCAATGTGGGGAGAAAGAAATCACCAGAATTTTAGAATAGCTTAAGGAAATTTTACATTATAAAAGAAATTCTCCCTATCCCTACCCTTGCCATATTAACTCCTTTGTTAGAAGTACTTCCATCAAGTGGGTCCTATCCTTCATGTTGATGGGAAAAATCTGACAAAATCTTTAGATACTTGAATCAATTTAGAGATATGCAAACTTGAATATCTGCTGTATATTCAGAATATTTATCTCAAGGATCACTGAATATAATTCAGCTTACACTATTGGCTTACACAAGCAGAGATGAGTTAAAATGATTATTAAACAGTTTTGGGCTGATTATAACAGCGAGAAAGTAATTTCTGTATAATGAAAGAATGAGTCAGAGTGATTGTTCAGAAACTTTTCTAACATATGAAATGTCTTGTCCTACAAAATCTTATGTAGTCCAACATGTAAAACAGATAGACCCAAAGCTGCTGTCCTTGAATATGAGGAGGGATTTCTCACCTCTTTTGGAACACCTGCACCATCCCTAAGGCACAATAAATAAGCATTTGAGAACCATGGAAAAAGATTAGACATTATAGTTTTGGGTCACTTTCAGCTATAAATATCCATAATTAATTGACGCTGGGACAACATCTGTTTTGCATAAAGTCCTCTTATTAGCCATATCACCTTAGGCAGGTAACAATGTCTCCGAACTTCTTTTATAATAAGGAAAACAAAACCTGACTGTAGAACATTACACACACAATGTATGTGTGTGTGCTGTATATATTTTGAGTCCTTCCTTTCCCATCAGCAGCCTAATAGGTTCAGATAAAGTTGATTCCATCTCCTGATTCCAAAGATGACACAAGACACAGGCTGAAGCTAGGAAAATCATGCCCAGGAGCGACCAGCCAAGTGCTACTCCTCTGGGCCACCGAGTCGACAGAAGGTAGAAGACCCAGGACTACTGCCAGAGCACAGGAAGAAGAGGAGAGCCTCCTGATCTCCTGCCCGAGCGTCTGGCGCCGGCCATGCCCACACTACCCCAAACTTGGTTAAGTCACATAAGCCAATATATCTTCTTAATTTAAAAACTAATCCATTTTGAGTTTTCTGTCCTTTACATCTAAAAGAGTATTAGTAACAGAGTCTTAACTATGGGGTGGATCTAAAGATTGAAATAGGACACATAAATGAAAGAAACACGGAAACTAAGTGCCAGAATTAGTTTCCTCAAATCAGCATTTCAGGTCATTCTATCATTCTCATCCAAAAAGAATTTTTTTTTTACCAAATTTCATAAATATTACTACTTCTGATTCAAGATGAGCTAAACAACATTTTGTCTACTTCATAATTATTCTTTTTGCTTATAAGCTATGGCTATTTCAACTTGTATTCAGTCTTTAGTATATAACTATTCACAAACAGCAGCAATTCCGGAGATGCTATATGTACATAACACATGGTATGAAAATTCACTACCAAGTTTGCTACTAACAAGTAAGTGACAGATGCCAGATCGCTGGAATTTTTTAGATTACTTTTGATTTGCTGAATGTCAAAGCCCTCTGAACTTCTAGACCATGAAAGTTTGTGTTATCAGAATTTTACTACATTTTAAAATATAAAAATGGACAACATGAGAGAGAAGAGCATGAGATGTAACACACACACACATACACACACACACACACAGAAAGACTAAGACAAAATCTGATTACTTAAAATGAAGGAAATTACTGGTGTCATAGGAAGTAACAAAGGATGCTGTCAAGAATTTTAAAAGTTACAGAAAACACATAGAGAGATAAAGATGGGAAAATATCCCCGGGATTGGTATACTATGCTAGACCACATTCAGTCCAGCCAGAGAGGGGAAAGAGACTGGAATGGAAAAAAAGGAAATGATACATAAGGAACTGGAGACAGTGATTATTAATTATAAGTTTAGTAATTTGGAGATAGGGGGAAAAGGAAGAAATTCTTTATACTGAGAAGACTGAATCCAAGAGAAAAAAAATTTTTAATGAGTGAACTGAATGGAAGTTGATCCATGCCCACATATTATTCTAATTTCTTACACGTAGTATGATTAAGCTAAAAATTAGGATGTCAAACAGCCTCTAGACTGGCCTGATAATTCATGAGTTTCAATAGATTATATGTTTCTTGAAGATAGACACAATACCTTCCAATTCTTTGAATTCTCCATGTTACCTAGCTCTGTGAATGGGACAGAGAAGCTACAGGTTGAAATAACCATGTAAATAAACAAATTTAAAATGCTATTTTTATCACAGTAAATAAAAAAGATTATTTTACACTTTCTGTGCAAGAAATGTAAATCATTAAATAAACTGGACTCTTTAAATCTTTGACCAAATAATCTAGAAGGGCATACAAAAGTTATATAGTGGCGTTATGGTTATTGTTTCGAATTTATATAACAATTTAAGAAAAAAATAAAAGACAAAAAAAGAAAAAGAAAAAATGTTCTTTTAAAAGAATACTCTGAAGTAATGGGAAAAATTTGAAGAAACATTGTTTTTAAGTGTCCAGATAACAAGCTTATAACCAGTGAGCATGAATTCACAAAATATGCGTGAGCAAAGAAAACAATGTTCATTATTCTAATTGAAGTGCTAAATTTGTGCCTGAAAGAAGAGATTATATGGATTGTATATTAACCACTTTAATAAAGCAGTAGATGGGGAAGCAGTTACAAATCTGAATGTAAATCTTTCTTAGCTACTCCAAGCCAGCTGCCCACTCCGTTGTAAATCAGGTCCTTGGAAGTAGAGCCTAAGGCTAGGGTCCATGTGCCAAGTATTATTCAGGTAGTGTTCCTGGGAGACGGATAAACAACTAAGGACAGCAAGATAGGGAGGGGGGAAGAAGCCAAGAAAAGATGGGAATTCAGGATAAGTCCCAGCCTCAGCCAGGCTGCTTTAATCCTGCACCTGTCACTCATTGGTACAAACTACTGATAGTGGTGATGGCAGAAGATAAATTACCAGGTAGACTAGGGAGGTGGTTGGCTCCAATAGCTCAAGGGTAATCCGCTAAAGAAAGGTGAAGATTCTACTTTAGCAGCAGAGTACACACAAGTAAGGTGATGGGTACATAGAACCAGGATAAGGGATCTGGAGAGAGCACCATTACTGCTCATAATCTGCGAGAGCTATTTTAGATTGGGTTACTCAGCCTTTTCTACCCTCATTCCATTAGAGAAAGTGGAAAGCCCAAAACTGTATTTCCCAGACTTCCTTACAGCTAAGTTTCTGTGCTAGAAACAGCCTCTAATTCTAATTAGCACAGTGGAGATGAGGTGAAGAAATCTTCCTGCAGCTTTGGCTATCACTAATATCCAGCAGAGTGATAAAAACATAAGCCTTCCCGTATCAATGTTGTAAAATATATTCTCTAGCTTTTTACAGGTCAAAAAGCAATTAACAGGACTTCCAGGAAGATGGCGGCACGAGCAGGGCGGCAGAAATCTCCTCCCAACACTATATTTATCTACAAAAATACAGCAAATACATCTATTCCTAAAAGAGAGACCAGAATACACAGGAAAGCACACAGCGTGCAGCTACACCCGAGAGGACTCGGCACCCCAAGAGGCGGGTAAGATATGGAGCTGCGATCCAGGCGGGACCTGAGCACTCCCCAACCCCAGCGCACCGGCGGGAGGAGAGGATTCGGAGCCAGGAGGGGGTGGAAGTACACCCCGCGAAATAACCAGCCCTGGTGATCTGCGTGGGGAGCGCTGACACACATCGCGCAGTGTAGTGGAGATTGGAGAGACAGAGGGTGCAGGATAGGAGTGGGGAACGTGCCAGGATGCTTGCAGCCGGCTCCCGGGAAGGAAAAAAAAAATACGCGCGCTTTCTTCAGCAGTCTTAAAGAGACAGGAGCCCAGCGGGGGAGCCGGATCGCCCCGGCACACTCAGCCCAGCAGGCTGGGAGTCCCGGGGAGTTTCAGACCCCTTAACTGGCGACGGGGAAAGGGTGACCACACATCAACTTCCGAAACATATCAACAGCCTCCCATTCGTTCCCACCCCGGCCAGAGCCACAAAGTGCCCTGCGGAGCGATGCGGCCACAGCTGCGGAATAGTGGGGCAACAGCGCCACCTACAGCATCCCCACAGAATCTACTCCCGGTGGGCTTTTTTTTGTTTTGTTTTTTGTTTTGTTTGTTTTGTTTTTTCTTTTCTTTCTTTTTTTTTTCCTTTTTTTTTCTTTTTTTTCTCTCTTTCTTTCTTTTTTTCCTTTTTTAAAGTCTTAAAGAGCCCAGCTGACATACATGGCAACTACCAGCGACCAATTCTATAGCCATGAAAAGACAGAGGAATATGGTCCAGACTAAAATCAACCAGACAACCCCAGAGAGGGAGCCTGAAGGGATGGAAATGCACAGTCTTCCTGAAAAAGAATTCAGAATAAAAGTCATAACCATGCTGATGGATCTACAGAGAAATGCGCAAGAGCTGAGGGAGGAAGTGAGGGTAGTGAGGAAAGACAATGCAGAAATCAGACAAGCTATCGACGGGCTTAACAGAATGGATGAGATGCAAGAGACTGTTAATGCAATAGAAATCAGAGAACAGGAATACAGAGAAGCTGAGGCAGAGAAAGATAAAAGGATTTCTAGGAATGAAAGAATATTAAGAGAATGGTGTGACCAATCCAAATGGAACAACATTCGCATTATAGGAGTACCAGAGGAAGAAGAGGGAGAAAAAGGGATAGAAAGTGTCTTTGAAGAAATAATTGCTGAAAACGTTCCCTCGCTGGGGAAGGAAATAGTCTCACAGTCAACGGAAGCCCACAGATCTCTCAACACAAGGGACCCAAGGAAGACAGCTCCAAGACACATAATAATTAAGATGGCAAACATCAAAGATAAAGGCAGAGTATTAAAGGCAGCTAGAGAGAGAAAAAAGATCACCTACAAAGGAAAACCCATCAGACTATCATCAGACTTCTCAAAAGAAACCTTACAGGCCAGAAGAGAATGGCATGATGTATTTAACGTTATGAAACAGAAGGGCCTCAACCAAGAATATTGTATCCAACATGGTTATCATTTAAATATGATGGAGGGACTAAATTTCCACACAACAGAAAGTTGAGAGGGTTTGCCTCTCATAAGTCACCACTACAGGATATCTTAAATGGACTTCTCTAGAGGGAAGCACCCCAAAGGCTAAAAAGATGTCACCAGAGAAAATAAAATCATAGCAAAGAAAGCAGACCATCCAAATACTAACTAAAGGCAAAGAATAAAACACCTAGTATATTAGGAATGGAGGAGGAAGAATAAGAAGGGAGAGAAATAAACATCAGTGTTTACAATAACTTAACAAGAAAGTTAAGTTAGATTGTTAGATAGTAAAGAAGCAACCCTCAAACCTTTGGTAACCATGAATCTAAAGTCAGCAATGGCAATAAGTACATATCTATTGATAATCACCCTAAATGTAAATGGACTAAATGCACCAATCAAAAGACACAGAGTAACAGAATGGATAAAAAAGCAAGACCCATCTATATGCTGCCTACAAGAAACTCACCTCAAATCCAAAGATATACACAGACTAAAAGTGAAGGGATGGAAAAAGATATTTCATGCAAACAACAAAGAGAAAAAAGCAGGTGTTGCAGTACTTGTATCAGACAAAATAGACTTCAAAACGAAGAAAGTAGCAAGAGATAAAGAAGGACATTACATAATGATAAAGACATCAGTCCAACATTCATATGGAACCACAAAAGACCCCGAATAGCCAAAGCAATCCTGAGAAGGAGGAATAAAACAGTGGGAATTACGCTCCCTGACTTCAAGCTCTACTACAAAGCCACAGTAATCAAGACAATTTGGTATTGGCACAAAAACAGACCCACAGACCAGTGGAACAGAATAGAAAATCCAAACATTAACCTAAACATATACAGTCAATTAATATTTGATAAAGGAGCCTTGGATATACAATGGGGAGATGAAAGCCTCTTCAGCAGCTGGTATTGAAAAAACTGGACAGCTACATGTAAGAGAATGAAACTGGACTACTGTCTAGTCCCATACACAAAGGTAAACTCAAGGTGGATCAAAGACTCTGAATGTAAGTCATGAAACCATAAAACTCTTAGAAAAAAACATAGGCAAAAATCTCTTGGACATAAACATGAGCAACTTCTTCATGAACATATCTCCCTGGGCAAGGAAACAAAAGCAAAAATGAACAAGTGGGACTATATCAAGCTGAAAAGCTTCTGTACAGCAAAAGGACACCATCAGTAGAACAAAAAGACATCCTACAGTATGGGAGAATATATTCATAAATGAAGTATCCGATAAGGGGTTGACATCCAAAATATATAAAGAACTCACGCACCTCAACAAACAAAAAGCAAATAATCCAATTAAGAAATAGGCAGAGGACATGAATAGACACTTCTCCAAAGAAGAAATTCAGATGGCCAACAGGCACATGAAAAGATGCTCCACATCACTATTCATCAGAGAAATGCAGATTAAAACCACAATGAGATATCACCTCACACCAGTGAGGATGGCCAACATCCAAAACACAAACAACAACAAATGTTGGCGAGGATGTGGAGAAAAGGGAACCCTCCTACACTGCTGGTGGGACTGCAAATTAGCTCAACCATTGTGGAAAGCAGTATGGATGTTCCTCAAAAACCTCAAAATAGAAATACCATTTGACCCAGGAATTCCACTCTTAGGAATTTACCCTAAGACTGCAGCAGCCCAGTTTGAAAAAGACGTATGCACCCCTATGTTTATCGCAGCACTATTTATAATTGCCGAGAAATTGAAGCAACCTAAGTGCCCATCAGTAGATGAATGGATAAAGAAGAGGTGGAACATATACACAAATGAGTATTATTCATCTGTAAGAAGAAAACAAATCCAGACATTTGCAACAGCATGGATGGAGCTAAAGGGTATTATGCTCAGTGAAATAAGCCAAGCAGAAAAAGACAAGTATGAAATGATTTCACTTATATGTGGAGTATAAGAACAAAGAAAAAAAACTGAAGGAACAAAACTGCAGCAGACTCACAGAACCCAAGAACAGACTAATAGTTACCAAAGGGAAAGGGACTGGGGAAGATGGGTGGGAAGGGAGGGATAAGAGGGAAAAAGGGGCATTACGATTAGCAGACGTAATGTTGGGGGAGCACGGGGAGGGCTGTACAACTCAGAGAAGACAAGTAGTGATTCTATAGCATCTCACTACGCTGATGGACAGTGACTGTAATGGGGTTGGTGTGGGGGACCTGACGAAGGGGCAGTTTTTAATAACCATAATATTGCACATGTAATTGTACATCAATGATACCAAAATAAATTATATATATTTAAAAAAAGCAATAACAGAGTATCCAAAAGTATAAATACTTGTAATAAACTTAAGCAAGGAGATGAAAGCCTTATATACTATAAGGTATCTAAAGTAGTCAAACTTAGAAACAGGAAATAGAAGGGTGGTCGCCAGGGGCCAGGAGAAAGGGCAGCAGGGAGGGAGTTGTTCAGTGGATTTAGAATGTCAGTTTTGCAAGATGAAACATTCCCGACAATGTACATATAGTTGACATTACTGCACTGTACACTTAAAAGTTGTCAGGATGGTAAATTTTATGTAGTATTTTCTGCTCCCCCTGCCACACACACACACAAAAGCAATGGCAGTGGTAGAGGCTACTTTTGCTGACTTCCTATTCCTGGACCGAACCTTTGAACGTCCATTCTCCAAGTTCTGGTGTGAAGGGAAATCGTGGTGGCTGTGTACCAGAGGTGGTGCAGCTCTAGCTATAGTGTCAGAAGTGCTTCTTTGGAGCAGTGATCCTCATGCTTTACACACACGTCACTGCAAGGTTTTATCAAAACTAGATTCTGTTTGAGTCAGTCTGGGGTGGGGCCTGAGATAAGCAAGTTCCCTAGGCTTTAATGCTGCTGAGTCTCAGATAAGACTTTGCGTATCAAGGCTCTAAGATCAACTCTGTATGGTTCTGGAATCCTTAGTCCTTCTTATAAAATTATTTTATAAGTAACTGATTAGATACTTTAAGCAGGATGAAATTTACTATAGGCAAAGTGGTTTCTATTTCCTCGTTGAATCTTGAATGGACCCTGGACAATAGTTTGGCTAATTCGTTTAACAAGTATTACTGAGAATCTACTATATGCCAAGATCTTTTCTATGAGCTAATTCTAGAGTGGTAAACAAGAAAGGCAGGATCTATGTTTTCATGAAGTTTGCATATTATCAGTGAAGGGCAGTCAACAAACAAATAAGCATATCATGTGGTGAAAAGTACTCTTAGGCAAAGGTTGATAGGCTGATGAGAGACATAGGCTGAATTTCTCATTCTAGTGCACACATGTAATGATGCCCAGGCCTTACAGAAGGAATGAAGTAAGACTATTTTGATTCTCATGCTGGGAAAGCCAGTCTCCCACATGCATAAAAGGCCCAGGCTTGAAAAATCAGTAGAGAGGGGACACGTATATATCTTCTTCACCCTGAAGGTATTAGGCAGGGGAACTGAGTCCTAGGAAACTTGCCTTAAAAAGCCAGGTAGGTGAGCCGGGACACAGATCAGAGAGCTTTGAAGTCTGGTGAAACCTTTAAAATTTAGAGAATGGCAGCATGACAAAGTCAGTGTGAAGCAAGAAAGAAGGATGAAAGGATAGAAGGGAAAGCAGGAGGGAGGGAGAAGAGGAGGGGCTTGAAAAACAATGGATGAAGATTCAGAACTAAATGGATAGAGAGGAAAATGGTTGTCTGAAAGTCATGAAGCTCCACCTACTGATCAGAAAAGGTTTTACATTAAATGTCTATAGAATCTTCTCTTCCAGGAAGTAGAAAAATAACCCAACAGAATAAATTGGATTTGGTGTCAGGGTTCCCATATTTCACTCCTAAGTGTATGACCTTGGGCAAACTGCAACTTCAATGAACCTTGGTAGTAGAACCACTGTAACCATACCTCCTAGAGAGGATTTCAGAAAGTGTTGGTTGAAGTGGCAAGTGTGGAACCTACAACAAATAAGAGAACTCACTAGGATTTACATGCCATTTATTCTCCTGTTATTTGCCATTCTAAGGCAGTACTTCCCTGGGTGTCTGGCCCCAGAAAAGCCTGTCCCTGAGGTAGAAGGGTCAGCTGTGTCCTTTGAGTAACTAATGTCAGGCTCCAGTCCACGTAGTTCTAATAGTCTCTCAAGTCCTGCTGCAGTAATAGTTATGGCGCAGTGTAGCACTCACTTTCATAGTTTCAAGTGAATTACAGTTAGCTTTTATTCACTGATCATATTCCATTTTGTTTCATAAGTATTTCAAAACTGCTTTAAAAGCCATCTATAATAAATGAAGATACATACTTAAAGTTAATATAGTATAACAGTGGAAGGAAAACCATGAATAGGAACATTAGAATCAGGAATGAGATTAATCTCAGGGATAAGATTAACCATATACAAAAATAAACTTTAAATAAAACAAAATACAAGACATGAAACCATAATACTCGTAGAAGAAAACATGGGCAACAACCCTTCAACATTGGCATTAGTAATTTTTTCTAAATATGCCTCCTCAGGCAAGAGAAACAAAAGTAATAACCAAGTGGGACTACATCAAACTTAAAAACTTCTTCACAGCAAAGGAAACCATCAAGAAAATGAAAAAGCAATCTACTGAAAGACTGTATTTGTAAATGACAGATCTGGTAGCTGAATATTCAAAACACATAAAGAACTCATACAACTCAATACACACACACAAGAAAAAAACTAATTAAAAAATGGGCAGGCAACCTGAATAGACAATTTTTCCAAAGAAGATATGCAGATGGTTAACAGACACATGAAAAGATGATTGACATCACCAACCATCAAAGAAATGCAAACCAAAGCCACAATGAAATATCATCTCACACCAGCCAGAATGGATAGTATCAAAAAGATAAGAAATAGGTGTTTAAAAGGATGTGGAGAAAAGGGAAATCTCATCCACTATTGGTAGGAATGTAAATTTGTATAGACACTATGGGAAACAGTACAGAGGATCCTCAAAAAAACTAAAAATAGAAATACCATATAACCCAGTAATTATGCTTCTGGGCATTTACCCAAAGAAAACAAAATAACTAATTCAAAAAGATATATACACCTCTATGTGTATTATAGCATTATTTACAATAGTCAAGTTATGGGAGCAATGTAAGGTCCATTGATAGTTGAATGGATAAAGAAGTGGTATATATACACCATGGAGTATTACTTAGCCATAAAAAAGAATGAAATCCTGCCATTGGCAACAACATGGATGGACCGAAGTGCTAAGGGAAATGGATGCTAAGTGAAATAAGTCAGAAAAAGACAAATATCATATGATTTTATTTATACATGGAATCTAAAGTGATTGAGCTGGGATTTAAAAACTACATATTTCTGAATACAGTGTCTGCATTCTTTACCATCTCTCATGTTTGTCCTGTCTCAAGCTCATAACCATCCACCGTAACAGCTCATAACCATAACAGAAGTGCTATGTTACCCCATCTGTTACTAGGGAATGCACAAGAAGATGCTTCCTAACTCTTTTCAAATGAATTAATGAATGAATGAACAATGGATGAATAAAATCCCACCATGGGCAACTTCTTGTTAGCTTGAAAGGCCTGTAATTAGAAAGGGCCTCACTGGACACCCATGTCATGCTCCTTTTCCTACCAGGAAATATTAAAAGCAATAAAAATAAAAATATTAGATTCCTTCAGATGAAAATAAGTTACTTTTACATCCTCGGTGAAGAAGGGATAGAGATCTACTATATATAAAGCTGTTATTTTTTCTGGTGACCTACAAAAACCACTGCCTCAAAAAAGAAAAGAGAGCCCCCACTTCATCAAGCCTCACTTCTCCCTCCGCCCAGCCAGCCCACAATTCTGTCAGCCCTACAAGCTCTTCACCTTCCCAGCCTGTGCAGCCAACAGACAGCTCGGCTCCTCGACGTCACTGACTTCTCTTCTCGGCTGCTAGGGTGGACTTCTCAAGCTTTCTCCCCGCCAGCGGCCGCTTGAGCCCTTATGCAAAGATGGCGTCTCACCTCTGTGCAGAAATTCTGGTCCCTTATCTTTCTCATTAGTATTCCATGAAATCCCTCCTATTATTGCTTTTACATATCAAGAGAATAAGTTTGATAATGAATCAGAATGCCTGATGACTTACAGCCTCTTGGCAATACATTCTGACAGCAAAGTTGCCTGAGGATTTACCAGGTTAATGCATGTGTGTTTTTGAATCTCTCTAGTCCTGCTAAAAGGGGGATAGCTATTACCCATGAGTGTAACTACATGTCTGGATTGAGACTGGATTAATTTGAAGGCACTTATTCTCCTGCCTAGAGATATTAAAAATTAAAAAAAAAAAAGACACAGAAAGTCATATTGTATCAGCAGAATGCTTATAGCATTGGCCTTGATTTTGTGATATAAGACTAACTCTAAAAGACTGTTTTCCTTAAGGAGGAAGTTCGAAAAAGTAGATGCTTTGAAGCCAGAGACCTAAAACTCCTTTATATCCAACACAGTCAATATAGACCAAAAAAAAACTGGAAAAAAAATGAAAGACTTTAAATTCGTAGTTATTTTAGCTCTTTATTAATTAAATTATTGAAATGGATTAATGTCTACATATAGATATTTCTTTTTTGCCTCAGATGATTTGTCTGTTTTCCGGGAAAAAGACAGGGACCCAAACCTGGGAGGGGAGAAATCATTTCCCACTATATCCCAGATTTAGGTATTTTCTTATCAAAGTTACCAACCCAAATGGCCAAGTCAGCCAGGTTTTGTGGCCTTGTCAATTTAAAAATATTAAGACAATGGGAAGCTCAATAAACCATGGTCCAGAGAAATGTCTGTGCTGCAACAGAAACTTTGTGAGAACAGAATGCCCATTATCTCTTGGACATCCTGCGCTCAGAGCTGCCCTATGGATATTGACTGTAATAATAAAGCTATAGTACTAAGAAATCTCATTCTTTTTCACAGCAATCCTTTAAGGCAGAAATCAACATCCCCATTTTACAGATACAAATGTTAGTTGCTGACCCCAAACCCTTACAGTTAGTATGGAGCAGGCAGTCCAAAACAATTAACAAGGAGGAGGAAAGAGGGAGGAAAGGCTAAAGAGGCAGGAATGGGGATAGGAATGGAGGAGGAGGAGAGAGGGAAGGGAGGAGAGGAGAAAAGAACTGACTGATAAGTAACCCTAATCTACTCTTCCATTTTTATTTAGCTGTTGCAAAACAAATCGGTGTGTATTTATTCTGTCACCCTTTCCTTGCTCTGTCCCTGAAGTAGGTGCTATCTGATGGTAAAATAATCTAAAGGGCAACAATGAAAAGAAGGAGCAATGCCCAGGAAAATCCAGGAAAAAAAACCTCTTATATTAGCATGTCAGTAAATGCCCCTTAACCATTTTCTTTATCAAAGCAGGCACTATGGTATAGTAGAAAACAGCCAGCAGACAGGATCCCCATGGTTTTCCTCATTAGCAATTAGCATGTATGACTGAGACAGCAACAAAACTGCCTTGTTAGTTTCAGATGTAAAATGATAATTCATATAGGGGTTTGGAATGATTTTGTGATGATATTGATGAAAGAGCACATCAAACAATTGCTACAATATTTATTAAGGTTCAAATCTGTCAAGTACTCAGGAAACTGTAGTCATATTATAATTTAGTCCTTTAGTTTCTCAAGAGATCCTGGTACACATTTTTTAAATGGGCAAAGGGTATATGGAACAAATAAGAATTTGTTGGGGGTTCCATAGTTTATTACCAGTAACCTAGAACTCCTATTTCCAATTACATGGGCTTTGGGCCATGGCTCCAGTTTCTGAAATTAGTATTCCACAATCCAGGCAAAATAATACATACAACCACAGGAACAAGAACTATCTTAGGAGGTATATATTTCCTTCAGCTCACAGAGGGAGCAGCCTACGGATGGAGCCCTTCACAGTTCCAAAGATACTGAAGACTCTGCTTCAGGCCATGTTGAAGTAACTGAAAAGATACCCAATATCGTTATCATCGGGGATGTGCAAATTAAAACTACAGTGAGATTATCACTACTTACCCACCACAATAGGTGAAATTCAAAAAGGCAAGAATGTAAAACAACTCATACATTGCTAATGAGAATGCAAAAAGCTGTACGGTTCCTTTTTTTTTTCCTTTGCAACTAATAATCAAAGAGGCGAAACACTTTAAAACCATACACATATGGTCGTATAAAAGTTTCTACCTACATTAAATTCTTGCTGAAAAGATCTTTACCATGATGGTTGCAAAATGATGGTTTACCCCTACACACACTCCATGTTTATGAGTCAGCACCCAGCAATTGCACTGTGAGCAAGAGTCCCTTTCTCCCCCTTTCTAGTTTTTTAAATTTATTATCAGGATGAACACATAGGTTACTGTTCTTTCTGTGGCTGATAATTCACTACTGTCAATTATTTTGCACTTCAGATAGTCCTAGATTTGTTAAGTAGGAATCCTTTCAAGTTGATACCTGTGTCCCTGGGATATGCTCCATTTATTTTTTAATCACTTTACCTTTTGCCTCTTCAAAACTTTTAGAAGTAAATCCAGCAAGAATGCTTTTGTTTATAAACTCCTTAATAACCAAATCCTCCCTCAGCAATCTTTTATATCTGTCTTTGCTCCCTGACTAGGTCAACAAAATCTCAGAGAAGAAAAATATTGTTGCAACTCTATCCCTAGTACCTAGGGCATAATAGATGCTATATGCACTTGCACACACACACACATACACACACACTCTCCCTGTTTCATTATAAACACCATACAATTAGTGATAATTTTGTATTTATATATTTCTGTTGAAAGAATTGAAACCATTACTTAGAGAGAAAGAAAGGAGAGAGAGAGACAAATCTCCAAATAGAAATTCAAAATATGCTGGGTGATGAAGTATGTGGTGTGATGTGAAAAGACTAAAAACTCAACGTAAGGATTTTCCAATCAGTTGCCTCCTTGGTATTCTGTCTTTCGTATGTGATAGTAACAGTAATTTCCATGTCCAGTGCCTAAGATTTCCGAGTAACTCAGCCCTTATTGCCCCAATATGTTGCCAAGATCGAATTGCTTTTCACATGTCACAGTAAGGACAAGCCCCACATATTGAGTGTCTGATATGTACCAGGTACTGAGAGAGGTGGTGACCCTCCTTGATCTATTCCCTGGACAGTAAAGGAGCCAGGAAATACCACTATGTGGCCCCAAATTATCGACACTAAATCAATTTCTACCAGAGAACCTTTTTTGCTAGTCACGTGTTGCTCGGAAAAGGAGGGAATTCTGCTCTCCGGGCAAGTTCACTATGAATTCAGTGAGACCAAATAAGGACAATGGAGTGTTAGGGATTAAAAAGGGCTCCCACCACGTTTTATTCTCATGGCGGTCACCCAGCTATGTACAAGTGGCAAACCCATTCTGAGCTCTGGCCTCACTACAGCCTCTGATCTTTCCTGCTCCCCAGCACAAGACTCCCTTCTCCCTTTCTAGCACTGGGGCTCCAGATCTTCTCTCTGCTGCTTCCTCTCTTGGCTCCCTCTTCCATGCTTTCTCCACTCTCCACTCCTCTGCTCCCACCACTCTCTCAGCTCCTCTTCGCACCCCTAGCACCTGAAGGAACTCTGTGGGCAGGTCTCTATGGTGACTGGCTGACTCCTGACCAATTAGAGCAGACACTTGTGTGTTTACTCTCCACCCCTCCCTTGGGCCAGTATTTCCATACTGACAATTTGCTCTGGGTGGCTCTTCCAGCATAAAGTTTTCTGCCAAGGGGTATGCAAGCAGGCTAAATATGTATACAATGGGAGATATCAGACTCAGGCAAGGTGAGAGTCCTGGCCATAAAATTTCCATTTTCTCTACATCACCTTACTTGGAGTCACTTGTCTTCCCTAGTCAAAAAGTTGAAGTCAATGTGATGACTTGCTAGACACTGTCCGCAATAATCAGTACTACCTCTACCCTCCTGTGCTCTCTGTTGTACCAGGGGGTCTGAGAACCTGAAAAATACATATCCCTGATCCCTGTGCCAGGAGAGAGTTAGACTCAGACAACGAGAGACCTTGTGTGAGATTTGGAAGGTGGAAGAGAAGGAAAAGCTCTCCCACTTCCCAATGCTTTAGAATTTTAGGTATGAAAGAATGTATTTCATAATAATCCCGTAAGTCTGCATTGTGTGTGTGTGTTTGGTCTAAATAGAATATGAATAGAGCAGTTTGAATCCATAATCAAAAAAAAAAATTCTTGGTGCCCGGAAATTACCCCCACACAAATTAAATCAAGCATTATTTTTTTGTGAAACTGCCTGCTGAGTACAATGTGCAGCTGAGATAGAAAACCAGACTTTGGTTTAACTCTAAAGAGTTCCATTTTACAGGAGTATGGAGTTTTAGAGTAACTAAGGTCACACCATTATTTTGTATCAGAGTTGAAACATGATCCCTAATCATCTAGGGACAAAGGAAGTATATTGATACCTAAAATCAGGTAAGAATCAAAATCTTTCCCCTGCTAGACTACAATTTGTCTTAGGAGTAGATTAAGAGGATAAAGAAGGAAAACAAAAACAATTGGAGTAAAAATATAATTAAGCCTCATTGTTTTAGCAGACTTTCTCCTTTGGAAGAGATTTTACTAGACACACAAATTGCACACTTGAGATGAAAGGTTGAGATTCCTACCTCCATTCTTGCTGCTGAAGAGCATACTTCAGGAAAAGCAAGGAGTTTTTGCTAATGACAAGGTTTGTGTGAGGTTCACAGCTTAAATCTGACTTATCTACACAAAACTGGAGCTTTTAGAAGGAGGGGCAGCACAGAAGCAGGACAAGAGCTTAGAGAAAGAGGAAAGATGGGTAACGGTCTTTGGAGATCAAATTGAGAAATTACTGATTGTGGAATCTGATTGTGATTCCCTATTCCCCCACAAAATCTTCAGTAAAATCAGTCTTTTTTAGTGAGTCGTAGAATTAAATCAGGTTTGGAGAATGCAACTATGGGAATAGCAGAATTGTCTCACATAGGTTACATTAGGAATGCTTAAATATCTCTATATTCATTTACTAAATATTCATCAAATACCTACTATATACTAGACATCAAGTTAGTCTGGGGATAGACAGATATAGAAGGCATGCTCTCTGCCCTAGGGAAGTTTATGAACAATCTTTTTGGTAGGTCTGTCTTCACTTCTCAGTACAAATTCAGTATCTGGTCATTCCATGTGAAATAAAAGACTCTTAGGGACTGTGTTACTCACACCTCACAATAAAACATCCTGCAATGAAACAGATGGTACTATTCATCTCTGCTTTATTTCCATGTGCCTACTGGGAAGCATTAGAAAGAATTGAGACCTCAGTCAATCTATCCACTGAGGAAAACTTTGGCCCATTGAACCTGGAACTTACATACTCAGTCTGGGAAGCATGTGAGCAAAATTCACAACTCATCAGGTGAGCAAAATTCAAACAGAAGCTCCAGGAAAGAATAGCCGTAGAGAGTTGTGCAGTCTGTGCCTTATCCAAATGCTGAAATGCTGCCAGCCTTCTCCTTGTGAAGCCTGGTGCCCTGGAATAGGACTGTATCTGGCCAGAGCCTTTTGGGGGTTGGTTTGGTGTTATTTTCTCAGTTCATCTAATTCATACCCAAGGCTCAGTTTGTTCCTGGACTCTGGCTTGACATATAGCAAATAGCATATAAACACTGTCCCTGTAAACATTCAACAGCACAAAAGAGATGCTTAAGGGGCATATTTACCAGCATTAGTAACACATTTGAACTCAATAAATAATCTCATGGAGTTTAAATGAAAGGTTCTTTAGGAGAAAGAAAGAGGAAGAATTCAAGATTCGCAAACATCATTACCATAAAGGAAAAACTTTTAAAAGATTAAGTGTGTCTAAAATAGCACAATTGGCAACCTATGAAAGCAAGAGCAAATTTAAGAGTTACAGTTTTTAGGAATCTCCCAAAAATAAAAGCCTATTGTTTTGCAGGTAAGCTTGCAAACTTCAGGGGGCACCTAAAAGCAGAACCTGGGATGCACAAACTTTAAGTTTGCTCAGTAATCAACAAGGCAACTATCCACTTAGCGATACCCTAGCTCAGGAGTTTAGCCAAGATCCTGAACCACTATGGTCAGGTATGTTTTAAAGTCTAACCATAGACCAAGATATCCTGGAATTCACCAACCTGGAGAAGACTGTATCTGTGATTGGAAATATACCATCCCACAAAATCTGACACTAATCAGGAAAGCCTGCATACAACTGTATATTGGCAGAAAAGTCTTTGCTGGTCAAACTTTCTTTGTATTATATTTAAAAAATTGACAAGTGGAACATCCCCAACAGTGTTCAAAACAAAAGCATCAAATTAACTTTTTTGCTGAGACAAAGTGGAATAATCAGGGTCTCTGTTTCCTCATCTACTGCAGCATAAAGTTTGTGGTAAATCTTATATTCTTTAACTCAGCTCTGGATGAATTTATAAGTAAAAGTAGAAACCATAAGCCATCAAAAGAATTAGGGGACAGTAGGCTCAGGTGCTGGAGGTTACAGAGCCCCAAGTCAGCTGTCACAACTAGGAGGGAAACAAAGGATAACTAGTAGATAGATAAACTAGTAGGTAAACTTGGGGAGGTTTAATACTTCCAAGGACTTGTAACCTTGAGACTAAAATAACTTTTAGAAGAAACTATACTTGTTAAATTTGTCACTTAAATATTATGATAAACATTATCATAGCAGGTTGACTTAATACACCAAATAGGCCATCTCTAAGCCATTAACCATGACCTTAGAAGATCTAATTATTTCAACCATATGCAGATACTCTTAAAACTAGGAACAGTGAAAGAAAAAAGAAATTTTTTGCAAAAAGGAATGCCTTTAACAACTAAAATTAAATGACTAATAAACAAGCCTTAAAATATAGCATGATACATTAAAAAACCCTAAGGAATCCACTCTAAAACTACTAGATCTAATATCTGAATTCAGCAAAGTTGCAGGATTACAAAATTAATACACAGAAATCTGTTGCATTCCTATACATTAACAATGAACTACCAGAAAGAGAAATCAGGAAAACAATTCCATTCACAATTGCATCAAAAAGAATAAAATACCTAGGAATACACCTAACCAAGGAAGTGAAAGACCTATACTTTGAAAACTACAAGACACTAAAGAGAGAAATTAAAGAAGATTCCAATAAATGGAAACACATCCCATGCTCATGGATAGGAAGAATTAATATTGTCAAAATGGCCATCCTGCCTAAAGCAATCTACAGATTCAATGCAATTCTTATCAAAATACCAACAGCATTTTATTCAACGAACTAGAGCAAATAGTTCTAAAATTCATTTGGAACCATGAGAGACCCTGAATAGCCAAAGCAATTCTGAGAAGGAAGAATAAAGCAGGGGGATTATGCTCCCTGACTTCAAGCTCTACTACAAAGCCATGGTAATCAAGACAATTTGGTACTGGCACAAGAACAGACCCATAGACCAATGGAACAGACTAGAGAGCCCTGATATAAACCCAACCATTTATGGTCAATTAATATACTATAAAGGAGCTATGGACATATGATGGGGAAATGACAGCCTCTTCAACAACTGGTGTTGGCAAAACTGGACAGCTATATGCAAGAGAAAGAAACTGGATTATTGTTTAACCCCACACACAAAAGTAAACTTGAAATGTATCAAAGACCTGAATTTAAGTCATGAAACCATAAAACTCTTAGAAGACAACACAGGCAAAAATCTCCTGAATATAAACATGAGCAACTTTTTCCTGAACGCATCTCCTCAAGAAGGGAAACAAAAACAAAAAACCACATGGGACTACATCAAACTAAAAAGCTTCTATACAGAAAAAGACACTCTCATCAGCAGAACAAAAAGGTATCCTACAGTATGGAAAAAATATATTTGTAAATGACGTATCTGACAAGGGGCTGACATCCAAAATATATAAAGAACTCGCACGCCTCAACACCCAAAAAGCAAATAACCCAATTAAAAAATGGGCAGAAGATATGAAGAGACAATTCTCCAAAGAAGAAATTCAGATGGCCAACAGGCACATGAAAAGATGTTCCACATCTCTAATTATCAGGAAAATGTAAATAAAAACCTCAATGATATATCACCTCACACCAGTAAGGATGGCCACCATCCAGAAGACTAAGAACAACAAATGCTGTCGAGGATGTGGAGAAAGGGGAACCCTCCTGCACTGCTGGTGGTAATATAAGTTAGTTCAACTATTGTGGAAAACAACATGGAAGTTCCTCAAAAAACTCAAAATAGAAATACCATTTGACCCAGGAATTCCACTCCTAGGAATTTACCCAAAGAATACAACTTCTCAGATTCAAAAAGACATATGCACCCCTATGTTTATCACAGCACTATTTACAATAGCCAAGATATGGAAGCAACCTAAGTGTCCATCAGTAGGTGAATGGATATAGAAGAAGTGGTACATATACACAATGGAATACTATTCAGCCATAAGAAAGAAACAAATCCTTCCATTTGCAACAACATGGATGGAGCTGGAGGATATTATGCTCAGTGAAATAAGCCAGGCAGAGAAAGACAGGTGCCAAACGATTTCCCTCATTTGTGGAGTATAACAATGAAGCAAAACTGAAGGAACAAAACAGCAGCAAACTCACAGACTCCAAGAAGAGACTAGTGGTTATCAAAGGGGAGGGGTGTAGGAGGGCAGGTGGGGAGGGAGGGAGAAGGGGATTAAGGGGTATTATGTTTAATACACATGGTGTGGGGGGCGTCACGGGGAAGACAGTGTAGCACAGAGAAGGCAAATAGTGAATCTGTGGTATCTTACTACACTGATGGACAGTGACTACATTGGGGTATGGGTGGGGACGTGATAATATGGGTAAATGTAGTAACCACATTGTTTTTTCATGTGAAACCTTCATAAGAGTGTATATCAATAATACCTTAATAAAAAAATTAAGGAGATTATACTTTAAAAAAAAAACGCATGAGTCTCAATTTGCCACCACAATTAGCACCATCCTTATAGGCTCTTTTAAGGATTAAATGAGATAATGTGTGTAAAAAGCTCTGGGACACTGTGTGTGCTACCCCCCAGGCACTTAGTATTGTTACCACAATGTTGACTCAACTAGGTCTACTTTCATGGTCATTCTTGTTGATGTTGGTATTTACTCATTTTATTAACTTTTTATTTTTCTGAGGCTTGGCCATCTGTCTTTTTATTTTTATCTTATTAGTATATATATATATATATATCCCCTCAATCTTATATACTCAGAAGCTGAGGCTCTGGGAACAACCAAACAGCAGGAGTCTTCACACCCCCCTGGTCCTGCCTGTGCCATAGACCTTGGGCTGTAAGAAAAATCAAATGTCTCAGATGTCAGCAGAAGTCTTTGCATCACTCCAGGTTTTAATTCCACAATATTAGATACCATAAGCTTTACAATTTGAGCCCAGACAAGCAGCCATGAAAATATCCTCTTCTCCTGGCTTTTATTAATTGAAGTATAGTTGATATACAATCTTTTTTTTTTTGATATACAATCTTATACAAGTTTCAAATATACATGTCTTGCAAATGAGTTTCAGCCCCAGGCAAGTTAGCTATAGATTCACTGTGACCAAAGAAATTTACAGCAAAGGGTTCTTGGGGTGAAAAGGTTATACCCAACTTTATTTCCAGGTGGCAGGTCAGTCACTAAAATCCTGTTCACTCAGAGCGAGTCTGTGTTATCACTGCTGCTTCGGATGCAGCAAGCCGGTCTCTACCTCTGGGCCCCTCTGTCTGCACAGCCGTCCCGCACAGCCGCCCTCTGGGCCTCTCTGTACAGCCGTCCCGCACAGCCGTCCTCTGGGCCTCTCTGCACAGCCGTCCTCTGGGCCTCTCTGCACAGCCGTCCCGCACAGCCGTCCTCCGGGCCTCAGTCCTCGGCGCTGCCACCACTCCAGCCTCCACTCTGCTCTCCTACAGCCTTGCAGCCCTGCCACCCCGTCTAGTGCAGAGGACTGGGTGGAACTCTTTATATTAACACAATAATGGCTTATTGCCTAAAGGTGTGGAAGCGGTAGCATAGCAACAGGCCAGTTACATCATCAGGTGGTTTGAGTTCAGTGAGGATCCTGGCCATAGGAACCCCACTTTACCCACAATACAACACCATACATAGTTCAACAGTTACCCATATTATTAAATCCTCACCGCCACTAATGTGGTCACTATCTGCCAACATAGGAAGATGTTACAGAATCATTGGCTGTATTCTCCGTGTATATGCCATCCCCATGACCAACTTATGATTAAGAATTTTTGTGCCCCTTTATCCCTCTCAACCTCCCCATCCACCCTAATCCCTCCCCCATGGTAACCACCAGTCACTTCTCAGAATCTACGAGTCTACGATTTTGTTCATTTTGTTTTGTTTTTATATTTCACAAATAAGTGAAATCATATGGTATTTGTCTTTCTCAGCCTGGCTTATTTCACTTAAACTTAATATTCTCTAGGCCCATCCATATTGTTGCAAATAACAGGATTTCTTTCCTTTTTTATGGCCAAATAATATTCCATTGTGTATACATACCACCTCTTCTTTATCCATTCATCTATTGATGGACACTTTGCTTACTTCCATGTCGAACTAAAAAGCTTCTGTACAGCAAAGGACACCATCAGCAGAAAAAAAAAGGCAACCTACAGTATGGGGGAATATATTCATAAGCAATTTATCCACTAAGGGGTTAACATCAAAAATATATAATGAACTCATAAGCCACAACACCAAAAAAAATAATAATAACCCAATTAAAAATATGGGCAGAAGACCTGACAGAAATTTTTCCAAAGAAGAAATACATATGGCCAACAGGCAAATGAAAAGATGCTCCATATCACTAATTATCAGGGAAATGCAAATCAAAACCACAATGAGATATCACCTCACACCAGTCAGAATGGCCACTATCCAAAAGACAAGAAATAACAAGTGTGGGCAAGGATGTGGAGAAAAGGGAACCCTCATACACTGTTGGTGGAAATGTCAATTAATGCAGCCACTGTAGAAAGCAGTATGGGGGTTCCTCAAAAAACTAAAAATAGAAATACAATATGACCCAGTAATTCCACTTCAAGGAATTTACTCAAAGAAAACAAAACCCCTGATTCAAAAAGATATTTGCACACCTATGTTTATTGCCATCATCTTTACTATGACATGTTTAATGACCTCACTCTTGGCTTTATAAAAGTTTTGATAATTTTGTTCATTATTATACTCACATTTCTTAGCACAGAGCCTAGCATGTACTAGGTACTCAATACATATTAGATGAATGAAATATTGAAATAAGTCAGACAATAGAGCAGAGAAATTTCTTCACCATCATAAGAAAGGCGCAGGGTTTGCAATGGAACCATATTTCAGGTGCGTACGACTCCACACCTCCTTGTCTGAAATGGACTGGTCTGGAACTCTCAAAATTCTCAAGAATTGGTTTCTCAGGTTCTTCTTTCATATCTGAGCTGAAGATAATCCTTCCCTATGCGCTTACTGCACAGGTCTGTGTACTGCTCCCCTTCGGGTTGTAGTGGGAAAAACTCTTGCTCACTTGGTGAACTTTGTAGAGTTTCGTTGGGGCCTTCTAAGCAGTTACAGCCATCCTCTCAAGAGTGGATCTACCCTGCTCTAAACAGCGCATCTATTCACTCATAATTTGCCTCTCAAACATCTCCTGGTTGGGGTGCGAAAGTTCTGGGGAAGAAGCTCTAGCTTCTTGCCACTCTGTAGAAGCCCACACCACACTCCACTCAGTGCTAGAGCCGTGTGTTCATTCGTTCAGTAATTCTCATTGCTTACTGACTATGTTCTAGGCATAAAACCTGTGAGGGAAGGGAATATTTAGAGTCTGGTTTTGGACACAAAAGAAGACAAGCAAATATGTAATTCAGAATTTCAAAATACATACCACAGAGAATATAGGGCATGCTATGAGAGAATAATACAAGCTAAGACTTAAAGATGCAGAGATGACCTTCATGGAACAACGTGGGCTGAGATGAGAATGTGGGGCTGTGTTCAGGCAGAAAACCAGCTTATGCAAAGTTCCTGCACTGGATCAGCCTAAAATATTTGAGGAACTGGTTGGAGTGAAATAATCCAGGAAGGGAGTAGAATAATATTAGAGACAGCACATTAGGCTTTGTAGAACAAGGGTAAAGATTTTTTTTCTTTAATTCTAAGTGTTAATTGAAAACATACAGGGACTTTAACCAGGAATATTTTGTAACCAGATTTGTGCTTTTAAAAATCACTCTGGTTGCTGTGTGGAAAGTGAGTTATTATAATAGGAAAATAATTCATTTAACAGACAGCACATGTGATAAAAAGTCAGAAAGGACAGTGGGTTTTTACTAGAGAATTCTTAAGCCAGGTCTGAGTTCAAAATGAGAAAGGAACTGAATAACATAACCCATGAGTAGCTCAGGTCTATATCAATACGTGTATTCAGAAGTGTTGAATAAATTAAGAAATTAGAATCCTTATTCCATAGGGCAAAAGGATTCCATTTCCTCTCCATGTTCAGCTACCTCATGAGAACTGAAGAGGGGTGGAGTGTTGCCATATTCTTTGCTTTGAATTCCAGAAACTGAGTAAGTAGGGTTTTACAATAGTCCCATGTGTCATTATTAACAGACATTATGTGTGCATTCCAGAGAATGATAAATAGTAACATGGGATACAACTAAATGACTTATTATAATCAGAGATCCAGACATGCATGTCTCAGGATCAGTATTTTCAGTCTTCCCAAGCTATAGTTTTCCAGCACATCATGACTACATTTTACAACCAAGTCAGTTGAATGGCTACAGCAACTGTTACACACACAACCATGCCAGACCTGGGAGCCCAAATTCAAAGACAAACTATTCTACCCAGTAAGTCTTGAGCACCTCTGTAAAGTTTCTTGGTCATAACTTTAATGAGATTCTTGAGAATCTTTACTTTTGAATTTGCACTTATCTTTTTCCTTAAGGAATCAAGAATTTTTCTGATGGTGCTTCCTGTGATGAATGTGCATAATACTGATTTTTACTCGTGTAACACTGGGCAATGGATGAACACTGAGTTCAACACATACATTCTTTCTAGATTTAAATAATTGCTCAAGTACCATCACAACTTCCAAAGTTTCTCTTAGAGAGAAAGTTATATTTTTCATATTTATTATTAGTAAAGGTTGAGGTTGACAGGTTAGCACAAATTTAAAGCCATGTCAAAGAAAAAAACAAAAATCAACCTCTAAAATCTTGTAAATGTTTTGACAATTGACTCCAGTGACAAACCATGGAGAAGTATCATAAAATAACTAATTCCAAATCTTATCAATAGTGTTCAGAAACTACTGATAAACCACAAAAAGCTTCATTAGTACCCAAACAGATCTTCAAACTCTTTTCAACAATTCATGTGTGTACACCATGCACCCTAACAAAAAAGAGACTAGAATAAAAGTCCAAAAATATCAGAACACCATCAGATTGGCCTTCTGACTTTCTTTTCTCTTTATTTTTATTTGTTGACTAACATACTAATATTTTATTTCTCTTCAGGGACAATTTCACTTTCTCCCTGTTAAGTTTATTGGACTCAAACATTCCATCATGAAAACTGGGGGGTTTTTTTGTTTTTTTTTTATGAAAACTGTTTTTAATTGACAATTTACCACTATTAATAGTATGCCCTTGGTGGATAAAGGCATTTAAATGTTTAGATTTATTCCAAGAGTTACTTAGGATCCATTTTGTTAAAAGATATGTCTAAGAACAGCTTTGCCTTAACCAGTTTTTCTTTTTTTATTGTGTCATAGATGGCAGGTAGGGGGAAGAAAGGGAACCTGAAAAAACTGGGAGGCAAAAGAAATTAAAGACAACATATAGAAACTCAGAGATGAGGGGAAAGACAGAAAGAAAGAATATGCAGCTATCTGGGACTAGCCATAAATATTTTATGAAAAAATTAATGACTGATACCAATCATACCTAAGAAGGAATAAAGGTTTTAAAAAGAAAAATTCAGGAGACAAAATAAATTTAAAGAATTTAATGAAATTATCACTGGTACTAAAGAACATACTTGCCAAGGTATTAAGTTTCAAACTGATTAACATTCTGTACATTGTAACCTGGCTATGCTTCTTTGGAGAAAAAACTGAAAAGCCAACTTAGTAATAATGTGTTAGCCATAGTCCATTCAGAGTAAGAACATTTCACATTAACAGTCTTACGGCATAGACCATCATAAGAGAGGGGAATAAGAGCAATTCAAATTATTTCCAGTTGAGGTACACCTTGAAAAGTCTTGTCACCAGAGGCAATTTTATTGTCTATCATTGATAGTTTTTGTTGGCAAATGGTCAGTACTTCCTTCCCAAACAGCCTTGAACCTATTCAACAGCTCTCTTATTTAGAAAGATTAAATCAACTGTTAGAACTAATATTCCATTTTGATTTTTGTAACACTCAAATTAACAAAACAATTTAATTTTTGAGACATTCATCTGATGGATAATTACAAACATGGGAACCCAGATGAAATTTAATATTGGAATGAGAAAGACATTTATTTTTGTAAAAATTTTGGAATGAATAGCCAGAATTTCATTAAATTAGGCTAGAACATCTTGCCAAACTTCAAATTCACAATAAACATGGCTGAGATTAGAAGAGCCGCTGGTCACAGAAGGCGCTCATTCGCTGAGAGCCAGAGGCCTAGAGTTCAGTCTGTGGCTCCTATGATGGCTTGATATATGGCCAGGGCAAATTTCCTCATGGAAGCTTGGATACCACCCATAAAATGGAAGTCCAAGAGAAATATCTTATAATAAGTGTATTCAATGTTAGCCATAATAATATCAGTCATGAGCTGGTTTATTTCCTATCATGTATGACGTTAGATATTTTTAAGTGGATTTTATTGTATCAAAATGAACTTTTTCCCATTTATAAAGTTTATTTATGAGGATATTGAAATATATTTGTTCTTACTATAAGAGTCTTCACTCCTTTGAGAGCAGAATGGCTTGACTAAAATTAGTCACAGGATGATTCATTCTGGTTTTGACCTTGTCAGCCTTCTTCAGTGATTAACATTTCATCATTTGTGCCATTATACGATTGCTCTGTATTCAGAGACAAGACCTGGAAATTGGACTTGTCAGCCTTCCTTTTAAGCTTCCGGCACAGCTATTATTTTATGGGTGTGTTGGGCAAAAGGTGAAACTCTTTCTCACACTAGGCAATACCAGAACCCTTTGAAATAAGGACTCCTCTGACATGTTTTAGAGTCTTTCCTAGTATTTGGAAACAACTGAGGAAATTCCCAGAACTTCAAAGTTTCTGCATCATTATTGTCTTTCTCAGGACTGTAGGAAAGCTGATGAAGGCAATTTGCCCATTTCCTTTGTTGGTAAGACCCTGACCAGAAACTTAAAAAACCCCTGATGAGGGTGGCTGTATGAGCATGGCAATGTGGGATGCTTTGAGGTTCGCATTAATTCATTTAGTCAAATACTTTTTGAGCTTGCATTATGTGTCAAGTGCTGGGACAGGAACTGGAGACACAATGGACAAGTTAGAAAAATTCCTATTCTTATGGATTTATACCTTCACAGGGTAGGAAGATAAATAGGCAATTCAAATAGTACTGAGTGACAGAGGCTATGTCAGAGGGAGCTCAAGAGTGCCCAGCAGACATATCTAACTCAGCCTAGAGGTGGCAGTTAAGACACGTACCATCGATCTTCATCATTAGCAGATTCCTTCTTTGTGAAGTCTACTACTGGAGTTTATTTGTACCCCCAAAAATCAATACTTGCAGAGCTTTTCTAGTTATTCAAAGACATGCACAGAGCAGAGAAAATTCAGTGTCTGGACTCAGATGAACTACAGCAATGCCTTGTTTCAGCATTCAGAGACGAGCAGAGGGTGGAAAGCACACAGGGCTCACACTCTCCCTTCTTTGTAATCACCTTCACCACCCTAAACTTTCCAATTCTCTGCTCATTTTCCTTTGCTATTTCTTAGAGAGTTGGGGAAAAAATCAAAATAATTCGATAGAAAAAAATATATTAAATGCTGCCACATAAAAAGATTGTGACAGCAAGTTATTGACTTGAAAAATAATTAACCCTATAAGATGTGTAACACTCATCTTATTCTATAAACCAGAGCCTAGAGAAACCTATTGCCCTGAACCTATAAGACTGAACATATCCCCAACATCCAGTTTTTATGTGATCATAATAGATATTTAACTGAATGTAACTGTCAATAAAATTTTATTTTACTTGCTAATTTTACAATGTAAAACTTGATTTTACTTGCCAACATTGACCAATTAACTCAAAATACTCGCAAAATATATATTTAATACACTTAAGAACCTTCTTAGTTGAGTACACCTAACTATTGGTCAGTCAACCTCTATCCTTCCATCTAACAAATGCTGGGCTTCCTTTGTGTATTAAGCATTATGTTAACTATTGAAGGTACATCACCAATATCATCATTGTATAATATCTGCATTTAATGAGTACTAACTGTTAATAATCACAACAGTCCAATGAATTAGGTAGTATCTTCATTTTGAGGGAACTCAGGATGAAAAGTTAAACAACATTCTTGTCATGTAAAGTTACATAAAGCTACATAAGAGTTAACAATATATAGGGTTTGTCTTTAACAAACTCAGTTTTATTTGGGCAGACTATAGAACATACTTTAATTTTTTAATACTGGGTTTCCCCAGTGAAGTTTCTTCATTTAATCTAGTTAGGTTGACATATCTCTTCTTCTAATTCTGGGAATACTTTAAGGGAGAAAAGCAGTTACTATGGAGCTCCATTATATATGGTTAATTAATATTGAGAAATCCTAACTATGTTGCCTAATGTGTGTGGGGTTCAGCAATGTGTCCGAACTATTTCAGACTGCCATTTTGTTACCTGCAGTGTAGTCAATAACATACCTGTCTAGTTACTAAGGTGCTTCTAAAGGCTTAAGGAAATGAAAATTATAAAAGTGCTTCAGTAAATGGTAAAATGTCACAGAAAAGGATGAATTATCAGCACTGGCTGCCTTTTCCTTCTTGTAAACCATAAAATAGAAGATGAAGTTTTGTTGATGACAGCTTGCAAGATGACAGGTGATTATTGAAGATGTAACATTTGTACTAAATCAACCTGTTGAGGAGACTTGCTATAAAGACCTTTATAGAGATTTAAGGTTGCAACCAGCTAAAACCCTATATTGTTAAAACTGCACATACACAAAACATACCTAACTGGTTACCTAAGGAAGCATTTTAACATTTAGGATTTGTGGTTACAAGAACATGCAAACTTTGGCTGGCAAATTATAGGATTTGTTGGAGGATAGAGTGGGCTTTACAGAATAGGATGTATACTTGCAGGAAGCATATACCTAAAAATGGGCAAGAACTGAGGAGAGTGAAAGGAACACAAAAGTGTCAGCACTAGCTCTACTAGAGAATGCTAGACGATTCTACTGCCTCCCACCACCATACATAAGTCTTAACTATTCAATGCTCTGTGTCAATCTCTCCAGGTTCAAATCCCAGATAAGTGGGTCTAGAGCAAGCCAAACTGACATGCCCTTTTCTTGGCTGCCAGAGGAAGGCTGAGCGTGGCTGTCCCTTCTTAGTCATTTTCACTGATGGATGGCACTGTATTCCACCAATACATTTCAAAAACAACAAATTTCCCATGAAGTAGGAAGCACATTGAATTTGTATGCCCAAAAGTAACAAAAAATGCCCAGCATACGCATAAAGCACAGAGAGAGGAAACAAAATACTCAATTACTGATGAAAACATTCCCTTTGAAGCTAGAACAGACAAACTGAAACTGTGTCTCCAAGGTCTTATGCTCTAGGAAACTAAAGGCTTTGGTCCAAAGAGACAGAGATTGGAGTAAGCACGCACTTTAATTATCACCTACTTATCCATGGGAAGACACTTCCTAAGGCATCACTCAAGAGCTCTCGCCAATTCATAAACAAAAAGATAAATGTCCTTAATACTAACTATGGCTTTTTTGACATAGCATCATTGACTTACAGGTCCCTCTGACATTACTGAAAAACTACTGCTACTTCATTCTTTTCTTCCCTCTCATACCTCCCTATATTCCTACTCCCCAAACCACTTAGTCTGAAAATCTACCTCTTCACATCTATAATATCTTGAGTGCTTTCTATCAAGAACTAGATTTGTTAATATGCTTGACAATTTTACAAATATTAATCTCTAAAATTTACATCAATCCCAAAGGAAAGCTTCCTGTTTTTTTAAGGATGGAGTGAAGTGGTTAAATAACTTACCCAAGATCATATGGCTAGCATATATTAGATAGGAGTTTCAAATCCATATCTCCAGAATTCCAGAGGCATTTACAGTCAACAAATTACATTGCCTTCAATATTTTTTTCTTTATCTTCTAAGTGGATCTAAGAACTTTATGGATTTCTTAGGCCTTATATCAACAAGCTAGATAAAATTTTCATTGCCCAAAATTCCAGAAACCTACTTATAACCATAAGCACAACTGGTTAACAAAGTGTATGAAGTCCTCTACTCCTCTAAAGAGATAGAGGAGTACTTTTTCTTGATTATTTCTAGAGGTGAAGATCTCTTCTCTCATCTATTCCCCAAAGCAAATGCCCCTCCAATTACATCAGAGGCCAGATTAGTCTTGGCAGCATACTATCTCACTGCAATGAGAAGCTACTTGTTTCCCACGTGTCTGAGCAGACAAACATGTGTGAAATGGAGGTAATTTTCCAAATATTCCATGGCAGGGTTTTCCTGCCTGAAAGAGTTATGTAATAGTTGCCATTAAATCTCAGAACTCTACAGAGACTGAGGCACCATTGTTCCATCCATCCAGCAAGTAGATGTTTTCCTGGTTTCCCAAAAACGAATCAAGTTGTCCTATCTAATCCTAAAGTATATAAACTGTGCTTGTTAAAAAAAAAAGTCACAAAAATGGACTTCCAACAGTTCATGGTATCTCTTAACCATAGTTTGTGCTATCATCCTTAAATAAAGGATGGCCTTCATTCTTGACCATAAAACAAATCATTTAACTCTACACCTATTCTCTTTTCTCTTTTTCTTCTCTTTCCTTAAATCTTGTCTTGCATCTTCTGTCCTTAATGAACTCCCCTCCTCCTCAAAGCCTGAAGTATGTCAACTGTGAAACCA
The DNA here is from genome assembly GCA_032199065.1 of Smutsia gigantea. NCBI lineage: Eukaryota > Metazoa > Chordata > Mammalia > Pholidota > Manidae > Smutsia > Smutsia gigantea. The sequence continues at coordinate 96,093 of JAVSCE010003595.1, forward strand.
GCAGGAAACAAAGAAGCACAAAGTTCATCTGAATGTATCTCAGTGTTAAAAGATCAGTTAGGGAGATGGTACACAGCTGTCCAAGAGAAAGCAAGCCAAATACAGAAGAGATGCTATATACAGGATATACAGGCAGTATTTTTTTAAGAAAGGTTGGGAGAAAGGGGTATGTCTGGAATGTCTAAAGACCACACACCATTAGTAAAATCAAATTTGTTTTCCTAAATTTCTTACAAGGTATTATTATCCCCACTTTAGAGACGAAGACATCAGGAAATCAAGAGATTAGTTTGACCTTGTACCATGCAAGTAATGTAATTGAGAGGAGTAGGCTGAGTGGGAATGGACAACAGCGAGGACCATAATGAACAGGTACACAGTGCCCTGTCTTAGGGCCAGGCCCACCTCCCTCTCAGCACCAGCTGACAGTTCCCCAGCAGAAATGAGGCCTCTGTATTTCTAAAAGATTCTGGAAATTTCTATCTTAATGTGAAATAACCTAGTGTGTCTTCTGCCTATGAGCTGATGCATCTGACCAGTGTCGGGCATTTGCCTTCAACGAGTTCGAGCAGATCCAAGCCCGGGACTCTGGTCTTCTGGCTCTTTGTCTGCTGTGTTCTCCTCACACCACACTCTCAGCCAGACTGCACCATACGTGAATGCATATAGGGTGAGGACAGGGCATCCAGACGGCAGAGGAGCCTAACAAGACAGCTCTACCAAAAGGCAGAGAAAGAACAAAAGAGGTACTTACTGCTGATGACAGTCATGTCTAAAATGTCATCTTTAATAAGGTTAACTCCTAACATTTTCTCTCAGCAAGATTCCTTCTACTTGATTTACTTTGGAGAAAAATTATCCAAGACAAAACTCTTTCTCCTTTAGGTTTCATGTCAGTTGAAGCTCTACAGCACCAAGCATCGGGGATTGAAAAGCCAGTACCTGGGCCATTCATTATGGATGTTTGAGGTCTTTATTTGTTCATTTAATACCCAGTTACTGTGTATTTCTATGAACCAGGTACTTGGCTTGACATTGGCAGCCAACGCTGCTTATATTTAAGAGGCTCATGCTTTAGGAAACAGCAGACCTGGTTACAGTACAAGAACTGCTATGAAACATGCTTGTGCTATGAACGAGACAGCCCTAAAGTTCCCCTCGGCCTGATTTAAACTTTAGACTATAGACCCCTAACCTCCCTTTTCTTAGAACATTTACTTCAGGAACCTTTCAATTACAAATTATTTCTTGGCCCCTTTGAGATATAAATCTCCCAGATTTGCCAGTTTTGCAACCCAGGAATGTCTTTCTCTATGAATTAGGAGCCATCTCTTTGAAATGTGATCATCAAGAAATATTAGTGAACCTATCTCCCAGTTTCTGTGACATGGTGGGAGGAGCCTAACTTCAATAAGAAATGATTAGCAAACACGGATGATTAATCACATCGACCATGAATGCCCCCCGAAACCACCCCACACCCATACACAAAATCCTCCAGTCCCTTTCCACTAACTCACTCCATTGCTTAAATATCTTCCCACCTTTTATTTCAGTGAAGTTGCATTCCATCACACTCCTCTATTGCAATAGTCTTGAATAAAGTCATCTTTGCCTGTTCAGTGTGTCCAATACAAAATTTTTCTTTGACACCTTCCAGCTTGTTAGTTTGGAGGAGAGAGAACTAAGTCATTGGTAACCGCAGAGAGAGGAAGCACACTTCATACTGGAAGCTATAAGGCAGGAACTTTTGACAGATAAACAGTGAACTGCACCAATCAGACAGGGTAGTAAAAGATCTTGCAAGCAGGAGTTCTCTCCAACATGTTTGCAGCAGTGTGAGAATGGCACATTTGGAAAATGGCTTGAGATGCTAGTGATCTGTGAAAGAGCTGTGGCTATTACTGTGAAAGTTTCAGTGACTCTTACTTCAGTTCCACTTCCCAATTCTGTATTCAAGTTTTCACTTTGTTATCCTAATTGTTTAAAAAACTGGATCTACAATAGAAGAAAGTGCCAGCAAGAATCCATGTAATTCTGTAATTAGACTATTGTTCATTGAGTGCCTACTATATGCCAGGCAAATAGGTACAGGGAGACTTACTATAAAAAGGGGTGGGATCATGGGTTCTACAGCAGCTGGGTGACTGGGACCTTGCGGGCAAATGACCTCTCATGCCTCATTTTCCTCATCTATAAAACTGCATGATTTTTAGTTGTTATAAAGAATAAATGAGTTAAACAAAAGCATTTATAATGATGCCTGTACATAGTAATTGCTTAATAAATATTAGCTATTATTTGACATTTATTAGAACCAAGCTTCAGTCTTATTTATGGCTAGCTAATGCCTATATTTTTTTATTGAAGTATCATTGATATACAATCTTAGGAAGGTTTCAGATGAACATTATGGTTTCAACATTCACCCATATTAACAAGTCCTCACCTCCCTCCCCCCACCCCTGCCCACTGCAGTCAATGTCTATCAGTGTAGTAAGATGCTATAGCATCATTACTTATCTTCTCTGTGCTTTACTGCCTTTCCTGTGATGTACCTATATTGTGATTGTGAATTAAAGTGCCCCTTAATCCCCTTACCCCTCCTTACCTCCTCCCCTTTGGTAACTGCTAGTCCCTTTTCAGAGTCTGTGAGTCTGCTACTATTTTGTTCCTTCAGTTTTGCGTTGTTTTTATACTCCACAAATAAGTGAAGTCATTTTGTACTTGTCTTTCTCTGCCTGGCTTCTTTCACTGAGCATAATACCCTCTAGATCCATCCATGTTGTTGCAAATGATAGGATTTCTTTTCCCCTTATGGCTGAATAATATTCCATTGTGTATATGTACCACATCTTCTTTATCCATTCATCTACTGATGGACACTTAGGCTGCTTCCATATCTTGGCTATTGTAAATAGTGCTGTGATAAACATAGGAGTGCATATATCTTTTTGAATCAGGTATCTTGTTTTCTTCAGGGAAATTCCTAGGAGTGGAATTACTGGGTCAAATGTTTCTATTTTTCAGTTTTTTGAGAAACCTCCCTAGTGCTTTCCACAATGGTTGAATCAATTTACATTCCCACCAACAGTCTAGGAGGGTTCCCCTTTCTCTGCATCCTCACCAGCATTTTGTCTTTTGAATGGTGGCCATCCTAACTGGTGTGAGGTGGTATCTCATTGTGGTTTTAATTTGCATTTCCCTGTTGATTAGCATGTGGAGCATCTTTTCATGTGCCTGTTGGCCATCTGAATTTCTTCTTTAGAGAAGGGTCTGTTCAGATCCTTTGTCCATTTTTTAATTTGCTTATTTGTTTTTTGGGTGTTGAGGTGTGGGAGTTCTTTATATGTTTTGTATGTTAATCCCTAATTGGATAAGTCATTTACAAATACATTCTCCCATCCTGTAGGATGCCTTTTTGTTCTACTGATGGTGTTCTTTGCTGTACCAAACATTTTGAGTTTGACATAGTTCCACTTGTTTATTTTTTGTTTCCCTTGCCCAAGGAGATGATTCAGGAAAAAGTTGCTCATGTTAATAGTCAAGAGATTTTTGCCTACATTTTCTTCTATGAGTTTTATGGTTTCATGACTTACATTCAGGTCTTTGATCCATTTCAAGTTTACTTTTGTGTATGAGGTTAAACAATAATCCAGTTTCATTCTCTTGCATGTAGCTGTCTAGTTTTGCCAGCACCAGTTGTTGAAGAGGCTGTCTTTTCTCCACTGTGTATTCATGCCTCCTTTATTGCATATTAATTGACCATGTATGTGTGGGTTTATATCTGGGCTCTCTACTCTGTTCCATTCATCTATGGGTCTGTTCTTGTGACAGCACCAAATTGTTTTGATTATTGTGGCATTGTAATAGAGCTTGAAGTTAGGAAGTGTAATCCCCAGCTTTGTTCTTCCTTCTCGGGATGGCTTTGGCTATTTGGAGTCTATTGTGGTTCTGATTGAATTATAGAACTATTTGCTCTAGTTCATTGAAGAATGTGTTGGTATTTTGATAGGGATTTCACTGAATCTGTAGATCACTTTAGGCAGGATGGCCATTTTGACAATATTAATTCTTCCTATCCAGGAGCACTAGATTTCCATTTATTGATGTCTTCTTTAATTTCTTTCATGAGTGCCTCTATAGGACTTTCACCTCCTTGGTTAGGTTTATTCCTAGCTTTTTTATTCTTTTGGATGCAATTGTAAATGGAGTTGTTTTCCTGATTTCTCTTTCTGCTAACTCATTGTTAGTATATAGGACTGCAACAGATTTCTGTGTATTAATTTGTAACCTGCAACTTTGCTGAATTCAGTTATTAGTTCTAATAGTTTTTTGGTGGAGTCTTTAGGGTTTTCTATGTATAATATGTCATCTGCAAACAGTGACCGTTTAACTTCTTCCTTACAAATTTGGATCTAATGCCTATATTTTTTAAAGGATTATTACTAATAATGGAGCTTTAGGAGAAATCACTACTTTTTTTAATTGCCTTTGATATCTCTCCTTTCTGAAAATTCTCACAAAGGAGAGTCTCTTGCCAAAGGACATCCCCTACTTTCCACTCAATCACCACAAACATGCACAGTGCAAGCTCTGTGCTTAGCATAACAAATTCACCCAGCTCTCCTAAGGGTTTTCTCAGCTTCCACTAAATTGGCATAGCCTTGTTACTTGACCCATCAGAGTTAATTAAGGAAAGGCCTGTTTTAGGCTTCTTCTCTCCTCATGATCTATGAAATGTGCTATGTCTTCATCCTTTTTATTTTCTCTTCCACTCTTCATTGGAAAGAGAGGAGTGAGAAAGTAGAGCAAGAGGTAAAGAGAGGGACTGGGGAGCAGAAAGTGAGCATGAGCACGAGCAAGCAAGGGCAGTCCTCTGCTTAGCCTGGGAGCCAGCCTTGCCCAATTATGCTTATAGGCTCCAGAGCCAGGCAGATTAAGCTGAAACCAGGGTCAAATGAGATGTGACCCTGGGCAAATGACTTACTTCTCTGTTCCTTAGTTTCCTGATCTGTAAATCGTGGATAACAGAAGTTCCCACATCATGGGGTTATTGCTAAAGCTGCTATATCATTTAAAGCTCTCGGAACTGAACTTGACAAATGTTTTCATCATTAGTCTAATTACAGTTCACTGCCAACATTCTTCCCTTATTCACTCCAAAATTCCCAATTCCTTTCTGATGAAGTCTTCATTTGAGGTGAATATTCTACCTAGTACCATACACCAAAAGGAAATCTTTGATTATCTTACAAACCCTTACACAGACCAAAATGAGTGCTACTAAGTATTAAACCTTCCATTAAACCTTAAGTTTTTTCTTAACCTCTGTAGATCCATGCTTGGCAGAGTTAGTGGCCAGTAAATGTTTGTTGACTTAACTATGCAAACTGCTCTGAACACAGACTTTCTAAACTTACTATGACAATTTTATATGTGACATGATAGAGTGGTACTAAGCTACTGCAATGGTAAGCATATTGCAATAGGCAAATGTATCAAATTAACACATTTTATAATTTATACATTATATATCAATTATACATCAATTGAAGAATTGCATTTCAAAAATATTTTTTAATGTCAGATTAAAAATTTGACAGTCAATACCAGAATGCATATCTTTTTTAATTCTAAAGATTTTAACAGACAGTATGCTTGAATGACACATTCATGTGAATTTAAGTATACTACAGAAATGTATAGTAATAGTTATTGGTACATAAACTCTTCCTTCTCATACTATGTTATAAACTACTGTCCTTCCTGTATTTTGTCAATTCCAAGATTTTTAGTTGTATTTAGATATTAATGGAGGTTTTTCTCTGCCAAAGCTTTGTAAGGGAAAAGGGTGAGCTCTGCTCACATAAGTTGAGTAAATAATGGGTGCAACTCTCAGAGTTGTTCTGATTCTTGTTGACCCTGAGAGGCACACGAAAGAATGTCATGGAGTTAACACAGTCTTGTCTCATATTAGATCCATTACCTTAGCTATGAGTAGTCACATCCGAAGAATGGATAGCAGCATTTCCAGATAGACAGATAGATAACCTTTTTAAATTAGCAGAAGGGCCAGAAGTGTATGTGATTAATTGCAAACATTCAAATAGTCGCAGTTGGCCAAGCTGAATAAAAGATTCACCAAATCTAGTGCTTTCTCCTAACTGCATTGAATCAAGACTTTGGAAAGACTAAGATAATGGGAACTGGAGAAGCTTCAAAGTGCAACACTGAATAGAAGACTGAACAGCTGTGTCTATGAAGGAGACTTCAAAAGGATGACAGCACAATGAATCAGCAATAGTGGATGAGCCCAAGACATCTGGATGTAAAGTAAAACCTATGGTCAAGCACATGAAAATTATTAAAGATGAAATTATATTTAAAGAGACAGAAGTATCTGTGTATGTAGTTTAAAGACAGGGAAGATAAATTGATATAAAGATGATCATAAAATCTACTATGTCATTGGACAATTGGATCATGGAATTTTCTTTGAAACTCATGAAAATAGTAGACATTGTTTTTTACCAACTCATTCTAATACAAATAACTTTTCCAATTAAAAAAATTTTAAGTTCAACCTAGTATACCTATTTTCAGCATTTTATTAATTTCCCTAAAGAAAATGTGGTATAAATAAGTAAAGTCATAATGAGATATAAAATGACCTTATTATCTATTTTAATTCTTAATTTTATAGGGAAAAATAATCTGAGAATCTAGAAAGTTTTAACTAGCTCTAGGTCAAAAAGTTATTCATGGAAAGCCTAACACTTAGATTCCAAGTTTCCTAAATGTTAATCTTATGTCTTGTTATACCACAACCAATGACTGAATTGTAAAACTGTCATTGTCCCCATATATTTGTTTTCTATGACAATTCCTGCATCAGGTATTGAGTATCATCTATAAATGAACAAAATTTTCCCTCATATTTTTTTACATTCTAGTAAGACAAACAAGTAAACCAAGAAAGAGTTACATAATTCAAATTGGGTGTGCTATGTAGATAGCTCTGAAACAGAACATTGAGGTAGATATCCATTTAGATAGAATAGTCTGGAAAAGTCACTATAATCTAAGCTCTGGCCTAAGAAATGACAGTGTGAGCATTTGAAGGTATGGGGGGTAAGAACACTATAGGCAGGAGTAAAGCATTGGTAAAGGTTCAAAGACAAGAAGGAACTTGACCTCAACTTGTTGGAAAACCAGAAAAAGGTGCATATAACTAGAATCTTCTGAGCTAGAGCCACCAAGCAGAGACTTATGGACCAAGATAAGGATTTTGGATTTTATTCTAAGATTTGGGCGCCAAGTGATTTGAAGTGTGGAAGTCATGTGGTCAAATTGACTTCTGTAAAAGAACACTCTGGGACTGTGGGAAAACTAAATAGAAGAGGGTCAAGAGTGGAAATGGGGCGGTTTATTAGGATGCTATAGCAGAAGTCTGGGTGAGAGAAGGCAGCCTAAACTGGGGTGGAGGTAATAAAGGTAAAGAGACTTGGAGAGATTCAAGAAGGATTATATAGGTAGAATCAAAAGACTTGGTAGAATAAACAAATAATGGGAGTAAGTGAGGGAAGAGTTGAAAATGACCTCCCAATTTCTGTCAAGTTGATAAGTCTATGATGCCATTGACAGAATTGGAGAAGACTGATTTCCTTTGAAATATTTTACTCCCCAAACATTCAGGTTCAGAGGTGTTAAACTTGAAGTACTTGCTTTTCACCAAGATATGACAAAATATACAACTAGGTAAAAGGGTACAACTTTGAAGAAAATCCAGATTGGAGACTGATTTTGAAACCTATGTTGACATGGAGTCTCACAATGAATGGGATCACCTCATGAGAGTGTACAGAAAGGAGATGTGACCTGCTTTTGAGCTTAGATGAATAGAAAAAGTAATAATTTCACTTTTTTCCAGATATACTGATTTCCATTGCCTCTATCACAAATTGTTTTACCCCATCTGTGAACATAAATTTCACTTTAAAACCAAATAAATCAAACATCTTTTTTGATTGGCTTCTATTAATACAGAATTTTCAATAACTAGTATATTTATGGTAAAGTTTACTTTTGCTGTATATCATGCAAATAAGAAATGTTTACCCTCTTAGAGTATTTTAAGCTTCTATTATAATTCTCTCTTGGCATAAAATAATAGCATTTATTAAGGATTTAACTTTGTGTCACATACTATGTTGTTTTCCATGATTGGTTTCTTCCTCACAATGATTTTATCAGTAATGTAATTGCCATTATCCTAAGTATACAGATAAAGAAATTGACAGAGGTAAGAAATATTTCTTATGATTTCCCAGCTAATGTGAGAGCAACTGGAATAAAACGTGAATTTTAAGTCCAGAATCCCATTTTACCAGTGAGCTAAGTCACTTCTATTTAACTATTTTTTCAAGATATTTCCATACGAACCTTATAACTTCCTGGTGAAGTAGGAAATACAGGATATAGATTTTAAAACTTTAAAATTCACACATAGTATATGATTTGAAAACTGCTTAGTGTCAGAACTGAAGAGAATATTTGCACAGTGAGGTTGTTTAACACAATGGGGCAAAGACTTTGGCAATATCAGAAAACACATAATGGATTGGAGGTACATCCAAAAAGGAAAATGAATTATCATTAAGTGAGGTGTCATCCTATCTCTTTTTAGAAAATTCAAAAGACCTACTCAAGTATCTTAGTGGTAAAAACAAAAGTTGTCTGATAAACCTAAGTGTGTGTATGTATATATATATATCTGGTTTAAAAACACTTCTGTATTCCTATGACTTGTAAACAGCTCTCAGGAATGGAAGAATGAAGGAATGAAGAAAGAGAAGCATGGAAGGAAGGAAAATGGAAGGCTTGTATTTGCTTCATTAAAAGATTTATATGTAGACTTCCGGGAAGACAGCGGCATGAGCAGGGCAGCGGGAATCTCCTCCCAAAACCATGTATTTATGAAAATACAACAAATACAACTATTCCTAAAAGAGAGACCAGAAGATACACCCAGCCTGCATCTACACCTGAGACGACTCGGCACCCCATTAGGCGGGTAAGATACGGAGCCGTGACCTGGCAGGACCTGAAAACTCCCCCACCCCAGTGCACCGGCGGGAGGAGAGGATTCAGAGAGGGGAAGGAGTGGAAGTACAGGCCCGCAAAATAACCAGCCCTGGTGATCTGCGCCAGGAGCACTGACACATCGCGCAGTGTATCGGAGATTGGAGAGACAGAGGGTGCAGGATCTGAGCCGGGAAATGCACCCAGGTCCTCGCAGCCAGCTCCCCGGGACAAAAGAAAAGTGGGTGCTTTTTTAGCGGTCTTAAAGAGACGAGGGCCCAACAGAGGAGCAGTATCATCCGAGCACACTCAGCCCAACAGGCTGGGAGTCCTGAGGAATTTCAGACCCCTTGGTTGGCGAATGGGAATAAGTAGCCATACTGCGACCTCCCACAGAGATCAGCAACCTCCCATTCTTTCCTGCCCTGGCCAGAGCTACAAAGGGCCCTGCAGAACGGTGGGGCCGTGGCTGCGGAATAGTGGAGAAACAGCGCCACCTACAGAACCCTCACAGAATCTACTCCCAGCGGGCGTTTTTTCTAATCATTTCTTTCTTTTTTTCTCTTTTCTTTCTTTTTTTTTCTTTTTTTTCTTTTTAAAAGTCTTAAAGACCCAGCTGATATACGTGGCACCTAGCAGCAACCACTTCTATCGCCATGAAAAGACAGAGGAATATGGTACAAACAAAACTTACCCAGACCCAGGCATCACCAGAGAGGGAACCAGAAGGGATGGAAATGCACACACTTCCTGAAAAAGAATTCAGAACAAAAGTCATAACCATACTGATAGATTTACAGAGAAATATGCAAGAGCTGAGAGTGGAAGTGAGAGAAGTGAGGAAAGACAATGCAGAAATGAGACAAGCAATCGATGGGCTTAGCAGCAGACAGGACGAGATGCAAGAGACTGTTAATGGAATAGAAATCAGAGAACAGGAATGCAGAGAAGCTGAGGCAGAGAGAAATAAAAGGATCTCTAGAAATAAAAGAATATTAAGAGAACTGTGTGACCAATCCAAACGGAACAATATTCGCATTATAGGAGTACCAGAGCAAGAAGAGAGAGAAAAAAGGATAGAAAGTATCTTTCAAGAAATAATTGCTGAAAACTTCCCCATGCTGGGGAAGGAAATAGTCTCGCAGTCCACGGAAGTCCACAGATCTCCCAACACAAGGGACCCAAGGAAGACAACACGAAGACACATAATTAAAATGGCAATGATCAAAGATAAGGACAGAGTACTAAAGGCAGCTAGAGAGAGAAAAAAGATCACCTACAAAGGAAAACTCATCAGACTATGATCAGACTTCTCAAAAGAAACCTTACAGGCCAGAAGAGAATGGCACGATATATTTAACGTTATGAAACAGAAGGGCCTCGAACCAAGAATATTGTATCCAGCACGATTATCATTTAAATATGATGGAGGGATTAAACAATTTCCACACAAACGAAAATTGAGAGAGTTTGCCTCTCATAAACCACCACTACAGGATATCTTAAACGGACAGCTCTAGAGGGAAGCACCCTTAAGGCTAAAAAGATGTCACCAGAGAAAATACAATCATAGCAAAGAAAGCAGACCATCCAAATACTAACTAAAGGCAAAGAATAAAACACCTAGAATATAAAGAATGGAGGAGGACAAATAAGAAGGGAGAGAAATAAGGAAACATCAGAATGCGTTTACAATAACTTAACAAGAAAGTAAAGAAGCAACCCTTGAAACTATGGTAACCATGAATCTAAAGCCAGCAATGGCAATTAGTACATATCTATTGATAATCACCCTAAATGTAAATGAACTGAATGCACCAATCAAAAGACATAGAGTAATAGAATGGATTAAAAAGCAAGACCCATCTACATGCTGCTTACAAGAGAATCACCTCAAACACAAAGATATACACAGACTAAAAGTGAAGGGATGGAAAAAGATATTTAATGCAAACAACAAGGAGAAAAAAGCAGGTGTTGCAGTACTTGTATCAGACAAAATAGACTTCAAAACGACGAAAGTAGCAAGAGATAAAGAAGGACATTACATAATAATAAAGGGGTCAGTCCAACAAGAGGATATAACCACTATAAATATATATGCACCCAGCACAGGAGTGCCAGCATATGTGAAACAAATACTAACAGAATTAAAGGAGGAAATAGAAAGCAATGCATTTATTTTAGGAGACTTCAACACACCACTCACTCCAAAGGACAGATCAACCAAACAGGAAATAAGTAAAGACACAGAGGCACTGAACAACACACTAGAACAGATGGACCTAACAGACATCTACAGAACTCTGCACCCAAAAGCAACAGGATACACATTCTTCTCAAGTGCACATGGAACATTTTCCAGAATAGACCACATACAAGGCCACAAAAAGAACCTCAGCAAATTCAAAAATACTGAAATCCTACCAACCAACTTCTCAGATCACAAAGGTATAAAACTAGAAATAAATTTTAGAAAGAAATCAAAAAGGCTCACAAATACATGGAGACTTAACAACACTCTCCTAATTAATCAATAGGTTAACGATCAAATCAAAACAGAAATCAAAGAATATATGGAGACTAATGACAACAACACCACCAAGCCACAACTTCTGTGGGACGCAGCAAAGGCAGTTCTAAGAGGAAAGTATATTGCAATCCAGGCCTATTTAAAGAAGGAAGAACATTCCCAAATGAATAGTCTAAAGACACAATTATGAAATTGGAAAAAGAAGAACAAATGAGGCCCAAAGTCACCAGAAGGAGGGACATAATAAAGATCAGAGAAGAAATAAATAAAATTGAGAAGAATAAAACAATAGAAAAAAATCAATGAAACCAAGAGCCGGTTCTTTGAAAAAATAAACAAAATAGATAAACCCCTAACCAGACTCATTAAGAGAAAAAGAGAATCTACATACATAAACAGAATCAGAAATGAGAAAGGAAATATAATGAGAGACCCCACAGAACTACAAACAATTATAAGAGAATATTATGAGACTCTATATGCTAACAAGCTAGAAAACCTAGAAGAAATGGACAACTTCTTAGAAAAATACAACCTTCCAACACTGACCAAGCAAGAAACAGAAAAACTAAATAGACCAATCACCAGCAACGAAATTGAATCGGTAATCAAAAAACTACCCAAGAACAAAACCCCCGGACCTGATGGATTCACCTCTGAATTCTACCAGACATATAGAGAAGAAATAACACCCATTCTCCTTAAAGTTTTCCAAAAAAAGAAGAGGAGGGAATACTTCCAAACTCATTCTATGAAGCCAGCATCACTCTAATACCAAAACCGGGCAAAGACCTCACCAAAAAAGAAAATTACAGACCAATATCCCTGATGAACGTAGATGCAAAAATACTCAACAAAATATTAGCAAACCGAATTCAAAAATACATCAAGAGGATCATACACCATGATCAAGTGGGATTCATCCCAGGGATGCAAGGATGGTACAACATTCGAAAATCCATCAACATCATCCACCACATCAACAAAAAGAAGAACAAAAACCACATGATCATCTCCATAGATGCTGAAAAAGCATTTGACACAATTCAGCATCCATTCATGATTAAAACTCTCAACAAAATCGGTATAGACGGCAAGTACCTCAACAACACAAAGGCCATATATGACAAACCCACAGCTAACATCATACTTAACAGCGAGAAGCTGAAAGCTTTTCATCTAAGATCGGGAACAAGACAGGGATGCCCACTCTCTCCACTGTTATTCAACATAGTACCAGAGGTCCTAGCCACGGCAATCAGACAAAACAAAGACATACAAGGCATCCAGATTGGTAAAGAAGAAGTCAAATTGTCACTATTTGCAGATGACATGATAGTGTATATAAAAAACCCTAAAGACTCCATTCCAAAACTACTAGAACTAATATCTGAATTCAGCAAAGTTGCCAGATACAACATTAACACACAGAAATCTGTTGCTTTCCTATACACTAACAATGAACTAACAGAAAGAGAAATCAGAAAAACAATTCCTCTCACAATGGCATCAAAAAGAATAAAATACCTAGGAATAAACCTAATGAAGGAAGTGAAAGAACTGTACTCTGAAAACTACAAGACACTCCTAAGAGAAATTAAAGGGGACACTAACAAATGGAAATCCATCCCATGCCCTTGGCTAGGTATAATAAATATTGTCAAAATGGCTATACTACCTAAAGCAATCTACAGATTCAACGCAATCCCTATCAAAATACCAACAGCTTTCTTCAATGAACTCGAACAAATAATTCTAAAATTCATATGGAACCACCAAAGACCCCGGATAGCCAAAGCAATCCTGAGAAGGAAGAATAAAACAGGGGGAATTACACTCCCTGACTTCGAGCTCTACTACAAAGCCACAGTAATCAAGACAATTTGGTATTGGCACAAAAACAGACCCACAGACCAGTGGAACAGAATAGAAAATCCAAACATTAACCCAAACATATACAGTCAATTAATATTTGATAAAGGACCCTTGGATATACAATGGGGAGATGACAGCCTCTTCAGCAGCTGGTGTTGGAAAAACTGGACAGCTACATGTAAGAGAATGAAACTGGACTACTGTCTAGCCCCATATACAAAGGTAAACTCAAGGTGGATCAAAGACCTGAATGTAAGTCATGAAACCATAAAACTCTTAGAAAAAACCATAGGCAAAAATCTCTTGGACATAAACATGAGCAACTTCTTCATGAACATATCTCCCCGGGCAAGGGAAACAAAAGCAAAAATGAAGAAGTGGACTATATCAAGCTGAAAAGCTTCTGTACAGGAAAGGACACCATCAGAACAAAAAGACATCCTACAGTATGGGAGAATATATTCATAAATGACATATCCAATAAGGGGTTGACATCCAAAATATATAAACAACTCATGCACCTCAACAGACAAAGAGCAAATAATCCAATTAAGAAATGGGCAGAGGACATGACTAGACACTTCTCTAAAGAAGAAATTCAGATGGCCAACAGGCACATGAAAAATGCTCCACATCACTAATCATCAGAGAAATGCAGATTAAAACCACAATGAGATATCACCTCACACCAGTGAGGATGGCCAACATCCAAAACACAAACAACAACAAATGTTGGCGAGGATGTGGAGAAAAGGGAACCCTCCTACACTGCTGGTAGGAATGCAAATTAGTTCAACCATTGTGGAAAGCAGTATGAAGGTTCCTCAAAAAACTCAAAATAGAAATACCATTTGACCCAGGAATCCACTCCTAGGAATTTACCCTAAGAATGCAGCAGCCCAATTTGAAAAGGACAGATGCACCCCTATGTTTATTGCAGCACTATTTACAATAGCCAAGAAATGGAAGCAACCTAAGTGTCCATCAGTAGATGAATGGATAAAGAAGAAGTGGTACATATACACAATGGAATATTATTCAGCCATAGAAGAAAACAAATCCTACCATTTGCAACAACATGGATGGAGCTAGAGGGTATTATGCTCAGTGAAATAAGCCAAGCAGAAAAAGACAAATATCAAATGATCTCACTCATATGTGGAGTATAAGAACAAAGAAAAAAACTGAAGGAACAAAACAGCAGAAGACTCACAGAACCCAAGAACGGGCTAACAGTTACCAAAGGGAAAGGGACTGGGGATGATGGGTGGGAGGGGAGGGATAAGAGGGAAAAAGGGGCATTATGATTAGCAGACGTAATGTTGTGGGGGGCGCAGGGAGGGCTATACAAATCAGAGAAGATAAGTAATGATTCTATAGCATCTCACTACGCTGATGGACAGTGACTGTAATGGGGTTGGTGGGGAGGGCCTGATGAAGGGGTAGTTTAATAACCATAATATTGCACATGTAATTGTAGATTAATGATACCAAAATAAATTATTAAAAAAATATTTATATCCCCCCTTCCTTACATAGTAATCCAACTTCACTTTTAATACAAGGTTACTCAAGGAAACATGAAATGGTCATTCTTTAACAAAATAACCCATCAAAAGGGTTGTTTGGTCTGTTGAAGGCCAAATAGCCAGCTGATGAATGAATTTTTCACATCCCCATTTTTTTGGCATTCTATAGACAAGTGATGCTTATTCCTTTTGAAGTTTCAGCTTCAAACAGTATCTCTTTTTTTACTATTCCTTAAAGGATGTATTTATCATAATTCATAAAAAAATCAGTGGGTGAAATTTTGTAACACATCTGGAAAACACTGGAAGCAGTAACCAATTGGGAAACCCCTGGTGTAAGCTTCAGCCTGTATCACTGAGTTGTTTCTTTGCTGTTGCCTATAGCATTGCCTTCAAGGACAGTGATGGATGAGTGATGGAGTCAGTCTGATTCTTTTCAAAATCCATGCATGAAGTGGCAGCCAAGGTCAAAAGACAAAGCTGGCTGGATCTGTGCAAAAGACAAAGTGTACTGTTCCCGTTCTTTCAGGGGCTCTGGGGAGGCCTTTCAATTGGGAGGGGGGGAGCGCTTAACTTAAACCCACCTTTTTCCTACTCTCCCACTCAACACACAGTGTTATCTCACCTCCATGATAAACTCAAGTTCTGGTCACCATATCAAGCATGCCACACATGGTCAGTATCAGGTTAGAGAATTGTTTTATTTGGCTGAGTTAATATGAATCTTTTCAAAAAGCTCACATAACAAATGCTGTCTGATTCAACCATTCCATTCCTTCCCAGTCCTATTTACTGAGAAGTATACTTTGGCTCAGATGGGTATTAATAAGGAAATCTGTTTGTGATGATCAGCTCTGAATGGGCCCCATTCTTACAGAAAGTCTTCTATTATACCAAAGGAAAGAAAAAAAAAAGCCTGATAGGTTGGGGAGAGTAATTCATAGAGAAAGATGTGCTGACAGCTCTGAATGAATAACTTTCCTCCTCCAGGACTCCAGCTCTAGCAGACCCCCAGGCTCAGGCAACTTAGTCACTCACCAGAATCCCAGAACAGCAGTCATATCCAACGAAGTCCTGGAAGTGATTAGAGAAGAGACCTCTTTGCTGAAAAAGCAACCTTTCAACTAGCTGCATGCAATGTATTTTTTTAACTAGGGGGTAGATGTAGATAAAGAAGTTTTCAGACTCCAGGTTTTGATAAGTCTCTGATTCCTCTATCTACAGTGCCTTATAGTGTTTTGTGCGTGATGAGTGGAATGAAGCCACCATGTTGGAAGAGTTATGAGCTATTCAAGAGCCTAGAGTGAATTGGGATTTGATGTTGTCAAGGTGTTGTCATGACAACAAACAGAGGGATGGAGTATGCAAACATAATTAGTGTCATTTCCCTGGATGGGATAGAAGTTCTGGATTCAAGTCCTATATTGTTAAATCTGGGTGATACCTGACAATATATTAAGGTTACCTAGGTCTTATTTCAAGGGAGAACAACAGGTGGCTACTAGCTGGCTTTTAATTTTAAAAAACTTAAAATTATTAAATTTTAGTTTATTTCTGTCTTACATGTTCTTTCAACCATAAATTTGAATGCTTTATAGTAGTAAAATCTTTCCTGTTCTCCAAAGACCCCACCACTTCTTTTGGATTTCACCCTCCCCACCATATATTAAATTCTTATCGAACACCTACTATGTGTCAGGCACTGTACCAGGCACTGAGCATTCAGCCAACAAAAAATAGACAAAAATCTCTTCTCTCATGGGGCTCACATTTCAATAAGAGGAGGAAGTGGTCACATAGTAACTAATAGGTAAGCAAGTAATGTTCTTAACATGTGGGTTTTATGATGGAAAAGAACAGGGTGAGTACATAGACAAGGGCTGCAATTTAAGAAAGGGTTGGCAGTAAGAAACTGACATACACCTCATACACATGTGCCCTTTTGCCAACAAGCCTCAAACCCCTCTTCTACAGCCCTCGCACTAGAAAACACCAAAAGCAAGTCATCTTCCTGCAGGTCACAGGAACAGAATTTTCATTCTTACTGGTCAACTCACATGGCAGATCATCCAACTAAAGCTGCCCATAAGAATTTACCATGAAAGACATTTCTACTGGCAGAGAGATGGGAGGAGGATAGGTGGTGACCAGCATCAGATGCTAATTTGTTTTGTCACTCATCCTTAGGTCTTACTAAAAAGACTTCTCTATTGAAATGGTACACTTTTCTGAAGAACTCAGATATAAAAATAGCATGTTCCCACCTATTCCAAACTCAGCTAAACGATGCCCATTTACAGGATATCTGTTAGAGATTCTCAGAATATCCGCAAGCTCTGTTTTAGAGGTTGGATAAAGGGTCCCTACAACACTTAAACCACACTGGTGTTCCAAGTCTTGCTCTTAACCTGTGTTCTCATCCTGTCTCATCATGCCCTGCATGCTGTGTCCTAGGTATAGCTTGTAGTCTTTGTTCCCTTGACCAGTGATTCAATTTTAGCAGACCCACCTGGTTCTGATTTAGGCCTTCCTATAGATGCTCCTTCTGGTAACTACTCCTCTGGTTCCCAGGAAGAAAATGACAGCATGCCCCTGCATTGTCCCAGGTCTCTGAGTTCTCAGGACATATCTGGGGAGGAATATGGGGCGAAATGCCAAACACAGTTCAATTTTTCCTGGTGCTCAAAATGCAGCCACATAGCTCAGCACTCCAGCAGGCGTCTGCCCATTGACATGTTCTTCAAACCATCTCAAGCTAGTTCCACCTCCACATCCATCCTCCCCCTGAGGTGATAACTGCACCTCAGATCGCCCTTCTCGGTGTGTGTTTCTTGCATCAGCCTTCATCTATAGCGCCTCAAGGACAGTGCCTTGGGTGGCTGCACAGGTCGCAGTAGTACAAAGACCCCTAGTAGACACAGGACCTGGGGGAGTGAGAGAATTCCTGAGAAGGTAGATCTTGGAAATAAGAACTCACATGAAGAAAAGTTAAGGCTCTTAAAAATGTTTCTATTTGTATTAACTGCACAAAAGGCAAAAAGATGGCTTTTGCAGGAAGGCATACCAACTGATTCCAGACAAGCCATAATCAGAGTACAATGGACTGGAGCAGATGGTCCCCCTGTATCTCTAAGATGGAAACAATGAATGAATTGCACTTGGAGCAGATGCTATCCAATTCCCCCTCCAGATAACTGAGGACAGACAGCACTACTGACTCTGGGTGCCCCTGTGTGGGGCTTTTAGGGTTAGGCTTGCATTTGCAAGGCTAGTCCTCAAAACACTATTGATTTCTTCCTATTTGGGCTTTGGGTGGGTAAGCTTCTCCCAAGTGGAGGTGGTATCCAGATTGGGGCAGAAATGTGCATGACAAAGCATGAGCTAGGGGGCAAAATAACACTATTTGGCCTCTTACTATCGGTATGGCCTCTGAACAAGTCATCTGATCTCTCTGAGCTTCCGTTTCACCCTTTACAAGAAAGGGATAATGATGTCTAGTTTGCAACAATTTTGAAAAACTTACAAGAAACATCTGTAAAATCCTTGGCACCTTAAGGGTAGTTATGTATTATGTAAAACTAGACCTATTTACAAGGACAGTGGTAGACACTGAAATGCATATAAACATATATATCTTGCTCTTAAAATGTACATTTGTAAAATACACATTTTAGAACAAAATAAATGCCAATACGTTGCCCTTTATTAATATTCACTAGATTCAAGAAGTTTTACTCTCTGCTTAATGAGGCAAGTTATTTCCCTAGTCTAGACTAGAATTCTGTTGCCAGGAATTCTCTAACTCAGAGTTGAAAAATCCCCAAGGCATGTTCATACCTCTAGCATTCTAGCACACAAAAGAAGGAAATTCATTTAAGATGACATGTTTTAAGGATACATTTCCACCTGTTTACTTTTTCCTCAGCAATGTATCCTCCCCTCTACATTTCTTAGACCAATCACTAACACTTCACTCCTATTCTTATTCCTGTTCCTCAGAGCTTTCTTTCCCTTTACTAAAACTACTTGCATTCTGCATGCGTTTTTGTGAAGGATATATTACTTAAATGCTTATATTATCCAAAGCTCAGAGCTCAAAGCATGCTGGGTATCTGTTTACCAGCTGAATGATGGCAGTGGAGTAAATATACTTTACAATCTATTAAGTCCCTTAACTTTGAAATTTTCCACTTCTCAGTAAATTTTTAATTTGAAAGGTTTCATATTATTTGAAGTTACATGCATAAAATGAAGACCTCATTAGTGCTTTGGGGATTTAGTTCAAATCAGCATCATTCAAATAAGCATCAAGCATGATCCTGTTGATTCTATCAAGGAAAAAATATTTTCCTATACCATTTCTGAACTATATCAGAGGAGCTAAGGCTAAAACTCACTGTTCCTTAGAGGAATGAAAGGAGATATAATCATGGCTGAAATGTATTTCCCCTTGAGAAGGCACAGGCAAGAAGGAAGAGAACCCTTTGGGGCATCTTTATGTCTCCCCAAATCTTGCCCAATTTTATTCCTTCATTTAACTGAATTAGGAATTAATAAATATTTATGTGTTTGCTACATAGGCACCAGGAACCCACCAAATACTTTCCCATGTATTCTCATAATCTAAGATTTATTACTGATACAAATGGAAGGACAGAACAGATTAAGTTACATAACCAAGATCACACATGTAATGAGTAGCAGAAAGATATTTAAAATACCTTCCAAATTCTTCCAGCTCTTCCAAATTCTTCTCTTTTCAATACCCCATACACCCTATTAGCATTTGTATATAAAAGAACATTCTATCCAGAATGGAGTGTTGGGGCAGGGAGCAGAATAAGAAAATTTGTAACAGTTTTGAAATCAGTATAGTTTGAAGTTTTGAATAAAGTATTAAGAGGAAAGGAAATTTTCAAGTTGGTTCTGGTTTAGTTCAGCAGCTGTGCTAAAGCTTAGATCATGAATATGTTCGGTGGCTTCTGGTGGGAAAGCATCAGTTCAGGATTTAAGTCAGATATTAATTGCATTCATCCATTGGTTGATGGGTCAGTTGGCTAATCAACTGGCTGGTTGGCAGGTGAGTTAGTTTAAACTATTACATAAAAATAGCTAACTTTAATTCCCAAGGCTATCTCAAGATTCTAGACAATACTACAGTAGTCCTGGATGGCACCCTGTGTCCTGTGGCACAGAGAGAGAGAGAATAAAGCAGGAACAGAGGTCTGTGAGATGAAACATTCTACATGTCCTTCCCTCTTTGCCTATAGAATATAGACCTGAGTGGTCAGAACCAGGGTTTCATGGTGGTGCTACACCTTTTCAACCCACTCATGCCAAATAACTCTTAGCCTAGCCCCATATGTCTAATCAGTTTCAAAGTCATACTAGCTCACCAACAAGACCACTCTCCAAGGACTGTATGCAGGGGGTAAGGGGAGAACTCTGGGGGTAGGGAGGATGGTGTTGACATTGTACGCAGTGAATAGCACCCGTGGAGTTGTACACTACAGAGCCTACATGGCCATATGCAGCACTATAGCCTCTAATTGGTCCCCATCTTGTGACTCCAAGAGAATATTATAGATTAGATAGGGTCTTAGCTCTTAGCAATCAATCCAATTACTAAAGCTGAGAAATGGTGGCTCAGAGAATTTGGACGAGATTTGTACATAAGGATATACAATAGCAGTGTGAGGGCTAAACCCAACCCCAGTGTCATAATCCTTCTGATTGAGGCAATTTCTACAGAGAACAAACAATTCTGAGTATTTTATCAATTATCTTACCATTTTTATAAGATTCAGGAAGCCTTATTTCCTAAGAACTAACACACTGTGGCAATTTAACTTGATGAGCAGACACTGAGAGTCTTCTATGTGTCAAGAACTACAGCATGGCATGATGGGAGTGTGGGAACTGGAGTCATACAGACCAGAGACCAGGGGTTGAAACCTGCCTTGGCATTTCCTAACTCTTTTACCCTTGATGAGTTCAGTCTGAGTCTTCACTTACTCATCTATGAAATAGGATAATAATGATACTGGATAATTTACCTCAGAAGATATCTGTGAGAATAAAGTTATTTATTATAGCTAAAGTGCTTTAGTTTAGTGCTTTAAATTTGTCTAATTTTTTCATCTACCCATTAATTGCAGCTCCTGTACACCACACAATATGAGCCCCTGGGATACAATGGTGAATGAAAGTAGACAGTTGCTCCTCTCAAAGACCATGCATTCTGCTGTACTCAGCACATAAGAGCTCCAGGAGGGAACTCATGACGTCATCACAATCAAGTCTTCAGCAAGCAAAAGTGTTCTGTTGATCCTGTATGCAGTGGGCATCTCAGGTCTGCCATACCCCTCCAGCTCCATTTTTACTCAGTTCAAGCTACCATCCATCAGGACTCTTCCACTAGCCTCCACTCTATACACAGAAGCCAGGATGTCCAGAGTATGTTCCTCTCTTTCTTAAAATCCTCCCAACAATGGCTGTACTCAGAATAAAATCCAGATTCTTTACTTGTCTTATAAATGCTGCATGGCCTGAAACTTGTTTATATTTCATCTCCCTACACTCCTGCTCACTACCTCTGATTTCACTAGCCTTTGTTAATTCTAGAAAACATGCAGAGCCCTTTCCTGTCCAGAGGTTTTGCATGTGTTGACTTTGCTTTCTCAAGGTCTCTCCGTTCCCTCAGTATTACAAAGCACCTTCCCATCCTTCAGCTACTTCTATTACCCTACTCACGGTTTCTATCATTTCACCAAGGCTGACATGTACATCTGCGCAGGTTTTCTTACACAAACATACCTAACCAAGGTGAGCGGGAGTCATTAGAAGTTGAACTCTAGCTCTGTCCAATCCCCAAGCTCTGTGCATATGTTCAAAAATGAGGTCATCCTAATTTTCATGAAGATACACAATGGGCCAGCAGTGGCTCTGTCCATGACCATCTGAACTCCTTCTTAGAATTTTCCATAGTTTATTATGACTTTATTAGATAGCTTTCTTATTTGTATGCCTATGTAAATCCCCTGCAAGCAAATTTTAAAAAGGTCCTCTTTGCTTCATTCACCATTGTTGCAGAATGTTCACATGGTGATGGTGTTTAACAGAAAAATTCCAGCAGACACAGTAAAACTCCTATGATGGGGGAAACATATGGCACAAAGCTGGCTATATAGAGCAAGAGGCACAGAAGCCTACAGAGGGTGAGAGGAGCAAGATTCCCTGACCTCAGTGTCCCCATGAGGATGCAGAGCTGCCAATGATGCTGTTTGAACAGAAACTGGATCTCCTTAAAACAAATGCCAGATATAACAGTACATAGTGCTCTTATTTATCAAGTCCAGAAAATGTTGTTCTTTATCACCACCAACCCCTTACCTAACCTCCCCAGAGAGCCTCAGATCTCCCGCTGTGTTGTCAGGGCATCCCAGCCACCCTACTCTGCAGTGAGGCCACCCAACGTTTTATTTTGTTATTGCTATGGTTTGAACCCTCCCACTTTGCTATGAGCCCCATTACAGCAAATGAAGAAGGAGAAAAAGGAGCAGGTCCTTTTTTAAGTCCTTGTTTGAGATCATCTCTCTTGCCTCCTCCCAAGCCTCCCTTCACAGATTTTCTAGATCGGTTTCATGTCAAAGGACCAACACTAAGTCCAAACTTGCAACTGGAAGATGAAAAATTTCTCCAGATCTAATATACCGTATAGAGATTAGTCAATTATCTTGTATCATATCCTTCAGAGTTGCTAGGAAATTGGATCTTAAATGTTCTCACCACAAAAAAAGAACTTATATAATGTGATAGAGGAGTTAAGTAATGCTACAATGGTAACCATATTGCAATATATAAATGTATAAATCAGTACATTGTAGATCTTAAACTTATACAATTTCAATCACATCTCAAAAAAGATGCACTATTAATTTGTCAATGTCTCTGGTGAGATGGGGTGTGTGCTTCAGATAAGCTTCTATGTTCTTTGCCATTAGAGAAACTTTATATTCTTTAATTGTGTCTTTTGCCATCTCCTGCCAACACTATCACTTGACTCATTTACTAGGGCCTGGACCATGGCAGGCACTCAATAAATGTTTGTTGAATGAATAGAGTGGAAGAGGTTTTAACACTCAGACCTGGAAGTGATACACAGCATTTCTACCCACATTCTACTGGTTATAATTCAATCATGGGGTCACATTAACTGCAAAGGATGCTGAAAAACATAATCTAGTTGTAGTCCCAGGAGAAAAAAAGAAACTGATTTGGTAAAGAGCCTAGCAAGAGTCTTTGCCACATCCATGCTCCACTGGTTTCATCTTCAAAAATCAAACTGAAGGTCATTTAACTCTATTTAACCATTTTGTTTCATATAAAAAGGAATCATAGACATCAAAACTGTCATCTGAGAAACTGAAATTTCCTAAGCCACGTAAGGAAAATAATACACAGGTCAACCAAATTGGGAAAAGAAGTCCTCTATTTCTTTGAAGAAAAACTGCTGAAAAAGAATTAAGTTTTTAAGGCACTAGAGGAAAGAGAAAGTAGATAAAGATCAGTGGCTCTGGACTAAAATCACAGAATGTAGTTTCAGAAGTTGCAAATAAAGAAATGGCATAAATATCATTATGAACATGCTATTGCCCTCTGAAGAAGATGCACAAGAATAAATTTATGAGTAAGATCCATATGTTTTGCAAAAAAACACTTAATGAATCTAGAAAGCTGCATGGAAATTTTGTAGTTTTCCTAGGCTGTCTCCAGCGTATGCATCTGAGCAAGGATTAGCACATTTTAAGCATGGATATTAAGACAAAAAGAGAATTATCTCTTACAAAAATAATCATTGTGGAAAATGCCAAATGAGTCAAGTGGAAAAGTTAAACTCAGAGTCCAATGATGGGATCCTGAAGCAGTCTAATTTGACTCCTGTATTCCCCAGGCTTTCCCAATAGAAGCAAATAGTGCAAAATGGAAAGCATCATGCTTTCAAATAGGGTGTGAAGCTGTGGGAAGGATGATGCTGGAAACCTCAAAGATGACAGTGATCATGAGGTAAGAAGTAGAAGATGGTGTGCAGAGAGCACTGGTCCAGAAGTCAGGAGATACCACTTCTAGTCTCTATTGCTCCTCGCTGTGTAGTGTTGAGCATAAGAGTACCCATGCTCTCCTTCCATGATCCCAAGAAAACTCCTCAGCCTTCTCAGGGCCCTCTGAATCGTGAGACAACTGCCTCAAATGAATCCAGTCGTTGGTTTGTGTGAGGTAACCATTGCATTCCTTTGTTTAAAAAAAAAACTCTTTTAAATGTATTATTAAACATTTAGAAAGTTTGAACAGTGGGAAAAAGGCAGAGATCAGTTTTTGAATATTCATAATCTTAAGAAAATCATCTGGAAGAGTTTGCTATTTGCTCTAATACGATAAAAGAAAAAATAGTTCACACACACAAAAATACCACACACATACACAAAAACCCCAGAATACTGAGTTTCATTCAGAAAGCTATTTATTGCACAAACTAGTTGAAGGGCCTAATCCCAAAACACCCTGATTCTCGGTTTCCTCATGCTTACATTGAAGGGGAGCAAGGAAGTAAATACAATCACAGCTAGAGCACCTGAGCACCAGAATCACCATGGGACTGGGCACACGACCCTATAAAATAACACTGCTACGCTTAAATATTTATGGACCACTAAGCTGAAGATTAAAAAGAACAACTGTAGAAAGATACCCTGTTAGAATGTTCTGTCTTTAAGATAGTTATCAAATCTCTAATGAAAGCTAGCAAGGAGTAGCGGGGCTAAAGAGTTCCTGCTCTCCTGCAGGGTTTGCCCTTTTTTTAAAAAATGACTAGTCTCCTTATCACAAATCATCTAATAGGTGTGTTGTTTAGTAAAGATTGAGCTCTGTATCAGAGTGTGTACACTTGTAATTACGGAAAGGGGCAACTGGGGAGTCCAGAGTCAAATGGTGTAAGTCTAGCAGCCTTTCAGTTTTTCAGGAAACCTCTGAGGAAACAGTCTCAGCGATGGTAAGTAAATAGCCAAAGGGCTCACAATCAATAGGAACAGATTGAGGCTTGTGTGCTTAAAATTGCAATATTACTAAACTCTCTCTCCTGACCTTTGTGCATCTCCATATCAATAGGTGTTTCCAAGGGGTGGATTCCATCTCCATATCAATAGGAGGTTACAGGGGGAACAAGGGCATATCTGGACCAGAGTGTTTGGGTGGGGTCCCTTTTTGCAGCCAGGTCGTAAGAGGCACAGGCGAGCAGAAGTGGATGATTGCTTGTAAGCAATAAACGGGTTTCTCCCACTTTATTTCTCTCTTTGACGGGTTTCAGTTTCAAAGGTAATTTGCTCTGGGCTTGGAAACAAATTTTTCCCCCAGAGTTAACAATTTGCAACCACTATTCATCTGGAATTCCACTGACCAGATTAGATTTTAATTCTGGGATTGTTAAGGAATTGCAAGAGGTGATCCATATACTACTCCTTATCTTATGAAAGAAGACCTAGGAAAAAAACATCCTATTTAGAATGTAGATACTCAGGCTGCCAAACAATATTAGGAGACAGATGACTTTGCCAATAAGCATTGCAACCACTATCCTAAATTTAACTGCAATTGTTCTTAGGGAGAAAATGTCAAAATCTGAAAAACACACACCATATAGTTGGAAAATTATTTCAAATTCCCATGTAAGAAATCTAAAAGCAACCATTAAATTTCAATCAGTAATGGGAGTAGAGGATAGAGAATATAGTTAATAGTTCTGCAACATCTTTCTGTGTTGACAGATGGTAACTACGCTAGTTGTGGTGAGCCTTTTTTTTTAAGTTTTAAAAAATAACTTTTAGCTATGGAATAGGTAAAGGTCACATGACATTGTTCTAGGCAAAGTACAACTTTTAATGCAGAATGTTCTGATCTTAGACACAGAAATTAATTCTTCACTGCCCAAGGCAAACCCTTTTGACTTTTTCAATGGCCAGAGAAAGTGAGGCTGCTTGATACAGGATATGCCACCCGAAAACGAGATTGCCATCTGGAAGCATTTTAGATCCAAGAGCTGAAGTTAGCTTTCCCACTTCGTTTTCTAGTGCAGAGGACTATACACACTCCAGGTCAAAAGACATTAAGAGGAGGTCTTAAGTCATAGGGTGAAGGAGGAGGGAGAAGACTTTAGGACCAAGGATGCCCCAGACAAGAGAGTTACCAATTCAGGGGTGCAGACTGGCAAGAATGCCTTGGGGGACATACATCCCAATTGTGCAGGTCCTGTGACTATGGCTAAAACAGAGTGCTTTTGGCTTATATGACCAAATGAAATCAATTAAAATAAATAAATATATCTAATGCACCAACTTTTTCTTTTTTTCTAACATTTTTTTTTCTTCTGTTTCATTTTAACACTCATTTGCAAATATGCTTAAGTTCTCAGGCTTCCAAATGTCAGCCTTTGCCTTTGCACAGTCAGGCTATGGGACAACAGACACCTTCTACAGGAGCCTCTGTGCCTCTGACACCTCTTACTACCTGGGAACTCTGGATTGGAAGCACCAGTGAACAGCTCAGCTCTTTCGAGCAACTGCACCACAGGCTTTACCTGGTTCCTGCTTCTTTTACCATCTCAAATGATGAACACAAGACTTCAACCACTTTGCTGTTCTCAACTTTAAAGTCTATTTGTCTGGAAATATAAGCTCCTCTTCAGACTCCCTGCATCCAAATATTACCACAAATTCTATTATTTCTCCTGGCTTATTTCAGTTAGGTTGATGGTCTACTGACAGCCTTTCTGGCTGTGGATTGGTTGCTTCATTAAAGAGTTAGGAACAAGAGCTCTTTTGGCTATATGTAACCTGAAAGTTGTTGTCTTGAGAGAACAATCGGAAAAGAATATAAAACCTCTCCCACCACTAATGGGCACTCAGCGAAGTGAACAAATAATGAGAAGGGAAGAAGAGCAAAGGGGGAAGACGCATCAGTCTGCAACAAGCAGCTTCAGGCTCGTTTTGCAAAGTACTCGCTAGTTCTTAAAATACGTGCTCACAAACACCCCTGAAGACACTGACGAAACCCATGAGCCCTCATTCCTACAAAAATGCACAGCACTGAGCATTAAGTGTAGATAACATTCCCACGTTCACTAGTTAGTAAGTAGTAAAGCTAGGGTACTAACAACAAGAATCTTTACTAGAATGGGGCCACTCATGTGATTTTCACCTCAAAATATACCAAAATACTCCACAGAGTCCTTAAGCAGTAAGCTTTCCTTTCTCTGTGTTTTAAGATCACTTGACTTACACGTGGCATTTTATATCTAGCTTGAAGGTCATGTGACATCAGAAGTAACAAGGTATATACAATGAGACAAAGGAGACTATCTTCAATCAAGGTATGAGAACCATTTCCTCATTTTTTTAAGTGCAGCCTAAATACACGATAATGACAAAAGCAATTGCGTGTCTAGATCCCAAGTTCTTACCAAAACTCTATCAGCCTGTAGCCAAATCACTTGTCTGAGCCTCAGTTTCCTGATCAATACATTGGAGGTGGCATTGAAGGAAGGGCTTTCTCAAGTTCTACAGGCCTGTGATTCGAATCTGTTAGAACTTTGGAAGGCAAAGACTTTAGGGTTCTGTTGAAATATTGTTCCAGGGCATGGTCTCTGATCAGCCAGGACTGGGCAAGGTGCCTCCCCTGTGTGTCCCTGGAGCCTTGTTACTTCTAACACAGCACTCATTGTACTGCTTTGAGATCCTTCATTTAGCTACCTTATTAAATAGTAAGTTATCTGAAGACAGGAGCCCAAGTCTTTATCATCCACTTGAGAAATGGAATTGTGTATGGGTAAGATCAGACTCTGAAGCCAGGCTGGTTTGTGTCTCGAAGCTTTGTGTTCTCAGAGAGTTACCCGGCCATTCTGTGCCTTGGATTCTTTATATGTAAAATGAAGACAATAATGGCAGCTAACAGATTTATTGTAAGATTTTGTTCGGTAAGACATGTAAAGCATTTAGAAGACTACCTGGCACACAGTGAACACTCAGAGTCAGATGTTATTATCTCTAGTGTCTAACAGTTTCTGGTATGTAGATGCCCAGATATTTGCTAAATAAGTGAAACATGGATTGATAAATTATTTCCACAACATTCCAGATCTGAACCCAAAAGACTCCAAATTAATGATGAATATCTGTGACTTAGGCAGTTTGTTTAATCCAAAATGAGGTGCTTTTGTTATTTAGAGTCAATGTACTTTGCATTATATTAGGATCTATTCAGGAGTGCTGTTGAGAGTAAGTTAACACATTCTTGTAACTGGTTTCATACTCTGGTAAAGCTTCACTCAAACTTCACAGAGTAGAGGATGTAACAAAGGGAATGATCTGCATTGCCAACTACTTGGGGATATATTACATGAGCAAAGACTTTAATGGGATATGGTTAGATGAGAGACTTGGAAGCTCTATGAAAAATCACAATGTTGTGTGGTGTTCACACTGGAGGATGCCCGCAATTCTTCTCTATAAGTAGATATTGAGCCTTCATTTCTAAGTGCTCCTATCTTGTTACATTTGCACAACTCTTTGCTGAAAACTCTTCAGTTCTGTTCCCATTTCTGTTCCAGAGTATGTGATATATTGTTGTGGGTTTTCCCACCATAATGGTACTAGCTCATTTGAAGCAAACTTATTTGGAATGCATTTGGCTTACAGATTATGTTTTGGTATACTGCATCCTCAAATGGACATATACACAAAATAACTATACATAGAAATATGCATTACAACACCAAGATGAATAGCTCCATATTTTAGCTTGCCTATGCTCAGGAAAATATATTCTTAATACGAAGTTCTTCATTCTTTCATGAACAAGCATATCCTTTAGGATGGAGCATTTTTTAAAAGGTATCAGCTATTGGAACTGCTGTCTATACAAGAATTGTTAACCTTAGCAGCCAGTATGATTTGTAACAAAATGAAAATCCATCTTTCTCAAAAGATGTCTGAGGAGAAAGGCTACCCGAGATACCACACTGGTCCACGTAAGCATAGATTCTTGACTATGTAGCCTCCTAAAGTATTAGTCTGGAGTTAGAAAAGACAAAGGAAAAGGGTATGGAGCTGAACCTTTTGAGTAAATATCTTGCCCTCTCTGGGCTACAGTTTTCCTATTAAGTAATCAAGGCACTGCCAAATTACCATTTATTATAATAGTCCATAATCCTATAATATTACCACTCTCTAATGACCACATCCTGGGGATAAGATGATTTACCTTCTGTCATTCAGTAATTAGCAAACTACAGTGACAAGGTACACCGCATACATTTTAGCTTTGAAATATTTTTTCGGTTTCTTAAAACAATAATGATGTTATAGCAACTTAATCTGTCAGTAAATTGACTTAAATTATTTTCTCAGCTGAGTTAAATGACAGTTCCATGTGTTTATCACATAGATTATGAGTTATGATTCCTGAAAAAAAAAACTTGATATTTTTTATTTCACTGGAAAACATTTTTCAAATTTTAATTCTAAGACTTATGAAAAAAAGTATACTCCCTTAAAAGCTTCCTCTAATGACTATATCGAGATAGGAGTGAAATCTTCACATACATTCTCATGCTAATTCAAAATGTGCTATTTCCAGTTATAGAAACTAAGGTAAACAGCATTGAACATATAACCCCACATACATACTCAGCTGACGAAACTGGCGAAACTGCTTGGAAAAAATGTCTTAGCAATTGGTTCTGTACCCTGTCACCAAAGCAACACCAAATGCTAACAGTCAAAAATACATGGTTTGTTCTGTGGGAACATATTTCAGATAACCTTAATTGCAAAGGCAATTAGATCAGAGTCTGATTCTGTGACAAAATGCAGAACTGTACCCAAATTTCCCCACGTAGTAGGATGTGGTCCATTTTAATAGGCTGAACAATGCCAAGACCTCCATTGAATAACTCACTGTAACGTCCTTCAAGACTTACATTCACCCCAGAGTCATTACCATCAGCGACCATGGCCATGCATGACTAGCCCAGGAGGAAGTGAAGCAAGAGGCCTGGTGAAGCCAGATGGCTAGAAGTGCAATATTCCCAGGCTTTACATGTATCTTTTTCACTGGATTTTCAGAAGTTCCCCCAAGGCTAAGAGGGAGGATCACATTGTTTTCTGCAGAGGGGTGTTTGATTAATTTTGTTACTAATGAATATAGCAATTGAAAATAGATAATAGGAAGCAGAGGAGTTAGCACTGTGAAAAAATAAAACCTGTGGAAAATGGCAGGGTCGCGTAGGTTTTTGTTTGGGGAAGAAAAGGTGTGGAAAGTAATTTTAAAAAATAATCTAATACATGTAACACTTTATAAAGATGTTCTGTTTCCTTCAGGATTAACATGAGGACATCAGAAGATTGAATAAGATGTTTATATCATTCTGTTTGTTTCTTAATTTACAGCTAAAATCTATTGAAATCTGAGTTTCAGTTATTCTGATGTTAGAACTAAAGGCAGCAGCTCTCACCTCACATGTTGTGAACGTATAATAGACTGTTAATAGTAAATGTTTCTTGAATGAATGATGAGAAAACAAACCTATTTATCCAAGTAATAACTAGTAATACCTGCAATCTCAGATATAAGATATTAGTATGGAGAATATAGCCAATGATTCTGTAACATCTTCCAATGGTGACAGTAACTGCACTAGTTGGGGTGCAGATTTAATAATATGGGTAACAGTTGAACTACTGTATTGTATACTTGATATACAGTCTTATATTGGTTTCAATTATACTTCAATTAAAAAAAAAGATATTAGTAGATCACACCCATGGAAGATTTCCATACCTTGGGGACAGTGGGGACTGGAACTTTGAAGTATCTCACAATCATTTACAGTCATCTATGGCATTGTACAAGTGATAATATCAAAAAAGACATATTCAAGGTTATCTGGGTTGAAAAGAAGTCATCCCTTCCTATTTGAAGATGAAGAAAAACAAGAGTAGCTATTGGGTATCTACCAATAAAGAATTAGATTCTCCTGAGAACCTAATAATCATTTTTATTCATGGTCTACATTTGAACGCTTACACTGAAGCAGACACAGTACCAAGCATTGTTCATCCATTATATAATTTGATTCTCATAAATATTCTGTGAGATAGGTATTATTCTCAGGTGGCATGTGAGAAAATTGAAGCTAAGCATGTTTTCCCTCAACTAAATTTACACAATCTGTCAGTAGCTGAGCTGTGAATATAAGCCAAGTCCAGTAGACTACAAAGACAGCTCAAGTATTTTCCCATAGTAGAGTCATTTGAGATAGATTTTTAAAGAGAAATACATTTTAGACATTCACAGATAGGAAGGAAGGCATTCCAGGCAGAGGAAATTGTCATTACGTCTCAGCATGACTACATGAGCCTAACCCAGAACAAGAACGGAAGACAAACCTATGGTAATAAATGTTGGAAGTCATAACCACATGTAGCAACTACATGATTATCAGCTTCAAGAAAGAAAAATACACATATGACTTTAGATTTAGATAGATTGTTTTTAATTGCAGTTTACTTTTGTTAACTAATTCTTGTCCTCATTTATCCCAAGCCAAGATTGAAAAGTAGTAACACTGAGTTAAGATGGAACCATCACCCTGACAAAAAATTACTCAGAAAACAATAGACAACACATTTGATTATGAAACATAAAGGGCACTCTGCTTAGCTAGAGAGACGTTAAAAAGATGTTCCCGGAAGCCTAGCATAAAATTAACAGGATTTTAGTCAAGATTGTGAAGCAGCTCAGAGCCACAATATCAACATTGACAGACACACTGAGTGATCTACCCCTCTTAAGAAGAAATAGAAGTTAGACTAGGCTTGGTACATTGAGAGGGAAATTCACAAATAACAGAAGAACCCAGATAGGCCACTGAGCTGAAGATAGAACTCATTGATCACATATAGGAAATCAGACATACACAAAAGTTCAGTACCTCAAAGATTAAAAATTTTCACATAGGAATGGAGTGTTCTGGAATTAGCCCCTATCTCTAGAATTTTCTCCATCATAACACTGTGAGTTGGATAGGAATCATTTTCTTAAGTAATCTGGTCAACCCTTTTGACCAAAAAAAAAATCATGTTATTTCTTTCCAAAAAACATTTACCATGTCTTCCCCAAAATTCTTGCCCAACATCTCAAACAAACATAGATAAAAAGGTACAGACACCTTCCAACCATCCATGTGAATTATAGAGTTTTGTCTGGGTCCCCTAAAATAGGAGATTTCATCCTCTACGACAGCAGTGAAAAAGCCTGTGTGTGTCCATCTGTGTACGTCACTCTTTCTTCTCCAAGGGAAGAGGACGGGTAAGCCTAACAGACCAACCTGAACATTTAGCTCAGCAAGCTTTTCCCTCTCTCTTGGAATCTACCGGTTCATGGCATTAGTGCATTTGGTTCCGGCTTTTCACTGCAGAAAGCAAGAACTCATGGGATAGGAATCGCCTTACAGAATCATCACTGAAAAAGCCTATTTTGGAACTTCTAAACTAATATAAGGTAATGGCCCTGCTTGTCTTCTCTGTAGAACAAAACTCCATATGCTGGATTTACCAGGGTCTAGAATTGCAGAAGCAGTGATATTAGAAGATATTATCTTGGAGAATTCAAGAAGCATAAATTCAGCTATCCCAATCATAAAGTTAATATTTTTTACCTTGATCTCTATGACTCCTGTACTTTTTAATCAATTTGTTCTAAACACAGAGAGAGAGGGTAGTCAGAATGAGAATTGATTATCACTATTTCCCCTAAAATTTATCCAACACAAAAATTCAAAGTTGCAAATTCAAGTGGACAAATAGGAAATAAACATCCTTTGGGGTTTTTTAATACTAGGATTTATACTTTGACTCCACATCTTGCTATCTCTGAACTCATGAAATAGATCGATTTCACTAAAACTCCCTTTTTATAGAAAGAGGATAAAAATTCCTGCCCCAAAACTTGATTTAATTGAGGTGAGCACAATGAAGCATGATTAAGGGACATAACTGAGCTAAGGACAGTGACTGGCACATATTAGGTCCTGGGTACCTATTATTAACAAAATGTATATGACCTGAACAAAAATCTCATCATTAGTCCTCCAGTTGTACCAACCCCCATGGGTTGAGCAGACCAAGAACAAGCATTAGAAGCACATTGAAGGCAAACAAATCAATTTTTTTAATTGTCCTCAGTAATTTACCCATTGACCATTAGGAGATGACAATACCCACACCAGCACAAAACTTTTTTTTTAATTTATTATTTCATGAAAGTTTCTGGGGCTCTGGTGTTATAAGGACCTTTTTCTTTTGCATTAACTATAATGCACAGATTGCTAGTTTTCTCTTTAAAAAGCATAAAGAATATTTTTAGAAATTTAAGATTTTAGACCTATTTATCTAAGTACAGCTGGATATTAAACCCAAAAGAGTTGATTAAATAAAACAGATGGCATTCATTCATTCAAATGATCAAGTCTATAAGTGCCAGTTACCATTTTACGTGCTGAGGATAAATTATTGAACACAATTGATAGTAGTACACATGGGGCTTAATTCTAGACAAACGAAACCAAATGAGAATTAAGCACCGAGACAATAGTAGGTAATAAGAAACATAATGATGAAAATAGAATCAACGATGAGACAGAAAGCGAATGGTAGAGGCGCTTCTCCCTTAGACTGTATTAGTAGCAAGAGTTCCTCTGAGGAGACACTTCGGACAAAGGAGAGGATGGTCTCAGCCTGTGTGATGGTAGAAAGGCCAGTGTCTGTGCATAAAGCATAAGGAAGGGAGTAGGAACAGATGGGGCTAAGATTGTAAGTCATGATAAGTTTAGATTTTCTTCTACATGTGATGGAGACAAGAATTTGAGAACAATGTTTTCATAAGCCACCTAAGAAATCTGAACTGAAAGCAGTTTTCAGTAGCTCATCCTATAATATCAGCCTCAAAACTGCTAAAATAGACCACCTAAGCCTGCTTCACTCCAGCTACCCCAAGTCCTTTAATATTTAGAGAAAGTGAAAGACCTAAACAGCTCCTTGCAACCTAGTTACTTACTATCACGAACTCCTGTCATACAATCATGAGCTGTTCATGTGAATATGAAATAGTTATGTAAGGGGATATTGTCTCCACTATCTAAGGCAAAGTAAAAGAGCATGCCAACAGCCAGTGAACAGACATAAAGGGGACACGTAGAGGGGAAGGTATTGCCTGGAGAAATGGGAAATGAATTATAATTCCAGGCTGGGAAGCCACGGTGGACCAATGAGGAAAGGGAGTGGAAAAGCACATGACAGCTCCATGTAGGACTTAGGAAGATGTATACACACTATAGAACACACTCCAAAAATAGAGGTGAGCACAATTCTTTCTCTAGTAGAAGTGGGAGAGTTGAATTTTTGATCAACTGAGTACATGACACTCTGTAAGCTTGCTGGTAAGAGCTTAGAAAACTCAATACTAATTAAACTGAAAGGCAAGTATGTTCACTGTTACCATATTCAATCTAAATAGCATCCTGTTTTGATTAAGCTCATAGAATATGATATAAGAAATCTGGGCAGGCTGTGTTGGAGGCTTCCATCTTATTCCCTCACCATGTGAAAGAGGTATATGAAAGCTAACCCCGTCCCAATGATGATGGAAGACCAGGGCTACATGTGGGGCAAACAGCCCTAGTGAAGATGTGCCCACCACTGCAGGGATTCCAAGCAGCCCCTTCCCCTGAGAGGAAGGTTGATCATAAATTTAGTTACTCAGCCCAAGTGATTAAAAGTGTGAATTGTTGGAGTGTTGAAAGGAGGCAACTTTTATTCCTTATCCTCCTATTTCTTTGCAAATGGGAGTGGTATCAGAGCTAACCTTTTGGTTTCCCTGTCCATCCATTTCTCCATGTTCTCAGGGGAAGAGTAACAACTGATATGATTTCTGAGAATCTAACCACCTTCTCACTGATGAGCAAGGTTTCACTACCTCAATAGTGAAGCAAGTTCCCGTTCCCATCTTTGGTTCTGTGTGATTCCTAGATCACTGGGAAGACCAGGAGGTGATCACACTTCCTGACTCCTGACAGAAGCACAGGACTTCTAGTATCTACATCTGTGATACTCCATGAAGCCAACTTTCCTCAATTCCATAGGGAAAAAGAACAGCAGGTCCCATAATACCATCCAATCTAAGCCACATCCTACAACACGGTTTATCACAAGTCGTAAACTTGGGCAGTTTTGAGAACTGCCTGGCCATTAATTTAAAAAGAAAACTTTGGCCACTATTTACTATAAGTCCTTTATGTACATATTTTATTAGCTAAAATCCAGAGGGCAACAGTTAGAGAGAACCCTGAATTAATTTACTATCAGTGACAATATTCATTCTCTATTTTAGAAATAGAAAATTGAGAACATTTCTAAACCTGTGACCCCCAGAATACTAGTTCCATGAGTTATCAGTATATGTTACACTTTAAAATAAAATTCATAGTCAAATAAATACATTTAGGAAATAAAGTTATGCTGTTGTGGGGTTTTTCTGAGGCTCTTGATAATCTAGCACGCACTGTAAACATCCAAAATACACACGCAGTTTATGATGGTTTTGGTAATTATATGACCACTGAGCTTGCTTGTTTTAAGCAGAGAATATTGGAGAGAGACTCTTCCACAGAACCCAACTTTGGGAAATTCTGATTTACAGTAATTCTACAGAGCAAGCACCATTTCTTCTTTTAAAAAACACTAAGAGCTACTGTGTGCCTGGCACTGTGTGAGGCAATGGAGAAATAGAAATAAGAAAGTCTCTGCCTTCTAGAAACTTACAGCCTGGAAATGAGACCAGACCTATAGAGGACTAGAAGCAGAAAGCCAGCTGGGGTTTGGCACTAATTCATCAGTCCTGATGAAAATTAATGAAGCTCTGACCTAAAGCAGAGAGGTACAGAAGGGGGCGGAGCTACACAGAAGGAATTTAAGAGAATTGAAAAACATTTAGAGAACATGTATTCAATGTAGGAAGATCAATGTTAGATAAATGACATATTACCAGTTCAAAAAAGAATCTCACTGGAGCATGAGCTCTCCTTAAAAAGAATTCTCTTGAAGTGACCTCAGACTGTGTTGGTAAGATGAAGGAAAGAATGAAATCATAACTATAATGTTATAGGATAGTCATAGTTAGTCCCAATTTTTTCAGCAAGAAGGACCCCCAGCTGAGAACCACAGCAGTGAGGTGCAAGAGTGAACATAAAGCTCTCTGGGCAGAGCATGCATGCAGGGGGCCAATAAGCATAAAGGCTGCAGCATGCCTGTTGGTGGAAAGGTGGGGAAGGTCAGGTCCTGGGGACTTAGATGCTGTAGTAAGGAGTTTAGATTTTTTTTTTTTTTTTTTTTGGATGAGAAGGGAAGCCACAAGAAGGTTTTGAGCAGTGGAAAAGAGCAATCTGACTGACCACATATATACGTAAAGCAGTGCTAATTCGTGGTATAAACACACTGACTGCAAAGGAGTTGAGGAAAGGAGCAAGAATGTGCGTTGGAAGTCTGAGAACAATGGTGTAAAAAGAAGGGAGATACATTTACTCTGTTCCTCCTGTATACATGCTAATAAGGAAACCGATTGGGAAATTGTCATGAGTAGGTTTACCAAAGATGGAATTTGTTGCCTGAAAAGTAAAGAAAAAAAATCCCGAGCCTTCACATAAAATATTTACTGGGGAAAAAGAAAGATGGACAAATTTGAAGGGCTTCCAGAATGGACACAGCCATTTTGATAGAATGATTGCCCTTGGCAGTTGGAATCAATTGAGTAAATCTGGTTTGGATCAGTCTCAAGTACGTATGTTTTTAAATCTCAGATCTATTTTCAAAAGGCTATACATGTGTCTTACTGTAACCCCAGAGGGAAGGATAGCTACATGTTGCCTGCTCTGGGTCCTGGGGGCTGTGAGAGCCCGTAGCATTTGGTGAGTGCTTAGCTGGGATCACTAGTCTTAGGTCTAGTCTGGGTCCTCTTCCTCCCTGTGGCTCTGTGTCTGTGACTCCCTGTGTCTGATGTCTCCCACTTGTCTATGACAAAAATTGCACTTCTGTGTTGGAGCTAAATACACTAATTGTACACCACATTAATTGTACAGAGTTTTTTCTCTTAATCTATGATTAGTTAAGGTCAGTCTTTCCCAGTTTTCTGCCCTAAGTTCAGCAATACACTTCTACTTTTCTGGTTTGATTCCTA
The DNA here is from genome assembly GCA_032199065.1 of Smutsia gigantea. Lineage (NCBI taxonomy): Eukaryota > Metazoa > Chordata > Mammalia > Pholidota > Manidae > Smutsia > Smutsia gigantea. The sequence goes on from JAVSCE010003595.1 coordinate 133,452, forward strand.
ATTTGGTGTTTGCACATTCCCATGTGGAGCAAGGGCCTGGGAGTAACAGTCTCAGTGAAACGCCCTCTCCCTGTGAATGCCTTCTACAGTTTCTGCTACTTCCATGTGAATGCCTTCTACAGTTTCTGCTACTTCCATGGGAGGTTTTTTCTTTTAAAAATCACTTTTCATCATGGAGATATAATTTATCTTAAGTGGAGAATAGCCTTAAATAGGCTCTGCTCAAAGGTCACCTTATCAGAGGTCCTTCCAATCCTAGATTAAGTGACATCCCACCCTGACCACAAATGTACATCATATCAGTGGTAAGGATGTATGTGTATTGTTTCTTTGCCCAGGGATAATAATGATTTGGATCAGGGAGTCTACAGATAGTAGCTGCTTAATAAAACACTGCATTAACAGAATGAAAAGTCTCTAATTCCTTCTTCCTTATAATCGTATTCAATTTACTTCTGCTACCCCTATAAGTCATATGCCAGGCACCCTTCATTTCCCTATCATTTACCCCCAGACGACAGGCCAATGCAAATTAGTTGGCCCCTGGCATTATTCAAAAGTCACACAAGAGGGCTCCTATCCAGCATCTGTCTCCAGGCTCAGACACTCTGCCCAGACATCAGAGCGCCACCTGTGGAAGGCTCCCCTCCCAGTGACCCCCCCTTGCTGTGCCTATGCCTGAGTAGTGAAACTCTGAATCTCCTGCAGTCCCTGGGCCTTGTGTGGTATGTACTGACATGCAGTACCAGAACTGGAATGGACGGAAAGGCAGACTCAACAACAGGCCAGCCTGATCCCTGACACCCTGCTGCACTCACGGAGCCCTCCAGGGGGAGGAAGCCAGGAAATTCCTCCCATTCACCACCCTCATTCAGAATGCCTCTCCTGAATGCCTCTTCAATCTGGACTACTTCCTACATTCAACCCTCTCAACTGCTCACCTTACTTCTCATCTGTTTCCATGTTGATCTCCTTCAGAGAGGATGTTCCCTTCACTCACTCCTCCCAGGGAAGGAGTCACTTTCTCTCTGGGGCCACTGACTGCAGGTGGTAGACACTCTCAGCGTTTCAGTCTGCCTAGCATCCCAGGGAACACCTCTTTGCCCCCAAAGGAAACTCTCCTGTAACGGGACAAGTGGCAATCTACAATTCCATAAAAGTAACTATTTCAGCCTTTAGGGCATGTTTAGTCATTCTCAGTTAATCTTACTGTTTTTATATAGTTTTGAAGTAGAGCAGCCCTCCAGGTATTTCGGCCCTCATGAATTAAAATACCTATAGTTGCCAGGCAGGTGTCATAAGGGTGAGAAGTACTGGGTACGACCCAATAGGGACTGTTGAGACTGGGGCCAGAGGAGCTCACAAACCCTTGCCTAAGGGCTTTCTAATTTATGCATAGTGAACATTCTATGACGGGCAAACAAAACAGATCTTCAGTCCGGATTCAACTCATAAGCTACTAGATTATACCCCTGAGGTAATGAAAGATACCTGAATCAGGTGGAGTCAACTAACCACTTTCACTAAAGTAGCGTTTCTTAACCTTGACCACACACCATCATCTGGAGACCTTTTCAAAATACTGATGCCGGGATCCCATCCCTAGAGATTGATATAATTTGGAAAATTTGAATGATTCTTCAAACTGGAAGATTTGCAAGCCACTGACTGATTCCAGCGCATACCAAAAAGCACCACTCCTTTCAGGGGTCCTAAGAGAACTTACCAATGCCCCTGATGGCATACATTTAGTTCCCATGTACAAGACTTTCTCCTGAAGTTAGTCAACATTTTTTTAAATAGAGTATCATAAACCTGGAAGGAAAACCACTTGATTATAAGAGAAACAAACAGTAAATATTTAGAGGACAAGAGATTTTATAGGAATATAGATCATTAAATTCTTAATAGAATATCCAATTTCTAACCAAAGATTTTCCCAACAGGACCTTAGAACAAAATGCTTCAAGCACATAATGTACCCACCTCATTGCATGTCCAAAAGAACTAGTATTATTTCAGGAAGAACAACTCATCTCTAAGGGCCTGTGCAACGTTTCTGGACTATCTTACCATTAAGAGACCATGTTTTCTTTAGAAGACTCATGGGCATACATGCCAGAGGGTTCATTTCAATCCAAGCCCATGGATTTACCCACAGATGTTGTAAGCATCAACCCCCTCACTGCCTTGTGGTGAAAATGATGAAACTAAAATTCTTTAACATCCAAAGCATAAGGAAATTGTGCTCCTCCAGTGGAGTCGTGGGATGGAAGACCGGATGAAGTCAGTTTTTATGGGTTCACATCTTTTTTGTTTACCTATGAACCACATTTTTTAACAAAACACCATGATCTGGAACAATGTCTTCCATAAATACTCAGGACTTCACATTCTTGCAAATTGCTATATTCAGATTCCTGGACCCCTTAACTGTGGGTTTACAGTGCCTTATCAATCAAGCTAACCTCCTCCAGAAGCAGAGTTCCATAAGCATGCAGCTCCCCTTGAATAATGCTCCTGGAAAGAAAGGGGGCATCATTTCTTACAATGATGGGAATCACTATCTTGACTGTATCCAATCTATGCAATGATCATTCAAGGCCTTGTTTTTTAGAATAAAGTAAAAAAAAAATCTCCCAAAGTGTGCTCTATGAACTGTTCTCAAAATAAGGAATGTATGGGAAAATAAGTTCAGTAAAGTGTGCAACATACTGCCTTTTTATAGATTACAATGTTCACCAGAATAATCAAGATGTTCTCAAAAAACAAGTTTCCAAAACAAGTATCCCAGAATTCTTTTACATTTAACTGGGCATTAATTCCAGTGGATATAATTAGGGGGGTTATTTTGGGGGAGGGAGAAAGGGGGTAGTAGTTAATGCTTTGTGAACATTTATGTTTAGTGCAGAATATTGGGCTCAACAGCAGGAAGTCAAGAATCCAGTTCCATATTTGATGTAAATAGTTGCATGACCTTAAGCACTAAGAGAAAGAATTTTTTGGCTCAAAATTCTAGCCTGGACCTTGGAAATTTCTAGCTTCTAATAATTTGTCTGCTACTCAATATTATTTCAGATCCACAGCCTATATCTATAATTTCAAAATACAAAAAGGTTCTGAAAAACAAGAGGTTTTTGCAACTTACTTAGTACCTAAACTTGGCTGAAACTAATGTAATCCTGTTCATACATTTTTTTCCCATTTAGCATAAGTGTAAATTCAACCACTTGTCTGTAGAACTGTCAACATGTTTGATTACAGTGTGGCAAGACCCTGCTGTAGCTGTTATGTAAAATAAACTTCTGCCTCATATTCACCTTTCTATGATCTGAAAATAATCTGAATTCCAAAGCGTTCCATCCCTCAGGGTTTCAGATAAAAAACTGTGGGTCTATAAGAATATTTTTATCATTCTTAGGTACCAGGCAGGTTCTAATGCTTTAAAAATATTAACTCATCACTCCTTACAATAACTCTATGAGGAGGAAACTAATATTATTCCTGTTTTCAGATATGAAAATGGAGAACACAAAAAGGATAAATAACTCATTCAGAGGAACATAGGTAATAAGTGTTAGAGCCAGGATTCAATACAAGCAGTTTATCTCCATAGTAGAGCTTTCTGACCACAATGCTAGTCTGTAAGAATTTATGAGACTCGTTTAAACAACCTTTGATTTCCTCATCTGTAAAATGGTATTAATAACAACTACCTTTCAGGGAAAACTTATGGCCAACGCTCAATGGCTTTTGCAATGGAGAATCCATGGAGTAATCAGTAATTTTCATGTGATATTTTATTAGCCATGTCCCAGACTTCGGGGGGGCAATGCAACTAACCTACCCAGGGCTGGATGCTCATGGTAATCTAAAGCATTTCCACTCCCCTGTGTAATTTAGACACCTACATAAAAATGGTGCTATGCCCAGAGGCACATTACAGATTACCTAAAAGCATATTGCACTGCACCATTTAAAATTTAAATGAAACACTATAATCTCCAATCAAAGCAGTTTAATATCAGGAACTGTGAAGTTTGGGGCTGACATATAATGAAGGCATTGAAGGGCCTTTTCCCAGCAGCTGTTGTGGCAAGCACCCCATGATAAACACCTAAAACTCAGGCCTACAAACTGCCTGCCCAAAATGGGGTAACAGCTGGACAAGCCACCAGGGAAGTGGAAAGGCAATAAACTAAATAAGTTTGATTTATTTTTATATCTCCTCCGGGCTCTCTCTATTTTAGGGTTCAAGTATATTTTGCCTTCCAGGTGCATTCGGTTTCCATCTTTGGGTCTAATCTTTGAATCCATTCTAGTCTTACCTTCTTCCTTATTTCCACTCTACCTTTCCCTCCTGTCTGTTTAACATTACCCTCCTGACCTTGGGCTGATTATCTTCCATTAAGCCCAAGGATTTCCTCTTCCTGGACCAAAGTCAGGTTACAGAGCCAGAATAATAGAAGACTGAGTGGGACTGGAGTGTCACAGCCAGGACCCCAGTGTCAGCCTTTTGAAAACAAGCTGACCTTGGACACCCCATCCCACTGGGAGATGCAGGCCCAGCGGCACTACTGTCCACCAGTTTGGAGAATTGGTATCTGTGCCAAGAAGTGTTTTCTCTAGGAATCTGGTTTCTCATTAAAAGAATTAGGCAGAGGGAATGAAGAAATTCTTTTTTAATGGCAAGTTAAAAACATGATGTCTGTTTTAAAAAAAAAACCACTGTGATTAATCATATTACAAGGTTATTTAACGTGTTTGGAATAAATTCAGAGCAACTGAATGCACTAGTGTTTTCAATAAATATTGACTCTAAAATATAATTAATGCCCAGCACATAAGGTAGGAATGTTTAAAAGGTTCACCAATAGTCACCTTAAAAGGTATAAAATGCAGGTTTATTTATCATAAGGAAATAATTGTAACTAGTCACTTATTGTTATTAAAGTAGAACCTCATCTATATTTTAAATATAAAATCCAGTCTGATTAAACATCTCTGCCTTCCTAAAAGCAATGAAAGACTAAGCAGGCAATATTTTATTTTAAACGATGCACATTTGGACTTTGTGGACAACACTCAACGATCCTATCAGTAAAAACCCTCAGAACACTCCTGGGAAATAGGTAAATACAGAATAGTTTCTACTCCCAAATTAAGTCCTATCTCTATAATCATAACTCCTTCTTCTTCCATCCCCATAACCAAATTGCCAGGGAAAGTCTGTTGGTAGGGGAAGTGGAAGGAGGAAGGGATGACCAGAGGCAGCTCTGACCATTAGAGAACAGTAAGTTAAATATGGTCGGCTTTGCCCATGAACATTTTATACACAAATTCTTTCTCCATTCGTTCACCCATTCCAACAAATTAGGCCACCGACCACCTCCACATCCTTACCTTTCCTGCATGTTTCAGTATCATGCCAGTCCTAACACCACATATAACAAATAAATGACATGTAAATAACATGTTAAAATATAACCAGTTTTTGTTGCCATAGAACTATATTTTTAGCCTCCACTATGACTAATCCTGCATATCCTGTACAGTCCTGTAATAAGCCACGCCCTCCCAAGCAAGATGGCCCCAGACCATAGACTTAGCCACTAAGGGTCTCATAATCTTATCTGTGTAATTCCTACAGGTTCTGTCTGTTTGCAGGCTTTGTCCCTGCTCCCTCAGCTTTTCTGATGCATTAGCCTCTGTCTTAGTTTAGGTTGCCATCACAGGATACCATAAAGTGGGTAGCTTAGACAACAAGTATCTCTCACAGTTCTAGGGGCTGAGAAATCCAAGACTAAGGTGCTGGCTGATTTGGTTCTTGAGAACTCTTGTAGATGGCCTCCTTCTTGCTATAAACTCATGTGGTAGAGACAGAGCACACAGGAGCTAGCTCTCTCTTGTCTCTTCTTATAAGGGTATTAATACCATCATAAAGGCTCCACTGTCATGACCTAATTACCTCCCAAAGGCCCCATTTCCAAACACCACAGTGGAAACTGGTACTTCAGCATATAAACAATGGAGGCAATACACACAGGCAGTGAACCTCCTCTACTTTGGCCCTTGTCAACCTTCTCCAACAATTGGACATGCATCCTGGTTTGAGGGGGTTTTTTATATTGACCTGGGCCCCTGTTTGTGAACCAACTTCCAGACAGAATGAGATACATCCTGTCTCCATGCCAGCCACAGCCTCTGCATTACTCTTAGATAGGCTTTTCCTCACCAGGACACTATCCAACAAGGGAGAGAAACTGGGCATAATTATCAAGTCTGAAAGCTGCAAGAGATTCTCCTTGCAATGGACTGGATTTTTCAGATCCCCATAAAGATGCTTGGTGTTATGGGTTTCACTGGTACCTAACCACAAATCTTCAGGAAGATATTTTTACCAATTCATTTGCCCTTAATTCTGTGATAGGAATTATCTTACAATTTGTCTCCTCTACTTGCTCCTGACTTCTAAGCCACACATTTAGATGGTTTAATTGTAGCACTGATAGTGAGTTACTTTGTAGAATTTTAGTCTAGAGTTTTAAAATGTACACTTGTAGAAATTCATGTGAACACAGAAATACAAACCATCTAAAACATTAAAATTGGTTAGCAGCCAAAAGTACCACCCTATCTCAATGGACAGGTTATTTTAAAGGTTTTCAAGGTTCAGCTTAAAAGGCACTTGTGTCTTGGAGCCTTTTTAATATTTCCAGTCTAAATTTTTTCTTCTTTTCTTTATCTCAAAGAATCCCTATAGTCCATTCAGATGGGTGGATGATTAAATAAGCTACTGGTAAAGAATAGCCCTTTATTCCTTTTATCACTAGGGTAACATGTTAACATGTGCAATACACAGTGTCATACATGGCTTTGCCTTATAAGGATAACTACACAGCTTTCACTCCACTGTCCAGATGGCAAAGTGCGAGCTTCTATAGTCTAAGGGTATGTGTCTAACTTTTCTGAGAGCCAATCATAACTACCTGTCTCTGTCCCACCACTTCCTTCATCACAGTTTATTGGCAAATAAGTGGGCCCCAATCCCAAATTAGATCAATCATAGTCCTTTCTCAGTATCTTAAGTGGTATTAAACTATACTGGTATGGTAGCTCCAAGACAAAACAAAAAACAAACAAAACTGAAAACTCATGAAGTGGAGGAAGTTGGTGAGAAAATACTGACATGCAGAAAGAAGAAGAGATGAGAGTTCCAATAATAGAGTCTCTGGTTTCTATTGTTCCCAAACCCAGCTCTTCTCAAAACCCTGTCCCTTCCACAGTCTAGCTGGTGAACACTACTTTGAGTCTATGATCTTACAAGTTCTTGATTTTAACCTACATAAGTCTACAGTTGGTTTTGGCCAGTTAAGCTATATACAAGGTCTTTTCTGAGTGTACTGATTGATGTTGCTGTTAACAAACCACTCCAAAACTTACAGTTCATAAGCTAGGAGGTTCTGCTCTCAGCTGGGCATTCCAGGACTTGCTGAGGCACCTGCTTTTCAACACCAAAACTGACAAAGGAGCGAAGCAACAGTGGATGAAGCTCAGCCTCCCAGGAAGAATTAAAGTAAGTGTTATGGCCATTGCATTGGCTTATAAATCTAAATGGAGTTAAGGCATGGTGGGCTGAACTGGTTCTTACAAGCAATAATTGTTAATGGCTAAATTCTTAAAAATTTGTAAGACAGTTGTTAAATATAGCCATTATTAAATGTTACATAAAGTATGTTACAAAACAAAGATAACATTCAAAACATCATTTTCTATGCTCTTGAAGTTATTATTATATCTCTGTGGTGGACATATTATATGATCAAATATATGAGTCATGTTGGTAGTTTGAAATGGGCCATGGTATAGTTATACCCTGAATGTTTATGTCCCCTCAAATTTATATGTTGAAATCCTAATCCCAATGTGATGGTATTTGGAGAAGGAGGCCTTTAGGAGGTAATTGGGTCATGAGGGTAGAATCCTCATGAATGGAATTAGTGTTCTTGTAAGAAGAGGCCAGCCAGCTAGCTAGCTCTCCCTCTCCATTAAGGAAGCATGAAAGGATGGCCATCGGTATACCAGGAAGAGAGCATGCAACAAAGAACGCAACCATGCTGGAACTCTCATCTTGGATTTGTGGCTCCCAGAACTGTGAGAAACAACTGTTAGGCGGCCAGTTTATGGTAATTAGTTATTGCAGCCAGGGTTAGCTAGACATAATACAAATCAGGTTTTTTTTCCCCTCCTAGAGAGCCAGATGTTAAATATTACCAGCACAAAACCACATTAAGTTGCTTCAGATAAGAATAGTGCCTGATAAGTCTTTTAAAACAAGTAAAATGTCTTAGGGAAAATAGACATCTCTACAATTAAGTGGAGAGAGAAATAATAAAAGCAATCTAAGAAGTATGTTTGTAAGATAACTATAGTTTCCATTGGCACATGAAGCTAAGATTAAATAGAAAAGAAGCTCTAGTTCTGAATTACATTGGCAAAAGAACCATGAGATTGGGTTAAAAGTGACTACTGATTGATACTTAAAACCAGGTTTGGGTTTCACCAAGTGTCTAAATGCAGATAGTAGCATTCAGCACCAAAGTAGGGCATATTTACCAATGTGTTCTTCAGTTGTGGCCAAAGAGAATGGAAAACAACCCCCCTGAGAGCCATCTAAAGTTTACAAAGGACAGCTGAGTTGGAAGATTACCCCATTCCCAGGGTAGATCAAGGAACATTCCCCACCACCAAGACAGGAGACCTTCACAATGTCTGTTCAGTGGGGTTTCAAAATTGCTTCAGAAAAATCACTACTGCCTCTCTCACTCTTCCCCTGTAGGCATGGAAGCGTCAGTAGTTTGTGTCCCTGTTCTATCTTTTATATTAATTGTGTGAGGCACATGGTGGGGAGAGCAGAACAAGTTGTCTCTGGGTCAAGGGGCACTACATTCAAACCTGATATAGAGGTCATTACCCACCTCCCCAAGAAAGAAACCCCCTTGTCATCCAGCATTCCTGCCTTTCAAGCTGATATAGGGAATGGATTGAATTTGTGAGTTGATTCCTTTGAGATTCAGGGGGTGAGTACATTCTGCATGGAATAAAAAGGATGATCAGAATGTTTTGTGAAAGAGGGGGCAACCATTATTGCTACCTATCAAATATCCCCACTTCTTCTCCCAGGCATTGTGTGAATACACTTCCTCAAACCCCAGAAGATGGATATGACCATGTGATATGCTTTGGCCAGACAAATGTGAGTGCCACTGGTATGAGTAACTTTACAAGCAGTGAGAAACTTAGCACTTTTTTTTCCTTGACCACAATGACCAGCAAAATTCCCAACAGTGGCTATTCCATCAGCATGGGTCATGGAGCGAGGTGACATGAAGGAAAAAGCTCCCAGCCAACCCGGAAGAACATGTAGCATGAGGCAGAAATAAACCTTATTCTTTTAAGCCACTAGGACTTTGGCATAATCTAGACGCTCTGACTGGTACAACCACAATTCCACCTTTTCTCACAAAGCACACCCACAAGATGAAGTTATGTTACATTCAGTTACTGAAATATATGCCAAAGGATTTCCTATCACACACCAAGCAATACAACTAAAGACAGGAAAAGTTGCCAAATTCCACAAAAGAGTCTAAAGAAATCTCAAAGCAATGAGGTGCCAGTGTGACCAAATCATGTATCACTCATGACGACCATTATATTGGCAAGTAACAATTTGTCAAAACGTCACAGAAACTTTGAATAGAAACTGCTTAACTTCTGGCTGGCAACGTGTGACTACACTGAGGTTAAAAAATAAGAAAATTAAATAAGAAAGTCCCAGCAACAAAATTGAAGGTAGTGTGAGAAGCCTGGGTAGTACAGACTTTGCTAGTGGCAAACAAAATAGGGTTCAAAAAATGATTCAAAGGATATGAGTGTGGAATGAGAAGAAATTTTAAGAATACCTCAGTGATATTTTACATGGTTTACTTATGTATACAAAGAAATGATTGATACAAATTCATATCTAAATAAGTCAAAAAGAGCTCAAGAAATATGAACCAAAATTCAAAATGCTTGGAAAGTATGTCATGGTTTAATTAGCAGTATCAGTTTTTTTTTTGTTGGTGATAAATAGTGAGTGCTAAAATCAATGGTATCCTACTATTAAATGTAGTCTTAGAAAGGTAATAACTACTAATGATCATAGGATATGGCTTCCTGATAACTCGTAATTTATACCCAAATGAGTCATTTCATGAGGGAAAAACAATTAAAATCTCCATACATTTTCCTTAATGAGAGAGAATAAGGTTCACTCACATGAAACCTCTTCTACATATGACTGTGGTTTAAACATGGCTTACACTTTTAAAAGCCTGACAATAGCTAACACTTACGGACAATGGGCACTCACTGACCTGGGTTTGACATTGTTCTCCTTTGTCATTTCCATAATAACCCAGTGATTTAGTCATAGAGCTCTTTAGAGACTCAAACTCATGTCCCACTGCACTCACTATACTGACCCATGTGGCTTTATTTCACACACATTAAGTCTTGATATAAAATGAACATCTCAATATAGACATGCATTAGTATAAATCTGATAATTTCCCCTAACATATGTGCCTATCTAGTCCACCATTCTGGACACTGGTCACTGATTTGGATACCAATTTTACAATATTGGGATATCTTTTAACTTGGACTTTTATAATGCCACATTTAAAACGGACTCAACCATCACTATAGAACTAGAACTATATCAAATGTATAGTATGTAACTGCCCAAAGAATTAAGAGAAAGAAACCGATTGGTATGGAGATAAAGAAAATCCTGGGGAGCTGGGAGATGAAGCAGAATTAAAATCTGAATTTGCAGGCACTTAGAGTTAAAACTTAAAGTGATCAAGTTTGAAAGTGTGTGTTTGTACATGTACTGTATATTATGGTGGTTCAAGTGCAAACTGCCCTCCCCACTGTACTCTACCCTCACTCTAAGAAATATGTAAAAATCTTAGCTACATGAGACCCATTTTCCATCTGCATTAGCCTCACCCAAGATGGTTATTAAAATGCAGATTCTTAGGCACCACCCAAAATATCTAATGCCTTAGTATGGATACCCCAGCAGTGACCCTAAGGCCAGAATCAGTAAAGGCAAGTGAGGCAAGGGAGGTGAGAAGCCAACTTCTAAGTGTGTTAGTGAACAGATCACTGCTTCAGACAACCAGGACTAATTTGTGGGTCTGAGAGATGGTAAAGAGCTGTGGTTCTCAAACATTGTGATCTCAGAAACCCTTTATATTCTTAAAAATAATTAAGAGTCTTTGTGTGAGTGATATTTGCTGATTCCTACTATAGCAGGTATTAAAACTTTTTAAGAAATTACAAGCATATATTCCATTAGCCATCATAAGAGTGATATTCTCACTGCTAGGAAACTCCACTGTACCCTTGTGAGAAATCAGAGTAAAAGAGGCAAGTAACATCGTGGTATTTAGTTTAAGGATTTTAGGGCTCCCCAGAGGTATCTGGAACACACTTTGAGAACCATTAATGTAGCACATACCTCAAAGTTGTACCCCTTAAAGGGTAAGGCGCTGGGGTATTTATGTTCCAACTCCCATTCATGATGGTTTGAAGGCGCAATAAGCTGCCTGGAATTTCCAGCCTGTTATGCACATGGCTGAGTGTGTTCCCACAGTCAAAGGGAAAATCTAGGCAGAGAGTGGTAGATGCTTGTGGTACGGAGCCTCTGGGGAAAACAGGGACAAGAGGTGCCTGGGTACATACAGTACCAAATTCCCTCCTGATACTAATGCATGTTGAAACACTAATGCTCTAGGAGCACAATCTCATAGGCCTTTGGAGAATCACCTCTGACTCCATCCAGGCAGTATTCCTTCTTGTTTTCATCTTTCTGGTCTACACCATGCTGGTATCTGCCCAGGGTCTGCCAGCACAAGGCACCTGGAACTCAGATTTTTCACTCTTACTTCTGAACAAAGAGTGCCTGTCATGAATCTTATCTCCTTTACTACTTTTGCGAACTATTTCAAAATTGGACAAACTCTGAAACCTTCATTTCCCTTCTCTGGGACAAACAGTAGTAGGTTTCATTCTGACAACAATATTTCTTCATAATAAGGAATCATTTTCTTCTTGGGCCCAATCTGGAAGATATTATTTCTACCCAAATACCAGAGGCCATAAATTTCTCTCCCATCAGAGCAGAAACACACAGACACGGCTTACTGAAAATTGAAGCAGCAGAGACAGGGGCTGAGTTTTAGTAGTGAATTAATAAAGAAGCCAATTCTGGAATTATAAGTGACAGGTGCTAGGATTTTTGTAGAGCATATTGGCAGATATCAAAACCTCATAAAAAATTTTGAGAGCCACCCTATAGTTAATAAAGTATGAACTTTGTGCAACTGCAGTCTGAAGGACTGATAGTTCTCCAAAAGTAATATTGAATGCTCCAGTGCTGACCAGTTTTTGGACTCTTTCTGCAGGCCTGAATCACTGACACAGCCTCTGTCTCCCTCTATAGGCCACATGTCTCACACCCAGAACCTGGTCAACAAATGGAAACCTATGCTAAACCAAAATGGCAAAGAATGTGGTGAAACCAGTGCCTGCCAAGGGCAATCCGGTGTCCTTGTCAATGCAACCATGACTAACAGAGGTCTGAAGTATCTTTCACACCAAGCTGTGATTTGGAAAAAAAGAGTTTTTCCATTAAAGGGCATGATCAGAAAGACCAAAGAAAGCACTAAGTTTGGCTCAGCAGGAAAAGAAAGGAACAAAATTAATTCACATGAGAGGACAGACCCAGGTGGGATGGCTAAATATTCAATTCATCCTACCTCACCAAACAAAATAAAAAAGAAGAAGAAGAAATCCATATGCTCTGGGCAAAACTGAGGTCTCAAGAAGATCCTAGTCCTCTGATTAAACTCCTATTGGATTGTTACATTAATAGATGAGCTGACTTTAGTACACAGCATAATAAAACTTGAGGCTGCCTGCCTCCTCCCCACCTAGACTACGGTAGAAGCTGTGGCAGATTACAGAGCCTTCGCCTGACAGCTGTAACCAGAAACTAAGTAAATACAGCTCTGCAGATGTATTTCACAGGGTGTGTTCTTGCCTCATGGAGGGAGAAGTCGGCCAAGCTTCCCAGCACTGGGTCTAAGAGGGCACCCACCACGGACTCAGACCCCAGAGCTGCTCCCTCTAAGCAGCCCAGACAGAACAAAAGGAACCAAGCCCCTCACAGGTTTGCCCTAAAGGTACAGGCTTGTGTCTGTGCTTCTGCTGATGTTAAAGAATTAGAAAGAAAAAAAAAGGCTTCTATGTAGATGAAGGGATTCTACCCTCTTCTCTCTTCTAGACAGCACCATTCTCTCCATCATTTCCATAAATACCTCTGGACACCACAGAGGGTATTTCCAAAGGCAGTCCATGATTCACCCCTTTCAAATAATATTTAGGTGAACAAATATTTCTCCAAAAGCAATAGTTTGGGCAGTTCTTTGAGGTGACTAAAACTTTAGGGCAACAGTGAACAGTTGACAAGAATGTCTTAAGCCCTTCCTAACAGCCAAGCATAAGGGAAAACACTGTGGTGTTTGAGAGCCCAGTCAGAACTAGGTGTGAATGCCAGCTCTATCACTTAGTAGCTGGGGACTTTGGTCAAGGTATAACACATTTCTGTGCCTTAGTGTTCCAGGTAGAAAATGGACAACAACCTCTACCCATTGGTATGCTGACTGAGGATTAAATAGGACAGTGCATATGAGAGCTTTGCACTGGGCCTGAGAGCTCTTTATATGTGATAGTTACTGGTATATACCATGCACTCAAGATTCAAAAATGAATAGAAAAAGGTCAGTGCTTATGAGGATTGAGAATCTTATAATAATGGTTTATTTCATCGTGTGAGATCAGATTAGAACTATAAAAATCAGGAGACAGAGTAGAAGAATTTTGTGAACATCACTTACGGTTATCTGCTCAGCCTCTAGGAGCCCATCCCATTCACAGGAGTGGCCTCCAGCAGTCATATTTATACCACAGCGTCCTTCCCACCAGACTATAGCTTAGTCAACTCAATCAGAGGAAGACTACTTGACCCAGGCCAGGACCATGAATTTCTATCCCCCAGAAATTTAGAATTCAACCAAGAGTGTTGAGTAAGTCTCCATGGGTGACCTGGAACAGTAAATTGTTGACCAGAACAAGAGCGCAGAATGGAGAAGAGAAATCTCGTCTTCAGAGAGAAAGCCTCAGCAGATAGAGAGAAAGACGCAGAGACTAGAGATGGAGAATGTGGCCTTTTCATTCCAAGGTCTGACTGCAATCTGTTTTTAGGTTCCTTGAGACACCCCCTATCTGCAAGATATAATACATATTTTCCCTTTTGCTAATGTCTGAGCAAGTCAGTTTCTATTATCCTCTGAAGGATAGTATCAGGCGGCAGGTTCAGCCTCTTTTTGGTCAACAAAATAATGGTTTGAAACAGAGGAGCCCAAAAGACTGTATAAAGCCCACAGGGTTCAATGTTTCTGTTCTTAACCAGACAGGTTGTTCATTAAACTTCTTTAAGCAGAAATATTAGACTTTAATATGCCCATGTCTCCCAAATCCAAGCCAGATTTCTCCCTGAATTCTAGATCTGTAAATTCGATGGCACACAAGAACTTAATTATCATCAGCATCATGAATTCTTCAATGAACATCTGCTGGGCTGAAGCCCTGCACGAGGCATGCAATTGGTTTATATCATACATATATTATCACACATACAATTGCTCTATTCTCATTTTACATATTTAGGAAACAAAGGCTTAAAGAGTTAAGTGACTCACCCAAAGATCTGCAGAAAGGGGAAGATCCAAAGAGTGCCGGACTGCCCCCCAAAGCCCGAGTTCTTTTCTGTTAAGCTCCTTAACAGCTCTTCAGGGACATCCCCTAGCCCTTCACAATCCACAGATGAAAAATAAACTCACCAGACTGGACGTGTCATGGGAAGACTTTGGTTTGAATCCCGGTTGCATTTCTTCAGTTACAGGATGCAAGGCAGTTACTTAAGTGTCTCTCTGGCTTAATTTCTCCATCCATTAGCAAACTCAGTGCCAGTACACCCACCCTACCTACCTTCCCAGCATTGTGGGGCGCATGACAGAAGATGGTACATGTGAAAACCCCACATAAATGCTGAAGAATTTTGCCGACAGCTGTGTCCCTCTTACCATTTAGACTTCGTGGTTTCAGCATTTATAAAATTAAGAACACCTAATCCACAGTCTGTTCAAAGTTTTTATGATACTTAAATGATGTATATGAAAATATTTTATGAATTCTAAAGGGCTATGTGAGGGATTAGCATATTAAGTAAACCTTGAATTCACTGCATGATTTTCTTGGGTTATTTCAACACAGATATGGTCCATGACCTCTTAAAGTTCATGATTCTTAGAGAAGGCAGAAAGTTTAAGAAAGTTACAAATATGAAGCTCTAAATACAAAGTATGACTCCTGTTAAGTGTCCTGATCTGCTGCTCCCACAGTGAAGCTCTGACACTAGCTTAGCCTTCCTGAACCCACAGCGCGGCCACTTTCGATGATCTCAAACAGCTTCAGATTTAGCCTTGTATATGATTGCCAGACAAGTATCTGCTTACCCACCTACAATTCACTCCAGACTATGCTTTGATAGCAAGGTGTAGCATAAAGCACCTGACAGCTTTTAGATTATAGTTAAGTGCCTGAAATTAAACTTTTGAATGCCAGGCACTTCGAAGACATCCATCCCCAGTAAATGCACGGCCGGCTACACAACTAGATTAAGCGCCAGGCTGCCCCATCCATAAGTTCTTAGAAAGCCCTGCCTAAATAACTGACCTTTTGACCCTGCTTTTCTCTTCCCTGGGCTTTAATTCCTTTAAATTCACCAATAAAGAGTGTGCCTGCGACCCTCACAGCGCCCCTGCCTCCCCAGGCACCAGCATCTAGGATCCGACTCCACCACAAACTGTGACTTAAATGATACAAATACAATAAAAGTGTGTTATCTTACAGTTCAGCCGTTCAGAAGTCCAACGTCCTAAAATGAAGGTGTCAGCGGGGTTCCGGTCTTTTCTGTAGGATCTGAATGAGAATCCATTTCTTTTCCAAGCGTTTCCCATCTTCTAGAGGCCACCCACATCCCCAACTGCGTGGTGGCCTTTCTCACCTACAAACACAGCTCTGTTGCGTCTCCCTAGACTTTCCTCTGCATTCACGTCCTCCGACTCAGCCTCTTCTGCCTCCCTCTTCCCCTTTTAAGGGTTTGTGATTACACTGAACATACCTGAATAATCCAGGCTAATCCTGCTATACTCAAGTCAGCTGATTACAACCTTACCTATCTGCAAACTTAATTACCCTTTGCCAGGTAGCCTAATGTATTCCCAGGTTCCAGGGTAGGACCTGAGCATCTTTGAAAGCCATTATTCTACCCCTGTGACACCTGAGCAAAAATCTAAAGGAGGTAAGGAAACAAACCTTGTGGATAAATGGAAAAGGAGCTTTCCAGATAGAGGGAAAAGTGAAAGCCAAGGCCCTTATGTGTGTGTGCTCCGGAATTCTCATCCTGAAAGCCTTCCATACAGCATTACTGTTGAGGAAACCCAAAACACTGTAGGAAGTGTGTCAAAAAAGAAAAGAAAAAGCAAATAAAATAAATTAGAAACTTAAAGCTTTGTTTTGTCCAGAGCTTAAACCATGTATTTCCACTACTAAGAAAGAATAAAAAATCTGAAGATAATTATTTAAAATTCAGATATCAGAGCAACTGGTTGCTTTGCCATTTTACCATAAAATCTTACAGAATGGCAGAATACCATTGCTAGAAGAGACTTCAGCAGACAACTTGTATCTTAAGCACTTAGTACATGACACACAGTAGAATGCCAGTAAACATTTATCTGTATTTCCTCTACTACCTTCCTAGTCTAGCGGCCATCCTTTCTCTGTGCTGCCTCCAGTAGTACCAACAAAACCCATAACGCCTTTACTTTTCATGCAGGGCTCTTCAATGCTTACTTTTCTGATCGATCCAGCCCCCTCTCTACCTTGCTCAATGAGCCCCAGCCCCACAGGCCTTCTTTCAGTTCCTGTAACTTGGTCATTTCTCAAGTGCAGATATGCTTTCTAGAATATTCTTCCCTTGACTCTACATAAGTCCTTCTCACCTTTAACCTCCCTGCCTTCTGTGAGGCCTTCCTTCAGCACCTGCTAAAGCAGGCTCCCATCCTTTATGTACCACCTTGTGAAAAATTTGGAATTTGTGATTAAAACTGTGTTTGTTTATTTGTTTTCCATATCTTGCAGTAGACTATCAGCTCCATGTGAAAAATTTGGAATTTGTGATTAAAAATGTGTTTGTTTATTTGTTTTCCATATCTTGCAGTAGACTATAAGCTCCATGTGAGTAGAGAGTGTGTTCCTCACAACTACATACCTAGGACTCCGCTAAAAGTATAGCATTCAACCTGCCCCCTTACTTTCTCTCTCACACTATATCCAATCCATCAGCAAATCCTGTTGGCACCACCTTAAAAATGAACTTCAAAAATGGCTGTTTCTCAAATACAGATGTCCAACAGATACGTGAAAAGAAGCTCCACAACACTAATCATCAGGGAAATGCAAATAAAAACCACAGTGAGATATCACCTCACACCAGTTAGGATGGCCACCATCCAAAAGGCAAGAAATAACATCTGGTGAGGATGCAGAGAAATGGGAACCCTCCTACACTGTTGGTGGGAATGTAAATTGGTGCAATGGTTGTGGAAAGCAATATGGAGGTTCCTCAAAAAACTAAAAATAGAAATACCATTTGACCCAGTAATTCCACTCCTAGGAATTTACATGAAGAAAACAGATCCCTGATTTGAAAAGACATAGTGTCTTGCCAATGGGTTTCAGCCCTGGGCAAGTTCACTATGGATTCAGTGAGACTGAGGAATGACAATGGAACATTCTTGGAGTGAAAGGGTTTATTCCCCGGCTTGTTCTCCCGGCAATAGGTCAAGCACTAGAATTATGTTTGCATCCAACAGTCTGCAGGTCTGTAACCCTCCTTCATCTCTGCCTCCACCTGGAGCACTGGGCGGAGCTCTTTATATAGTGACTCAGTCAATAATAGCCTATTGCCTACAAGTGGGGAAGCAGTAGCCTAGCAGCAGGCCAGTTACATCATCAAGTAGTTTAGGTTCAGGTGAGGATCCTGGCCCTAGGAGCCTTCACTTTATCCACACATATGCACCCCTATGTTTATCGCAGCACTACTCACAATAGCCAAGATATGGAAGCAACCTAAGTGTCCATCAATAGATGAATGGATAAAGAAGATGTGGTATATATATATATACACAATGGAATATTATTCAGCCATAAAAGAAAAGAAATCCTCCTATTTGCAACAACATGGCTGGATCTAGAGGGTATTATGACTCAGTGAAATAAGCCAGGCAGAAAAAGACAAATACCAAATGATTTCACTTATTTGTGGAGTATAAAAACAAAGCAAAGCAGAAGGAACAAAATAGAAGTAGACTCAGACACCAAGAAGGAGCTAGTGGTTACCAAGGGGGCGGGGCTGGGAAGGGTGGAGGGGTGGAGGGGAAAGGGGATAAAGGGGCACAATCATTAGCAATCACAATATAGGGTGGTCACAGGGATGACAGTATAGCATGGAGAATATGGCCAATAATTCTGTAACATCTTACTACATTGATGGATAGTGACCACACTAGAGGGGGTGAGGATTTAATAATACAGGCAACTGTTGAGCCATTGTGTTGTATATTTGAAATCAACATAAGATTGTATATCGATGATGGTTCAATATAAGAAAATGGCTGCTTCTTGAAACCTCAGCCACCACCATCATAGTCCACATCAATATAATCTCTCACTTGGATGAAAGTATTTGCCCCCCAGGTCTTCCTGCTGCTATTGTCTCCTACCGTCTATAACCCAAAGCAGAAATCCTCCCAGAGATTGTCTTACAACATAAATCATATCATGCCGATCCCCTTTAAGACCCTCTGGTGTCTTTCTATTACTAGACAAAATATGTCTAAAACTTGGAAATAAGATGCTCTTTCAATATGATAGGGCATTAACAGGTTTATCTAAGAAATGTTTAATAACCAAGGAGAAGATGCCTTAATAGCTCTTTGTTATTCCCTTCTTGGTTAGAGCCCAAATTCTGTGAAAATCCAGGTTAACTTCTACATTTCTGTCTCATAGGAAAGATGACTCCACAAGTTACAGCTGCATTGGTCTGTAGGATATTAAACAGTGTATATGAATTAATAAATTTACTTCACCATTTCACTGAATGCCTGACCATGCAAATCTCCAATCCTCCAAGTTTCTTTTGAACCAGTTTTGCCATCTTACCGGTTCCCTCATCAATTAGTGAGTTACATAAAATATTTGATACATGTTCACTTTATATTTGCATAAAAGTCATCTTTCTAAACTTCTGAAAATTAAACTTGACCATTTTGGAGGTCTCACCAAGATGTCCAAGTAGACACCTGGCAGACCCAGTTATACTACAATTGCTCTAAAAAGTACCCGATCGTTACTTTAAGTCCAGACACATTTTTTTTCTATTCTGAAATGATTCCCAGGAAGCACTATTCCTAGACCATTAGGGCTGCTGTAACGAAATACCATAGACTGAGTGACATATAAACAACAGAAATTTATTTCTCAAAGTTCTAGAAGTTGAGACGTCAGAGATCAAGGTGCCAGCACATTCTCTGTCTGTTGAGCACTCATTCCCTGGTTCACAGCACCTTCTCAGTGTCCTCACATGGTGGAAGGGGTGAGGGACCTCTCTAGGGCCCTTTTTCTAAGGACACTAATCCCATTTTTGAGGGCTCTGACCTAATCACCCTCATAACCTAATCACCTCCCAAAGGCCCAACCTCCTCCTATCAATACTCTGGGGGTTAGGATTTCAACATATGAATTTTGAAGGGACACAAACAGTACATAGCACACTATAAATGTACTTTTTTTTTTTGTCCTTTTCTTATTTCTGTGACTCTGTTTTTGTTTTTCTTTTTGTTTCTAGTTCTTAGCCAAGTTTGCTTTTGGTTTCCTGGTGCCCTTGTTCAGATAGATTATTTTGTATTGCCTGTTTAATACAATTGTTTTAAACCACATGTTTAATACAATATTAGAATAATAAAAATATTCCCTAGTATTTGTTGAATTTTTATTATATGCCAAATATAATTCTAAGCATTTTACATGTATGTACATTTTACATCTGATCTTCATAACAAACTCCATGAATAGATATTATTATTTCCATTTGACAAATGAAAAAAAATACACATACATACACTTTTTAAATTCTGTTTACATAGAAATTGTGACATATATTTTTTCCTTCACCTTAAGAAGGATTCTATAAAATCAGAAGTGGAACAATTCTTATCTCCATTCTAGATGGGGAAACAGACATTCAGATGTTAGATGACTTATCCAAGACTCCAAGTTTTCTGCTTCCAAACCTAGTGCTTTTGCTTCCAAACTACACTCTCAATACAAGAGAGCAAAAATAAAAACAAGCAATGACATCACAACAAAACTAAAAAAAAAATCCAAAAAAAATAGATAGTATGCCTCAGAGAGACATTGCCAATAATAAATTACCAAGAGCCAATTCCTAAAAGGTAATGAGAAATGCTAAGTCCTTTCTACAAAACAGTCTCCTACATTTAAAAATAAAAAGCACAACATACACATTAAAACCAGAACATTAAAAAGGATCTCTTTATTTCGCCAAAACAAAGATGTTTTCTAAACTATTATGTGGTAGACATATCAGCCATGGTTTCAGTAACCTCTGAAGTGAACCAAGAAAAACCATTCTTTTTTAAAAATATTTTGACAGGCTACCACTATTGTTCCTAAGACATTATGGCTCTAGCTTGAGAGAGCTCCAAAGAGGTTTCAATTAAACTAAATCTCTCTTTGCAGGATTTAAAAATTAATGTTCACCAGACTTCTTGCCAACTCTCCAAGAAGAAGTAACTTAAGGTCCAAATATTTGCTGAACGTTAGATTCAAGTAATGTGTTCGCCTGAATGGAGTGAATATAATAAACCAGGAAAACCATCTGAATTACACTAGGAGAATCTCCAGATCCGCCAAGGAATTCCCCTGTACACTGTCATCATAACTGAGATTTAGTGATTCCTGTCAGGGCAAAGCAACACTTACGGTTTTGGAGTCCTGACACTGACAGTGCTTGTATTTATCAAGAGTTGGGTTGAATATCACTGATTTGGAGTGACCTCAAATGGCTTTGAACCTGTATATCTATCTAACTCTCCTACTCTTTTAGAAAAAAATACAAGAGAATGGTGAATTGCTCTACATTTGAATGGTGATTATACTTTTATTTCTTCCATTTTCTCAAATTATATCCTAAAATACTTCTGCTATTTCTGGAATAGTTTTTTGCCCATGGTGTTAAAAGTTCTCATCCTAGTTTCTTCCTCAAATTGCAGCCCCATTACTCTGCTTTCAGTCATTTGGGGAAAAAAAATATATTAGCACTCATTGTGTGGTAGGCATTTTTTTTTTGCTAGATTCCAAATATTTAGAAGAATAATCTATTTCTACTCTAATATGCCCTTTGGTATTATTGTGAAGAAAAAAGATGTGTTTACACATGTATCCTCATACCCATTAACAATTTTTAATAAATTCGAATTCATATTCAATGGAGAGGTTTTCTCTGATCTTTTTACACAGTGACTACCACCCTTGTCTTCTTTAAAAAACACCTTTAGCTACATATCTATTTGATTAATACTTATCTGACCTGTAGGCATTTGTACGGCTTAAAGTTCTAATCAATGCCAGGATCAACACAATGGCAGCGGTGCGGAATGTATGAAAGAAACTTCCAAAGCTTTAGAGAATGAGATTTATATTCAAACAAAACTGAGTTCGAGTTCTACCTCTTACTAGTACTAAGATCTTTTAAAAGGTCTTTATTCCTCTAAGCCTCAATTCCCACATTTGTCTAACTGAGATAATAATACTTGCTTTGCAGTGTTGAAATCCCAAATAACTAGATAATACATATAGGGGGCTTGATGAAGGTCCTGGCACATAATAAATATTTAATAAATGGTATTTATGATAATGATCATCCATGCTGATTACCATATATTCATTTATCCATTCAAAGAAAAATTAAATTTATGCTATCACATTTTCTTAATTCTAAAACCAACGTTCTTCCATTTTTAATATTTTTGAAATTGAAGTAACAATTATATTAAATATGCACAGTGTATGTCTTTTTTCCTCTGCAAAGATGTCTACAAATTTGCTGATGATTTCTACAGGGACGATGTCCTAGGGCTGGCCACTGCTAGTAAGTAGGATGTGACAAAAATAGGTAAGAAAGCCCCCTGCCCTCTAGGAATTTGCAAACCCTGATACCTGACAGAGAGTCCATGTGGCTTCAGTCTATGACTTCAAAACCTGGAGCTGCTACTACCTATTTCAGTATCTTATCCTAATTTTCTAAAGATGTAAGGCACCGCAGGACATTTGGAGAATCTAATGAAAGCTATGAGCTTTCTCACCAGGACAAAAGTACATACACATATATATTTGTTTTACATGTATATATATTTGTGGAATATTAGAAGTATTGTAGACTTTCTACAGACAATCATTGGTCTCCCCCACAAAATTCATAAGATTTAGATAAAACTCCTTCTTACTCTCTTATGAAAAATCCCCAGTTACTCTGCAGATCACTATTATGATTCTATAATCCTGTGAGTTTAAGCTTAATTGTGTCAGGAAGATGAAGAATGCAGTGCAGAGCTAAGAATCACTGGCCCAGAGAGTCCCTGACAATAGTTTAAGCTGAGCTGGTAGCCAAAAGAATCAAATTTAAGGAGAGAGAAAAGGTGGTTTATATCAACCTTAGGAAAAACAACCTACAATGTGTTACTTCCCTTATTCATTGAGTGCAAGTCAACCAGCCACAGAGTCAGTGTTTGATTTACTCTCCCATTAGAACCACCCATCTTTGTAGCCCCATACTCATTACTGTAAATCTAGACTTGTGGTTTGGCTGAGTCTGAGGCTGTAACCATAAATGTCAATGTAAACAGACATTTTCTAGAAGGATGATAAAAATTAAAACAATCTATTTTCAGGAAAGCAATATACAAACGTATCGTCATAATGCTTTTTACAATTTATAAAACTCTAGACAAAGTGGTTGTCAAAAGAAGTCCTCTTAGCCCTTGGTTCCACTCCAAGCATAGGTAATAGCAGTCCTTAGTTACTGATAATTATTATTATTGGGATAATTTGAAGCTCTGATGCAGTAAAAGTAACAGAAGCAACATGAACCCAACTTTAGCTCAACTACTAATTACACCAACTCAGCCCCCATACCCATTAACACCCTGACGAAAAAGAGACACGCCCATTTTTCAACATAAATGTTATCTACCTTAGTCTGTGCTTCCATACATAAGGTATAGCAATCAAACAAAATCATGAGACACATTAAACAAAAAAACTACTGTCAAGAGATAAACCAATCAACAGGACCACACTCAGATGACTCATGTTAGAACTATCAGGCAGGAACTTTAAAATAACTACCATTACTATGGTAAAAAATATATATATAATATAAAAAATATAGTGGAAATGGTAGACAACATGCATGAATATAAAGGGATTTTCAGCAAAGAGATGCAATATAAAACAAGAGTCAAATGGAAATGCTAGGATTCAACAGCTGAAAGGATCGATTAGGTGATCTTTGAGCTGCTTTCAACCCCAGCATTATATGATTCTAAGACCAGCACTCCACGAAAGTAAGAGAAGAAAAATCCAAATAAGTAAATGGGTGGTTTACGTGGAGAAAACATGAAGCAACTGAAGAGTTCCCACTGTAGTTGTTCCCTCATATCTTCAACTTAAAATTTAAAAAGGAATGAGAAATAAACTACACATACCTCTGATTAGATAGTAAATTCTATTAACCTAAAAAAAACTCCCTGCAAGATGCTATCTAGGCACTTTCTTCTTTAACAAAGGCAATTCACTAGGCTGCACCCAAGAGCACCAAGAGTCTGTACTGGCTCTATTTAGGTGAAGGCTTGGAGCATCCAGAGGGTTCCTTCAAGGGTCTATAGTCCAATGCAAAGGGTGCAGTTACAAAACTAAGAACTTAGAGCAGGAAGTGCTCGTTTGTAACATGTGGTTGCAAGAGCAGAGATGAGCCAAGGCAAAAATCCAATGGTCTTCCAAGTCCAATTGTTAAGTGCAATCAGGAAGAATGAAAATTCTATACAAGACCAGAAATGGAAATTGAAGTTGGGTATGGAGTCAAACTTTAGAACAAAAGAGGCCATTTAGCAGTTCTGAGTATAAATGGTGGAAGGAGAAAGTGTGGTGAGACCCTGATGTGAGAGATGACCTCAGACGCCATCTGGCTTTTGCACCTGTGTTAATGACCAGCTGAAAGGTGTTTTTTGTAAGGATGGAGTTGGCTTAAGGACTTGATCTCTAAATAAGGTTATAAAGATACTTTTTCCTAGTATGTATAACTTATTTTTTAATGACATGATACTTTTAAAAGCTATAAGTACTTTAAAAAGTTCATCATGCACTGAATTCCAAACCAACACATTCAATATGAATTATCTTGGCAGAATCCAAAAAGGTGAGTATTTCAGTTATTTTCATGATACCATGTCCTATCTAATGATTATGTGGCCAGTGGTCCAGCAGTTCATATGGCCAGGTTTAGTTGAAAACAGGACCATATTCCTCCATTCACAGCTTCTTCCAGCATATGAATATATATATATATATATATATATATATATATATATACATTTTAATCATATTTTGTGACTGCATTGTTTTAAAGACATATATAACCCAAGTCAGGCTATGTTCATAGGCCATAGACACCTTGTACATAGTGGTGGCTTTAAATTAATTAAACAAGGAGGCAATTAGAATGAGGTTTAATAATACCTTAGAAACGTAGATATAAGCAAACCAAAATCTAAGCCTGTAAATGCTTCAAGGTTAAGAAATCCAAATCTAAGGCCAACCAATCATAGCCACCTATGCTTTTCCCAAATAGGAAACTGCTTAAGCTACAGTCAATCAAATAATTTCCTATTTTGCTTCTGCCTTTTCTCTATAAAAATCTTTTCCCTGGCTTCTGTCAGTAGAATGCGCCTAACAACTTCACATTTGGCACTGTCCTATTTGAAATGATTTTTGTAGATAGCCAGACATGAGCTGGGAGGGGGAAGGGGGACTTTTGGCCTTGTTTACATTTGGCTTCATGCTTGTTTACATTCTAAAAATTCCATGTAAACTGTTCTCACAGAATGTGGGGAGTAAGAATATTGATAATAGACCAGCCAAAACTGGCTGGTTCCAACATGAAGGAGAAGTTGACCCTAACTTCACCTCAAACTACATTATAAGCTCATTAGCATATCACAAATCACACCCCTTAGTGCCATGACAGTTCCCAGGCAGACTATCTAAAGACAAAAAGAGGGCATCACCTTATTTCCCAGAAGTCCCCTTGCTACTCCAAGAAAACCCCACCTACCCCAATGAATATTCCACCCCCTGCTTCAACTCTAAGACCACCCAACCTGAATCCCACCGTGCTGCTCAGCTCTGGGGCATGCCTGCACTCCCTCCTTGAGTGTGTACTTCTGCCTCACTAAACTCCTCATTGATTGTACCAGCTCAACCTGCTTGTGAATTGTTTTTCGATCAATCCAGAACCCTCTCCCAGGTTGAGGTCTCAACTAGCCATCAGGTAAATATCCCCAGATTGGGTTTCCCAACAACACTAGAGTGAGGAACTGAATTTTTTTTTAATCATTTGAATTTAAATAACCACATGTAGCTAGTGGCTTCTCTCTTGGACAGTGAAGATCTAGGATTTCTCCACTGTTTGATGGCTTGCATCACTTAGGTCTATTTTCCTGATGTTCTGGAGCTTTTTGACTCCATTTACCTTCTAAGGAAGATGTCTGGCAGCAAACACACCTGCTAAAGATTAGCTACATGAAATCCCCCCACAGGCCTGCATCATTCTAACTAGTCTCAAAAACAGGATATTCATTCTCTGTCTTCATTTTGTATTTCACATACATGTTTTTTAAAGTTAAAAAAACTGCGGTGTTTCAGGCACATGCCAATGCCAGAAGTCTATCAAACCAAAGGTGCAAGAGAGAAAAGCTGACTGAGATCACACGGGCACTTTCATAATACAAATCTTGGAGTAAAGAGGTAGTAAGAAGGTAGAGCCTCTGCCTTACAAATGGCTGCAACTTTAGCTATTAAGAGGTAAATACTGAGATTCTCAGAGACACAGTGACTATGAACAGGTTGACTTATTTCACTCTTTCAGCACCAGGTCCTAAAAGCAAAGACCAGCACTCCAGTGAAAAGAACAATATCATAGTCTGACACTGAGTTCTGGAAGCTTCTCCATCCTTATTGACTACATGAGTCAAGCTATATGAACACCACACAGAGCAGGAAGTAGTTAAAAATACATGTTTTGGGGTCACACAAACCTGAGTTTCAGATCCAGCAGACTGCCCTTACCTCCTTCCCCACCCCATCTTCTATTTAAATTCCATACTTCCGGGATGGATTTTGTCATTTTAACACTAATCTTCAACATTGGTCTGCTAATCACTTATCCTGGATGACTCAACAGAAGTTTAAGGCAGGACCTTACCTGAGAAAATCTTTCAGTTTGGTTGAGGGTATGGCCAACATCCAGGAAACCCTGAGATTGTGTACTGGCAGTGCGGTTTTGCCAATAAGAACAGGCATTCAAAGAAAGAAGAGGTCACTTGGTGAAGAGGATACATAAAGACAATAAACTTCTTGTAAATAATTTTATTTCTCTTTTTATCTTAGCTTGAAAAAGCTCAGACAGATTTGAAGTTTAATGATCTCAATTATAATATCTCCTAAAATACAGATATTTGTGGTATTGCCATGCACTTGGCACTGTAGTTGAGCTAAGGGGTTACTTTTCATTTTATATTTTATATTTTTGCTATTATTTGTTCTCCTAGTAAGTGACACCTTAATGAAATGACCTAACATAAAAATAAATAATAATACCAACTAAAACTACCAGGGAATAGCCATTGCAGGGAGCAAGGGCAGGCCATCCCAAGACATGCCACTCTGACATGCAGAGTATGTGGATCTGAAAACAACCAAGGTCTAAATACTCAGAATGAGACTTTGACACCCACCCCACCCCACCCCACAAGTGCATATAAAGAATTGAGATGGAGGAACTGCTCCAGGAAGAGAGCTATCACTTCATAACTACATTATAGTATGAACTAAGTGTGGTAGACAGGGAGGAATGTGGCTAAGGAAGTGTGTTAGAATTCCTCTCTCTGTCCCATTGTGTCTGTGAAGCCCAGCAAACATTTGTTTACTAGACATTTACTTTTTCATCTTCCTGTGAATTTCTTCCCTTTCCCTTTGAATTCTAGGAACGCTGCCCACTTCTCCTTAGCTCAGAATGACATATATACCTCTTGTCTCTGTCTGTCTTTGGAATCTCATGTCTATGAGTCCATGCACATACTTTTGGTTTTTACTCCAGTTAACCTGTCTCACCTCAGTTTGATTCTTAGACCAGCTAGAAGAACCTTGAAGGGCAGAGGAAAATTCTTGCTCCCCAATACCATCTTTTAATGTATATTTTTAAATGGTGTGCTATACTTATGAAATTTATGAAGCAACTTATAAAAGTAAACACACTACAAAATCTGACAATTAGGCAAAAACACAGACTAGGAATTAAGCAAAGAAATCTATGGGAATAGAGGTTTCAAAGTGCTTGATTAACTGATTACTATAAAAGACCATAATGTTTTTATCTAAAATTGACAGCAGCTCATATTTGGGGAAAAGAGGGGGAAAAAAAGGGAGATGCATTTCTCCTCATTGCCAGACAAAAGACCACATGTCAAGGTGCCCATCCCATACTGACTTCAACGGGAAATCTCTGAGCACATATCAAATACCCACAACAGACTGAAGAAGAAAAACACAGGTCAGTACAACAGAAATTCACAATGAAGTAGAGAATTCAGATACTTGCATAAACAATACAGATTTCAGTGCTGTGGGTCCTAGTGCTGGAAGAGGCAGCACATGATTATTGAGGACCTTACTTGACCCCAGCAGTCAATTTTAATCATCTTGGGTAATATAATCCTAACAACCAGGTGGGGGAATTATTTTTCTTCTCCGTTTTCTAGAGAAGTCATGGAAAGTTTCACCAAAGAAATTGCCATATGAATGGGGTCCAAAGAGATGAGTGCAAGTTCTCAGGGAGGGATATGAAGAAAGATACTCCTGGGGGAAAATAGCCTGTGCAAAGACTCAGACACGGAAGTTCATAAACCATAGTGTTTGCAGAGATGTAGTGCCCTGTGGCTTAAATGTAGAGGGTATGAAGGAGAGTGGTGAAAAGGAGATTGAAAACAAAGAAAATCATGATGATTTTCTTTATTCCTTCAATAAGGAAAAATTCTGAAGTCTACTAAATTAGGTGACATTAGGAATGAGGGAGAGAAACATGGAAAGGTCATCATCAGTCAATAGCCACAGGCCTTAGCTAACCAAAAACTCCATGTTCTTGGATGAAGTCATTTCAACAATCATCTAAGGTCGTCAGGACCACCGCATCCCCCTTACATGTGAACGGTGCCTGACCATCCTCAACAACAAACCCACAAGCCTTTTTTTGGACTACCCACCTATCCCAGGAGTTCCCCTGCTTTGTGTTAGCCCGCCTTCCTTATCTGCAGTCAATGTAAATTTAGAGAAGTTTCTGAGACCCCTCACAAATGTGCCCTGTTTCTGGCAAACAAGTGGTTTCTACGAACTGGCCTTGCTGCTAGTGAAGCAGAAACTTCCTGTCCCAGGACTGAGTCCTTATCTGGCTGCATCTATAAAGGCTCAATAAACCCTTTTATTTCTGATATCTGTCAGTCTTTAGAGTTTTTGATTTGTCACCTTGTACATATATTGGCCTCTTAGTACAGAAGTGACACAATATTTATTGCATATATTAAAAATCAACATTCAAAATCCAGAAGCCATAAGAAAAGGCTAAAATGTACTTACAAAATAATTCATTGTAAATAAAGTATTTGACATATCTGCACACACATAAAAGATATTAATATCCATAATAAAGTGCTTTCCATACAAATATGGGCAACCTGTATAAAGAGACACTCACAAATGTACCAAAAGCCAGCTAATACATTAAAAGATGTTCAGCCTTATTAGTAATCCTAGATATTTAAACAATTAGAAATCAACTTTACCTAATAAATTGACAGAAAGTTAAAAGATTGTTAATATATTATAAGAGTCAAACCTTACCTCTACCCATCTTAGATTTTCAAGTTGGGCTCTTTAGCAAAAAGACAACTGACAAGAGAAAACAGTTTATTAACACACACACACAATGCATATGGCATGGGAGAAACAGAGAGTAACTCAAAGGGGAAGCCCAGAATTCCAGGTTATATAGCATCTTCCACAAAAAAACAATAATTTGTAGAAAAATGACAAGCCAGTTTGAGACTGCCAACAATGGTAAACTGTGGGAAGGTAAATATATGGGAGGAAACTAGAAGGTTTGTTTGCAGATTCCTTTGGTGCCATGTCTGGATTGGTAAGAGTCTGTCTCCTGTCAAAGGAGAGTTTATACCCTACCTTTAGGCAAAATAGGGGGAGCTTCTTCTGGGTTTCCTGCTTCTTAATTGCATTCAGGTCAAACTGATTTTTTATGTCAGAGAGGCATATTTTGGGGTGACATATTCTGATTATCTTCAATGTTATTTTCATAAATATTGTGAAGAAATGGTCACTTTCATTGTTGGTGAAAATATAAACTATCTATCAATATTCTGGGAAGACACTTGACATTATCCATCAGAATTTACAACGTGTATTCTTTTAGTCGAGTAATTCAACTCCAGGGAATCTAGAAAATCTATCCTACCAAGACACTTGCACTTGGACACAAAGATGTATACACAAGAATGTTTATTACAGCACTTTTTATAATAGCAAAAACAGAAACAGTGTAAGTGCCTGTCACATCTTGTTACGGTATTATAGTCACACTCTAGAGGACAATGTGCCTTTAAAAGAAAGTGGCTTTTTAAAATGAAGAATATTTATATGTATTGTCATGGAACATCTCCACAATTAGTGTTAAATGAAAAAAAACTAATGAATAATATAGTATGATCCCATTCATGTTTTTTGAAAAGCTTAACAAGTGTATCTGTATACATGTTGTCATAGAAATGAATAGAAAGAGGTAGGTAATGAGAAATTAAGTCATTAACTCTAGGGAAGGAAGTAGGGTGAGATGATGGATGTGAAATGGAGAGGTGGGGAAGAAAGAGAAACAAAGAGGAGAGTAGAAACAAGACTTTTTACTCTATATGCTCTGATAGTTTTTAAATAATGAAATGCATTCATGGATATTATGTTACTTTCTAAAATAAAAATAATCTAGAATTAGTTATATCACAGCATGAACATATCACGTTCCTGGTCACTGCTGATTACCAAGGCAGGTAATTGCCCAGGCTGACCAGGCCTCATTCTGATTTAGCCAACCCAGAGGAGCTCCCCTGGCAGCTCCCTTAGGAATCATACATTCTCAGAACTCTGAAGTATTTTTAAAGTCATCCACTCAATCATTTATTCAATGGTTGAGCCCCTCTAAAATATCAATGCAAATTGATCTTCCAGCTTCTGATAGGCACCTCTTCTAGTGACAAAAATCACTGTTTCCCATGGCCTCCTATTCTGTCTTCCAGCATCCCTGCTAGAAAGATCCACATTGTATTAAGCCAAAATAAGTCTCTATCTCAAATTCTATGTACTCCTCTGAACGCAGCTTTCAGGTCTCTCTTGTTCCAGGAGGAGAAAGGAGGTCACCACTCTACTCCCGGGGTGAATCAGAAAAACTTTCTCTGCTTGATGTTTGTCGCAGCACTCACCATGCTGCATTGTGATTGTGGATCTCCATACCTAGAGTGTAAGACCTGGACATTGAGCACCTTGTATCTCTAGTACCTAGGTCAGAGTCAGTACCTAGGAGGTTTTCAGCAAATAGTTGACAGATAGGAGGATGGATGAATGGGAGGAAAGATGGTAGAAGGAAGGAAGGGAGAAAGGAAGAAAGGAAGGAAGGCAAGATGGCTTGGATAAATGGATGGATGAGTAGATAGGGGTACTTTTTAAGTTATGTTCATTGAGCACTTTATGCTTGGAACTCACTCTATTAAATAAACTCTGAAGTAGATATTACATAGATATTATTAATATTATGTCCATTTACCACTAAGGAAATGAAAGCTCAGTTTTGTTCATTCTAAATAGCCACCCATATTTAGCAAAGTTGGGGTCTACAATTTGGATGGATGATTACAAGTTTATACTTTTTTTTTGCTATTATTAATATACAATTACATGAGCAACATTATGGTTACTAGACTCCCCCTATTATCAAGCCCCCACCACATACCCCCATTGCAGTCACTGTCCATCAGCGTAGAAGGATGATATAGTATCATTACTTGTCTTCTCTGTGTTATACTGCCTTCCCTGTATCCCCCTACCCCATCGCCACCCCCGCTACATTATGTGTGCTAATTGTAATAGCCCTTTTTCCCCGTTATCCCTCCCTTCCCACCCATCTTCCCCAGTCCCTTTCCCTTTGGTAACTGTTAGTCCATTCTTGGGTTCTGTGAATCTGCTGCTGTTTTCTTCCTTCAGTTTTTTCTTTGTTCTTATACTCCACAGATGAGTGAAATCATTTGGTACTTGTCTTTCTCCACCTGGCTTATTTCACTGAGCATAATACCCTCTAGCTCCATCCATGTTGCTGCAAATGGTAGAATTTGTTTTCTTCTTATGGCTGACTAATATTCCATTGTGTATATATACCACATCTTCTTTATCCATTCATCTACTGATGGACACTTAGGTTGCTTCCATTTCTTGGCTATTGTAAATAGTGCTGCAATAAACATAGGGGTGCATATATCTTTTTCAAACTGGGTTGCTGCAGTCTTAGGGTAAATTCCTAGGAGTGGAATTCCTGGGTCAAATGGTATTTCTATTTTGAGTTTTTTGAGGAACCTCCATACTGCTTTTCACAATGGTTGTACTAATTTGCATTCTCACCAGCAGTGTAGGAGGGTTCCCCTTTCTCCACATCCTTGCCAACATTTGTTGTTGTTTGTCTTTTGGATGGTGGCCATCATAACTGGTGTGAGGTGATATCTCATTGTGGTTTTAATTTGCATTTCTCTGATGACTAGTGATGTGGAGCATCTTTTCACGTGCCTGTTGGCCATCTGAATTTCTTCTTTGGAGAAGTGTTTGTTTAGCTCCTCTGCCCATTTTTTAATTGGCTTATTTGCTTTTTGTTTGTTGAGGTGTGTGAGCTCTTTATATAATTTAGATGTCAACCCCTTATCGAATATGTCATTTACAAATATATTCTCCCATACTGAGAGATATATTTTTGTTCTACTGATGGTATCCCTTGATGTACAGAAGCTTTTTAGTTTGATATAGTCCCATTTGTTCATTTTTGCTTTTGTTTCCCTTGCCTGGGGAGACATGTTCATGAAGAAGTTGTTCATGTTTATGTCCAAGAGATTTTTGCCTATGTTTTTTTCTAAGAGTTTTATGGTTTCATGACTTACATTCAGGTCTTTGATCCATTTTTAGTTTACTTTTGTGTATGGGGTTAGACAGTAATCCAGTTTCATTCTCTTACATGTATCTGTCCAGTTTTGCCAATACCAGCTGTTGAAGAAGCTGTCACTTCCCCATTGTATATCCATGGCTCCTTTATAGTATATTAATTGACCATATATGCTTGGGTTTATATCTGGGCTCTCTATTCTGTTCCACTGGTCTATGGGTCTGTTCTTATGCCAGTACCAAATTGTCTTGATTATGGTAGCTTTGTAGTAGAGCTTGAAGTCAGGGAGCGTAATGCCCCCTGCTTTATTCTTCCTTCTCAGGATTGCTCTGGCTATTTGGACAAGTTTATACTTTTAACCACTACATCACAGTGCCAGGAATTAATGAATGAATCAGAGAATGAGTAAATCTATCACCCAGTTTCTTAGAGAATCCCACTGTTTCATAAGCCCTCCATGTGCTTTGGAATTCTGAAGAAGAATTCACAGCTTAGATTTGGCTGAGACCAATTTGCACTCAAATCGGTTCTTTAAAAAAGAAGTCATCATCAACCTGACACTACTCCCTATGTTTCTAGTAGGTGGGAATATGGACAAGATTTATCTCAAGCTCTCCATTTTAACTTGGGACAAACCTCAGATCTCATCTGTAGGGGATCTGACAAGTACAGCAGTGGAGGGTTAAAACTTACCTGAACTTCATTTAAACTCCAATTGGGCTTCTCCTTTATTTTGAAGAATGTACAATTTATATTAAAGAATTGGGGGAGGTTAGGGTATTTACCAGCCTGAGTTAGCAAACCCCAAAGCCCATAATTAGGTTTTCCCTCTATTTCTTCTTAGTTTGATCACCAAACCATGGATGAGAATAAAGCTCAATCAGATAGTTTGCCTACTCCTACTTCAAGATGTAAATCTATTATAGATTCAAAATATCTTAAAAGATATTTTTCAAATACCTCCAAATCTGGTGGGTTGGCCTAATGGATTTTATTTCAGTCTGTCCCATCCTTATAACCATGTACAATAATTCTAAGCACAAAGATATATATAAACTAATTCTAATATTGCACAGCTCCTATCTTAAGAAAAGTAGCTTTTTATTTTCTGATAGTGGCTTTTCAAAGTACATGTCTTATGTTTCTGAAATATAAGAAGAGAAATGATTGATCAATTTCAGACCTGTATTCCATCTGATGGTGACACCAAAAGATACATTTCGGGCAATGAAATCTATCGTTTAGAAAGTCACCTCAAAGACCTGTATTTTTCTCTCTTAATAATTCATCATTTTTGGTTTCGTTTTGCTTTGTTTTTATTTTTGCTTTTTCATATGGCTGATTTGATTTGATTTGATTTGATATGCAAGTCTGATTTGTCTCGTGGGAAACACACAGATGGACCCTTGGTGCTTCCGGTTCTAGGCAACATTATAGAACTCAGATTGTGTGTTTGCTTCATTTTGTTTTTCTGTGAAATGGAGCTTTACTGATAAGGAAATGACTTCCCTAGCAGCCTTCACTGTGAGTCTCCATAGCTTGTATCTTGGTGGGAGCCAGGGGTCCTGTATTATCTTCCCCATGGTCCCCTACCCCTCTACCATGTGTTCACTATCAAACTACACTACTGTGCCTGTCCTGCAATGGGTTTCAGCCCCAGGCAAGTTCTCTATGGATTCAATGTGACCAAAGAAATTGACAGCAAAACATTCTTTGGGGTGAAAGGGTTCATTACCCGGCTTGTTCTCCCAGTGGTAGGTCGAACACGAGTGACTGCCTCCGCCCAGAGCACTGGGCCGAGCTCTCTATATAGCTCTCAATAATAGCTTATTGCCTAAAGGTGTGGAAGCGGTAGCCTAGCAACAGGCCAGTTACATCATCAGGTGGTTTAAGTTCAGTGAGGATCCTGGTCATAGGAACCCTGACTTCCCCACACTCCACCCCTCCAGGATTCTCGCCTTACAGTCTACACACTTTTAATCTTCTGCAATGGTCCCTGTGCAAGAAAGCTGGAGCACTGTAACCAGATTCCACAATAGCAACAGAAGATAACAACTTAGAAATAATAAAAATTAAGATACAGATAACAAAAATTATAATAATCCTCAAGCCAGAGGAAGTTCCCAATCCACAAAGACTTTAGAGGCGATAAGACACATGTTTTAATGCCACCAACATAGGCAAATCTTGTCCATCAGGTAGGATGCATGCAAGAGAGTGGTCCTGTGATAGGACTGTAGCAGGAAGGGGGTCCCTTCCAGGTCTAGTATACCATACTTTTACTCCTTTCCCAGTGGGGGTTACTGAAGGGTCTATATATAGTGATACTGGAGGTGCATGCACTGGCCATAATGATAAAACAAAACTCCCGGTTAGATGCTCCTACCTGCTGGCTGTTCAGGATATATATACTACTGTGACTTTGGGGGCCACTCTGCTGTTATTCCAGGAATGCACAGGAGGCCAGCTTCCAGGCCTTGTCCCCAAGGTGCCAGAAGAGCCAGCCACCATTGGTCCATGTATGGAAAGGTCCAAGGCCATGTCCACTCAATGGAGTCTCCAGGGTTCAGTGAAGTTGGTGCTGGCAGCAAGATGTTATTCTGGTGGCCGAACCTCGGCTTCAGTGATTCTTCCTTGGTTTGTACTTGCAGTTGTATAGGGGAGGCAGCCATATGTGTTAACATGTCTACGGGGCTCAGGGCTCCCTTTCGGGGTCTCTCATTCAAATGCCATAGCATAGTCCATAAGCAGACTGACCATCCCTGCAGACTATTGGTATCTGACTTTAGTCCGGATTTTAAGAAACCATTGTGCCTCTCTATCATGCCTGCTGCAGTAGGATCATATGGCACATGAAACTTCCATTTGATTTCCAGCTGTTACACCCATTCTTGCAGTGTATGAACAGTAAAATGGGTGCCCTGATCACTCTCAATTACCTGTGGTCAGCCATAGGCAGCAAAGAGACGCTCCAGGCCTCTTTTGGTCATCTACTGGTCTGCACAATGGGTAGGAAAAGCAATCAGAAGTCCAGTAACTGTGTCCACACAAGTCATCACATACTGATATCCTTCTGACACAGGTAGGGGCCCAATATAGTCTATCTGCCACCTGACAAGGGGTATAGGCCCCTTAGCTATTTTCTCATGTTGCTGTGGAACTTGGTATAAGTCCTTTGTGGAGCACACAACACACTCCTGCCAGGCTCTACTAACTTCTTCGAAGGTCAAAGGCAAGCCCCACCGACAGGCTACAGCCCACATTGTCTTTTGCCCAGCATGCAACAAACACTGATGTAGCCATTGGGCTACATCAGAGGCAGGCTTTCCTTCTAACCCACGTACCTGGGCCAATTTATCTGCTTCATCATTTCCTGAGGATGCCAGTGGCAAATGACTTGTCACATGGTATACTGTAATTACTTTAGTCTGACCACAGGCCACAATTCTTGCCCCCAAAGGGGTCAGTGACCAACCAGCCAGTTGGCATGGTACCAGGTTGGTAGCCACAGGGTCAAGCCCCAATAGACAGCCCAGCTGTCACTGCAGACAACTACAGGGGAGGGCTCCTGGCTGATCACAAGCCACACGGCCTGCAACTCTGCCCACTGGCTGCTCTTCCCCTCACCATCTTCCATCCATATTGTCTCAGTCTTCGGATGGAAAGCTATGGCCCTCCATTTTGGGGGCTGCCCACAGCTGGAGCTGTCTGTGTACCATGCATCTTCGGGTATAGGGGCTCTTCCTTCCTAATAGGGACTCTGCTACTAATGGTTCAAAAGCAAGTTCTTCCTGCTTTTCACTAGTATATGTCACTGGCCCCAACAGCATTGGAGTTCTTCATGCAAGGGGCTAGTAGAGAGGCACTACAGTGCTTTAGGTAAGCACCCCACTTGGCTAGTATGGGTGTTTGTGCCACACCACTCCTTGGCTTTTGGGTCCAGTCTCGTACCCACCCCAGGATGGGATAGGTGGTTATTACCTTTAGCAGGGCCATTCCAGTGATGGGTTCTGTAGCCAGCAAGGCATGATACACAGCAGACAGTTGTTTTTCTATCAAAGTGTATTGTACCTCTGCCCCTTTCCAGAGTTGTGACCAGAATCCAATGGGTTGGCGAATTTGTTCAAGCTGCTGCCAGAGACCCCAGCCATAACCATCTTCAGTCACATGAATGTCCAGTTCACAGGGCTTTGATGTGTCTATTACACTAAAGGCCTGCACGGCCTTGACTGCCCGTTTTGCTTTAGTAAAGGCAGATGCACATGTCTCATCCCAGTCTCACCCGACACCCTTTCGTACCAACCGGTATAAGGGCTTCAGAATTTGTGCCAAGTGCGGGATAAACACTCTCCAGTAACCTAGAAGACCCAGAAACTCCTGTAGCAATGTACAGTTGTGGGGGAAGGAAAGTCCTGGACTTTACCTATAACTACTTCTGGTATAACTTTGGTCTTACCCGACCAGACGACCCCCAAGAATTTGACAGACAAACCAGTTCCCTGAACCTTGGTGCTGTTAACAGCCCATCCTTTCTCCTGTAAATGTTGCAGCAGTCTAGGTGCTGCACCTTCTAGATCTGAAAGAGAATCGGACGTGGGCATGGCATCATCAGTATAATGGTACAACTGCACTGTTGGCAGTTTCTCCCATGGAGCCAAGTCCTGGGCTACAAGTCCCTGACAGATAGTGGGGCTGTGGAGGTATCCCTGTGGGAGGACGGAGAAAATCCATTGCTGTCCTTCCCACATGAAGGCAAACTGTTCCTGACTTTCCTGCTCAATGTCAATGGAAAAGAAGGCATTAGCAAGAGCTGCCACATAATGATATGTTCCTAGTTCATGGCTGAGGGTATCCATCAAGCCTGCACTAGAGGGGACAGCAGCATGCATAGGGGGTATGACTTTATTCAGTTCTCTGTAACCCACAGTCATATGCCAGGAGCCATCTGGCTTTTTTACTGGCCACACTGGGGAATTGAAAGGACTATGGGTGAGCTTTATAATACCCACCTCTTCCAGCTCCTGGAGAGTTTCTCCAATCTCTTTATGTCCTCCAGGCAGTTTGTACTGTTTGGTATTAGTCACCCGCTGAGGCACAGGCAAAGCTACGGGCGGGTGCCTAGCATGTCCCCTCAGAACTGCCTTCACCACACATACTCTCAGTCTGAACTCACCTGCAGTGGTCTTCAACCATAGACCCTGCAGGATATCAATCCCCAAAATATACTCAGGGATAGGAGATACATACACAGTATACTCTCTTGGGGGTAGACACCCTATTTCCAAAGGGATTTGGGCTTTCTTCACTCTGATAGCCTTCCCTCCGTATCCATCTATGATAGTGGGGGTCCCAGGGAACTGCTCAGGGTTACCATGAATCAGTGAACATTCAGCCCCAGTGTCCACCAGAGCCAGGACACGTTATATGTTCACTGGGGATCAGTGGATAGCTATTTCAACATGTGGCCTCTGGTCCTCCCCTGGTCCCTCAGGACAGATACCTTGACTTTCCCCTCAGTCAAACCGTGCTCCCCAATCACCTTCCTGTGTGGGCTCAAGTGAGGTTGGCTCGTTCTCCAGCAGGAAGTCTTGCAAACACACAGGCCGGACTCGTGGCTCTGTCTCTGACCTCTGCCTCTTTGGTCTTAATGGCTGACACTGCTGCACTGGTTTTAGCTGTTGCCATAGCTCTAGTAAGATCCTATTTAACTTCCCATCTAATTTCCTTCCATCTGCCCCTGCCCATATTAAATCAACCCACATCTGGGTCCTCATAACCTTCATTGGGGCCCTGTAAATTCTTCTTCTGAGTAACAGGTCTTATTTCTTTCCAGATTCTCATTGCTTCAGCCTCTCCTAAGTCTGCTACTGTACGTGTCACCTCGCTTATGGGATGCCCTAAGTGAGGGGAAAGAATGGCCACTAGAGACCGAAAGAGGGATGTAGGAGCCATTTGAAGTACAATATTTCCCATCCCGATAGTGAAAATCTCTTCAACTGGGCCATAGTTCTCTGGTCTATAGATGGCATTTCTCATGCCTAGCTCTCATAACACCTGTTGGAGCTCAGCATATATGTCTGCCATCTAACAGGAGAGGATGGTAGATCACCCAGATTGGGCCACACAGTATGAAGTGCAGCCATAAGCCAATCGAGGAGGGAGTGACTCCCTGGGGTCTGATGTGCATTTTGTAATCGCTGCCTCAAGGCAGGCTGCACTGTCAGGGAGGACAGCTTTCCCATCTCTGACCCCGACAGAACAATTCCATCCACCCCTAAGTCCCACAGACGCAGGAGCCAAGATGATATTGACTCCAAGGGCTTCTGCCTAAACCGGGAGCCCAAATCCACCAGCTCAGCCTGAGTATAGGGGCGGGCCATAGAGTGCTCCACGACCTGGGGAGGGGGATGCTCCTCTCCTTGGGGAACCTTCAGCTGCTGGGTCTTTATTTTCTTTACAACCACTGGGCGTGCTTTCAATACAGGAGGTGCCAGTGCCTCAGGCACCACCTCTTCATCCTTCCCCAGTTCCTCCATTTCTGGGGCTGATGGCACCTTTCTCTCCCCTCCCTCAAGTGCCTCCCCTGCTACAACCTTTAACTTTTCTACTGTGCCTCGCAGCAATGCTACCTCAGTCTTCAGAAGCTCTCTTACCTTCACCTCAATGCTTCTCAGCTGACGTTCTTGTGCCACCTCTGCCTGTGCTTCCCTCAGGAGTTCATCTTTTTCCTTGATGGCCTCTTCTTCCTTCAGAACACCTGGCAGCACTGCCATCTCGTTCTGTAAAGAATTGTTTACCTCTCCAATGGCACCTTGCTGCTGGCATTCTCATGCCATCTCCTCTCTCATCAATGCCATTTATCTCTTCAGGGAATCCACAGAAGTTTGCAGCTCGTGTTCTCGTGCTGCCATTTCTTGAGTCTCTTCTGTAGACCTTTTTAATACTGTGAGAAACAGCCAACCCACAGTCCCCGCTGCCTCATGGGCACTCTGTTTCTCAAAGGATTTACTTACTATACCAAGGGCCACCCCTACTGCCTCAGGTGTCACCTCCACGTGCCTCCAGTCCTGGGGTGGGGCCCAGTCCTCTAGGAGGCAAGACACCTCAGACCACATACTCATTGGGGGACAATCCACTGTCTCCCCATTCACAGGGGCAGCCCACTGAAGCATCCCTCCCATAAGGGCAGCCTGTCTTTTTCCTTGATCAACAGTGAATCCTGCCGACCACACCAACTGTCTTGCCAATGGGTTTCAGCCCCAGGCAAGTTTGCTATGGATTCAATATGACCAAAGAAATTGACAGCAAAACGTTCTTTGGGGTGAAAGGGTTTATTACCCGGCTTGTTCTCCCAAGGGTAGGTCGAGCACTAGTGTCTGCCTCCGCCCAGAGCACTGGGCTGAGCTCTCTTTATAGCACAGTAATAGCTTATTGCCTAAAGGTGTGGAAGCAGTAGCCTAGCAACAGGCCAATTACATCATCAGGTGGTTTAAGTTCAGTGAGGATCCTGGCCATAGGAACCCCAACTTCCCCACAGCGCCAAACACAGTTATACTGGGAAGTGGAAGTTCACCCCAGCATCCAAGATCAGGAAAGGAGAATTTAATCAGCTGATCATGGATATACCTGCCTCTATGTAACATATGTAACAAATTAAAGCAATTCCCTGAATATTTATTAGTACCTTTTACTGGTTTATCTTTCACATACATTTATGAAAATTATTTTTATAAACTATATCATCATTTAAATGCCCTCTGGTAGCTACCTCTTCACTGGATCCTATCTTAAAATTTTTAAGAGGCAAATAAGGTGGTCAAATGGTAATGTATCAAAGTCAAACACCTCTATACAATTCAATGGTAATGTAACCACTAGGTGAGGAGGAAAGAAACACACCTCCCTAATCACAAATTAGCTGTGCTTTTAAAAAGAAGGTGATGACATAACAAATTATGTGAACTAAGACATAATAATTTATAACAGCATTTTACTATTTAATCAATTGAGACTCAATATTGTATAGGTTTATGGAATAGATATGTATTATACGGATAAAGAAACAATCTCAAAAGTGCATCATAGTGGTTGAGACTCTTGCACAAGCTCATTCGGTAAACAAGTGGGAGGGTAAGAGCCTTACTCTTATTATTTCAAACCCAATACTTCTTCCCCAATGCCCATATTCCAGCCCCACCCCAATGATGAGCTAATCTGGTCACAGTGCTATCCATCAAGGAAAGACTCAGAATCATTCCCACTGTCCAGAATGGTTTTGGAACCATTCTAAAGAAATCAGTTTTAACTTTGGTGGCTTCAGCCTATCTACTCTGTTTTCCTCATCCCCCAGCTCCCATTTCTGGTAGAAATAACTTTCCAGGGATCCCACAGCTTGTATATGGATGAGTTGGGTATCAACTCTATGCCTGTCTTACTCCAAACCATGCTGAATAAAATGTAGTAGTCATGAACAGGATTTAGAGTCAAACAAGCCTATTTAAAACTCCAGCTCCACCAACTACCAACTGACCTCACACCCCTAGGAGCTCAGTATCATAATTCGTTGCGGATATTACATGAGATGATGTATACAACATAGCACCTGGAAAAAACTGTAGTACATCAAAGTGCCTTAAAGGAATGGACCATGGACCACAGGATTTCAGGCACAAGATTTGAAATGAAGCTTAGGGGTCCTCTCAAAACCCCAAAATTCACGTCACATAGCAAGTTATGTTTTCTGTAAGGAGCAAAGTCAGAGACAGAACAATAAACAGGTGTCCAGGTTAATGAAGCCACCATCTTCTGACCCAGAGCCCCTCCTGTTTGGCAGCCTAGTGATTACCCCCCTCATGAAATCACTGCTGTGAAACATGTGTGTGACTGCCAGATTGGGGGGATAAACATGACAATGCAACACAGACTCAGACCCTTCAGTCAGGCTCTAGACTTGAAGATGAAAGCTTCCCCCTCTGAAGAATTGCCAGGATGGCTCTTGGTGCTAACTACTAAAGGACAGTTTCCTAATATAAGATGCACAGTGGCAGATGCCAGCTGTCAGAACGCAAGAGGACTCAAGGTGAAGAGTGAGCTTCTCCGCAGGTCCTAAGCATATTCCCCGAAGTAGGGATAAACAACGGGAAAGAAGTTCCTCATGTTCTCTTGCTCCTCTTGTCTCCTTGATAGCTAAAGGCAATGGATGCTGAGTCATAATGCCAGAAAGCCAGACCATGCTCATCACCTAGCCTGTGATGGAAATGCAGTGGACTCTCGTGGACAGATATGGGTGTGAATCCCAAGATGCATTAACCTAGATAAATATTTAAAGTCCTCAAAAAGCCTCAGGTTTCATCTAGCAAAATGTACAGTAAAAACATACTTCTATTGTTGCTGGGCAGCTGCGTCTGGGGAGGTCTCTCCCTGGTCACTAGGTGAAGCACAAGGAGAAACTTAAGCCTGGATGGGTGAGGGCTCTTGACTCTGGGCGAGAAAGAATTCACAAACAGGTCAGACAAGTGTAGGTAAGGAAGGAATTTATTAAAGCAAGAGCAGCAGGGAATGGCAGCTGCCGTGCAGGCAGCAGAGAACAGGAAAGTGCAAAGGGAAAGAGGGAAAGTTTTCGGCCTAGGGCAGGTTCCTTGCCAACTCCTGAAGCCAGGTCACCCGGCATCCTGTGTCTGCTTGGATCTGCACAGCATGGGGACCAGCCCTTATCACATCAGGATTTGAGGGAGCCATGGAGTATAGGATGGAGTGAGATTATGCTCTGAGAACTTACCAAAGAAAGGAGATTTTCAGGCAGACTACTAAAAGCAGATCGCACTGCTGCAGTTTCATCCGGGTAACCCAAGAGACAGAAACATGCAGACCCAAATTTGAGCTCTTAGCAGCCCCTTCCTACTTATTAGGAGTAAAGTGGAGACAGAGTGAAGACTTGGAAATAAAATGTAATAGAAAGAGACAAACCACAGTAATTTGAGCAGTGAGAAAGCTTTA
Source organism: Smutsia gigantea (assembly GCA_032199065.1). Classification (NCBI taxonomy): domain Eukaryota; kingdom Metazoa; phylum Chordata; class Mammalia; order Pholidota; family Manidae; genus Smutsia; species Smutsia gigantea. Next base: position 176,362 of record JAVSCE010003595.1, read on the forward strand.
TTTGAAAGTAGTCACTTAAAGAGAGGAAAGTACTGGTGTCCTCAGAGAGGAGGGGCACTGGAAGTTTGGGGATTCTGTCTTTAGGGCTTTCAAGAGTGGGGCAAAGGGCAGAGGGGGGGTTGTTGGACACAGGCTTGACTTGTGGTCTCAAGGTGCTTCTCTCTGGTGAGGGACACCACGTCTCCTTTCCTTTATTATCAGTCCTTCAGCTAATTCTGCTAAATAAGCCTAATACAAGGAATTTATTTATCCTGTTCTTCTCCAAGATAGCGGTTACCCTCAAGTAGTGGGGATCTATCAGCTTGCTTTGCCGTAAAATAGGCTGTGGGGTTATTGTCTGATTACCAGAGAATATGTTAGGAATCTTCTCAACTCTCTGCTTTTTCAAATGGAATTTTAGCCGTAAGATGGAGTTCCTCCTGTTCTTACTATATTCTTTATATCTCCGCATTTTTCATCATAAGCAGGAGAAGTTAATCATGATGCTTGTCCCAGGTCCCTGCCCTCCCTCACTATTACATATTACTATCTACATTATTTCTGGTATACATACTAAAAGAGACAAATTGCTCAAAACTGATTTGTCTACTGTTAGCATATGTCCTCTATTTGCCATATGCACCTCAAGATCCACTCTCCCACCCTTTTATTCTGGGCCCCAGAAAACCCTCTATAAACTGTATCAACATGTTCCCTTGCCCTTAGTTCCCAGTTTTGTTCAGCCAAAATTGGCAGATTGTGGGGGGATGTGTCAGAGATGGAAAAGAATGAAGGTGGGGTGTTAGTCTCTGACCCCCACCCCCCTCACCACAAGACTACTGTGTGTCTGCAGTGTTCCTTTATCTTCTACTTCCCTTCAGGGAAACTTTCGAGAAAACCAGCTAGATGGGTGTGACTGAACAGTGTATCCAGATTGCCGTCCTAAAGCCAAATGGCAGGGATTTCATTCAGTCCTGATCTCCACTCAGAGGTTCCCTTCAGCAGTGGCCACACTCCCATCCTGACCACTGACCCATCAGAACGGCCCCTTGACTGTGCACTGCGCCTTGGGTGCTTATCTGCTGGATATCTGCCCTCCCACTATGAGAGCTGAAGGGAGAGCAGTTCAGCCTCATCCGTGCCCCCACAGACTCTGGGCATCTCCTAACCCCCATGTCTGTTTTGTGAAGTCAGACTTGTCTACACCAGCCCATCCTTGGCTCCTGGGCCAGACCAGCTTCCCCCCAGCAAGCTCGATTTGACAGCTCCTATTTCTTAACCATGAACTCCAGCCAGCACTCACTTCTAGCTTGTCAGCATCCACACGGCCACTTCCTCGTACTGGTTTTATTGAAGGAAAGGCAATATTTATAGGCAATAAAACAACCTAGGATAAACAATTAATTGGAGAGCTTTTGTTTCCCTTCCTAACCTCCAAGTAAAGTACCTAGTAAATTTGGATTTCATTGTCTCATTACAGAACAGCTTGTCCTGGGAGAGAATTCGAATGAAGTCTCCCCAAGACAAGGATATGTGCTTTTCAAAGCCTTGTGTCCCTGTCATGGAGGTCAGCAGACAAGCCCCTATTGTGCAGAAGCCCAGCTGGGGTCCAGAGAGGAGGACTTCCTGTGAGGGGGCTGCTGTTGTTTGCTTGTTCCTACAACAAAGTGTCTGAGATCCTCCAGGGGACCCAATGTTCAAAATACCCACACTTCTGAAGGCAGCTCTCAGCTCTCCCGTGGTTGACTGGAAGTGCCAAGCTTTCCCAGAAGTGAGACCAAGCCTGATACAGGGCAACGCAGAGGGTGAGTTTTGCTTGGGCTGACTGGTTTTAATCTCTACACCAGACACTTCACACACACATCACCTCCAATCTTCCCAAGAGCCCAGTTAAATAAGAGTGACTATCCATACTTCCAGAGGGGGAAGCTGAGGCTCAGAGATGTAAATAACTCTTCCCTCAGAAGCTGGGAAGCAGCAGAGCAGGGATTGGATGTCAGGTTGGCCCGACCCCAAGACCCCATCACACAGTCACCCCCTCTGCCAGAACCTTTCCCAGACTGAGCAGTAGGCCCAAGATAAAGCCCCATGGATACAGCCTCAACACTGGCCTCCACAGGTGGAAGTAAACTCATAGCAGACTGAGCTGCCTTGGAGAGGAAGAAAATTATATTATCATGATAGCAGCATCACAACACAGGCCAGCTGCAGGGCCAAGAGCAAGGCGGTCATCAGCAGATGATGGGGAGATGGGACAAGATGGGTTCATCGATTAACTTTCGCTACATGACAGTTGCCTGCAAGACTTAATAGGGTAAGACCATAATTTATTATTTCTTATGATCTATGCTTTGACGGGCAGTTCTTCTGTTCTGCACATGTTCCTCTGACATACGTTGTGCAGGTACATCAGCCTGACATCTAGATGGATTGAAAGTTCCCAGGGGCCTGTCTTGAGGGTCTGGCCTTAGTGCTGCCCCTTGGGTGGGTGCCCCTCTTTCACGCAGTTGCTGTTGATGTGAGGGACTTCATCCTTCTCTGCATGTGTCCTCTCTTTCCAAGAGAGTAGCTTGGACTTCCCTGCAGCATAGTAGCTGGTTCTGAGTTAATGAAGCAAAAGCTGCCAGTTTTCTTAAGGGCTAGTCCCAGAGCTGACACTCTGCCATACTGTGTCACTTCTGCTATATTCCTTTGGTCAAAGCAGATCATAGGCCAGCCCAGATTCAAGGACAGGGAAAATAGACTCCATTTCTAAGCAGAAGGAGTAACGGTGTACAGAGAAAGAAGAGGACCTATTGGCAGTCATCTTAAGAGAAAATCTACCACAATGGATGTGTTCAAGGTTTCCTTTCAGGGGGATATGCCCTGCAGAGGTAATGGAGAGGATTTCTCTGCAGCAGTGTGGTGAAAGGGCCTCACCTAGAAGACCACCTGATTGTCATGGCTGCCTGGGATGTGCAAAAGAAGAGGATTCTGCAGAAGCATCTGAGTCCAGTAGGAAAAAGTTCCAAAATTGTGTCACCCATTCATTCCTTCTTCCTTTGTTTCAAAGAATATATATTAATTGTCTGTCATGCCAAGCACTCTTCTGGGTTTTGCAAGGCAGTAAAATCACACAGAGGCACTGAATCCCTTCTCAAGGAGTTTGCAGGCTAGTGGAGGAGACAGACAGTAAATAAACATATAATATGTGAGGTAGAAATTAGTGCTGAAAAGGAAAACAAAATGAATGTATATGAAGAGTGAAAGGTGTATTAATCATGTTTTTTGATGTTCTGTATTTCTGATCTTTGACAGCTTGGAGCCTGGCTAACCCTGGAAAGGTTGACAACACCTCCCAGAGCCAGCCACTTCCTAGAGAAAGTGAAGGAGTAGCCCAGGAGTGTGCCTTTCATTTATAAACTAAATGATACAGAAGTCACCCCCGCACACCAGCCCACACACACACACACACACACACACACACACACACACACACACACACACACACCGTCACACCGCCACCCCACCCTACACCCCCTGCCCAATCAGGGCTCCCCCACTCAGAGGCCATATTCCCCTGCCCTAAGCACACCAGGACCAGGTACCAGACAACTCGGGACAGCCCTATGCTCCAGAGCCTGTTGAAATTATTCCAACTATCCAATCTTAAACCTCTTTACCCTGCTTCACCCATTCCTTCCCACAGAAACCACAATAAATAAAGGCTCTTGCTCACATTTTCCCCCAGTCTCTCTGCCTCCTGACTAAAGCTGGTGCTTCCCTGGGTGGCCCTGGGTGGCCTGCTATGCCCCTTCCCCTGAGAAGGATGAATAACAAACTCTTTTCAATAGCACTTGTCTCCTGGCCTGTTGACTTCGGGTTCTGCCAGCACCTTGATCTTGGACATCTCAGCTTCAAGAACTGTGAGAAATAAATTTCCACTGTTCAAGCTATCTAGCCTATGGTATTCTGTTACAGCAGCCCGGGCTAAGACTTTGCTCAGGTAAATAAAATCAGAAAAACACTAGTTAGATTTTTTAATGTTTTTTTTTTCCAACTCAGAGAAACAAGAAAACTGTTAATATGTTAATTTACACTGTGAATCGCCTCGAGAGGCATAAACTGAGAACACAGGTAGTAAATTTTTAAGAGCTATTCCTTGGGGAGTCCAGGGAGCTTCCAACCATAGACTCCTGAAGAACGCCAACCCTCCCTGGTTCAAGGCGAGTGAGCTCAGGATCCACCCCTACTCCCATCTCTTGCTCAGCGACTTCACTATAGCCAATGCTCATTCATTTGTTTCCCTGATTACCACTTAATGTAATATCTCCATTGAAAAAAGTGCAAAGCTTTTTAAGAAATCCCTAGGTTCTCTGAATTGCTTTTACACGTACCTCAGAGAATAATCATTTCTCATCAATTTAGGGAAGGCTGTCTTGGATGTTACAAGTGTTCTTTATAAAATAGCTTTGGAAAGTCACACCTCACATGACAGCTCCTCTTCAATGCCACCTGCCTCTCGCTGCTGTGGGCACAGGAGGGGCCAGGGGCACCATCCCAAGGCTTTACTCTCCACCGAAGGCTTTACTCTTACCGGCACATGGCTGCTGTGATCCTCAGTATTTACTCATGGATGCCTAAAGACCCCGTCACCGTATTGGCTTGCCTGTCTCCCTTCCTGCCAGTCTCTATGCCTCTCTGTGCCCCATTGTGTCATTGTGGATCTATCTCTTTCTCTACATAGTCCTGTCTCTCCCCAACCCCAGCTCTAACCTATCTTCCCCATGGACAGCCTTCAGCCTCCTTCCCATCTCATGGTTTCTAAAATGCTCACTTTTCTTAGGAAGAGCAATTTAGCTCTACCCAGGATTCTCCACACCCATCACTTAACCTCTGTCACCAATTATGGCTTTTTTTTTACATGTAGGGGAAGAGGATCATGATTTTTTTTCCTTTTATCTATCTCAAGTATCCACCCTCTCACACCCAGCAAGATGTACAAATCCATGAGTTAATTACATCCCCTTACTCACTGCCTGTTAGACAGATCCAGGCCTGGAATCCAGCTGGGAAACTATTAGGCTATGACCTGGGTGACCCACTTACCCCATCTAAACTGTATTTCCCATGTATCTAACACGTGGATTATAACACCTACACCAACAAATTCTTCCAAGGTTATATGTGAAAGTGCTTCTTTAACCTCAAAACATTTTACAAATGTAAAGATGGCAATCACTATAGCTGCTTCTCCAGGTGGACACTGGAGTCAGAAATATTAACATCCTTTCACAGCCAGGTAAGCTACCCATGGGAGCAAAGGGGAGTGAGACGCGAGCACCCTTAAACTGGGGAAAATGCTAAGGAAAGCAACATCTGGACACGGATGCCTGGCTGACATCAGTGGTCTCTATGTACTTGTATCAGTTATTGTACCAGTCAGGGTCCCAACAGAAAACAGAGCACATACTCGAAGTAACATGCAGACAGTTTAATCAGACTACTTTCCAGATGTAGCATGTGGAGAAATCACATGAGAAGGAGAAATACCCCAGGACTAGAGACTATGAGGGCTGGTACCACAAGTAATCCTAAAGGGGCACAGGACAGGAGCAGGGGCTAAAATCTGGAGGCAGAGGGAGCCTTGGAAAAAGAGAAGTTAGGCAGTAGGTGTGTCCTGCAGCTGAGGGACACAGTCACCCACAGGAACATCAGAGAGAGGGAGCTGGGGGAATAAACACTCTACCCTCATTCCCTTAATCAGAGGGCAAGATAAGGGTCAGAGGATATGGTCCATGCAGAACTACCTGCCAAGGCAGAGAGCAGAGTGCAGACGGGTTCTTCCTTCTGTAAGTCATCTCTGGAGGGAAACCAAAAGATACCTAGCACAGCCACTCCCATATATAGATAGATATTGGGAACACTGGGAAAAGTACTTGCTATTTCTCTGAATCCATGAGTTCTGAGCTGTTTGAAAATCCTGCGGCCATCTTACCACCACAGGGAAAAAGCCTGCCTGAGAATGAGACCAAGCAGAAGAAGACAAAGCTGAGAAATGGAGCAAAAAAGAACTGTGATAACATGCTTTGAACCCCTGACTCCAGCCATACCTAAAGCAGCAAACTTACAGTGGGCCTTAACTGGACCTCTGTTATCAGTACTGTGAGCTGATAGATTCTATTTTTCTTAAGCTGGTTCACATTGCTTCTGTCTCTTGAAGCTAAAATTACCAATTAGCACTCCTTATTGTAAATGAAGAAACTGAGACCAAGAAACGAGCTAACCTGACAAAGTTCCCTTGCACACTAAATGGCAGAGCGGCCACTCTATTCCAGTTTAGCTCTGAAGTCTGTGCTCTCCACTGCACCCCACAGTGCCCTGGACACTCTCCTTCCCCTGACCCCTGTCACAGACAGTGATTTTCAGGCATGCCCTGTTGCATTTGGGCTGCAAATGCCTGTAGGTTACAGATCTCACTGGAGATACATTCCCAAGGAAACCTGCCACCCTCTTGCATGCCTCTTTGTCATGTATCTACACTGTCCTAATCTCTAAATGCTGGTTTTCACAATCTAAACAACTCAAAGGAATGAGAGCTATGACTGTGTAGTAAAAAGGGGAAAATAAATCTTGCTGATTTGGGATACAACTACAAAACAAATTTCCACAATGGCCCTTGGAGTAAATAACAATAACCATTTTCACCAATGGCAGAAAGCCGTATTTTGACAGTGGTTTCAACACAAGTGGTCTGTTGGGAGGGCAGCATTGGTGATGCTTCTTGAAATATCCTTTTAAAAGATGCAATGCACTTTCCCACTTGCCAGTATGCTAAGAAAAGGGAGAAAATGTCTCACAGGAAAAATAAGATGACTTTTTGAGAACTTGAACAATGACAGCCATTGATAAAAGCATGAATGTAGTTAGAAAAAAAAGTAACACTCCTTTCTCCCTTGGTAGAAATTTCAGAACACATTGTGTTCTTGGCCATGGAGTACACTCTGTCTTGGTAACTGGATCCTCTCCTTGTAGCCAAGTCAGTCAGACAAGAAAGAGACACAAAGCAGAATGGGGGAATTCCCCAGCCCAAAATTCTTCCCAACACACATTCACACACATACACATATGCACACACACACACACGTGCACACACACACACCAGGGAACCTACCCAAAGTGGGAGTAGAAAGTGCATTGGCTTTGCAGATACAGAAACCTGGCTATGAATCTATATGTATGGCTCTGCCACTTTATATAATGTTACTGGGAAAATTACTTAACTCTCCAAGCCTTGTCTATAAAATGGGGATAATACCTACTTGCTTTGGCTTGCTATGTATATTCAATAATATATACCTGGTATCCCATCGATACTCGTGATTATTAATTACCCTTTCTTGGGAACTGCTCAGATCAGGCCTCCCTCATAGGTCTTCAAGGATGGCAGAAGTGGTGAAGTTTTGGTTTCAAACAAATCTGGGTTCAAATCTTGGTTTGGTCAACTCCTAGCTCTGTGAAGTAGGACAATGGTTCCATTAGTTTTTGTTGCATTCAAAATGACCACAAAATCTCAGTGGCATGCAGCAACAAGCATTGGTTTCTCTGAATGTCTATGGGTCTGCCAAGAGTTGGTTATTCCAAATTGGGCTCAACAGGCGGCTCTTCTGGTTCCTGTTGCACTTGCTCACACACCTGCAGGTTGGCCAGGAAAGTTTGCCAAGGTGGCTTTGTTCCAAATGTCTGCTATTTTCCTCCTAGGATCTGCAAACTGTATTTCCAAAGCACCTGGGCCTGTTTTCATGGCAATGGTAAAAAACATCAGAACATGAGCAAAACACACAAGATTTCTCAAGCCTAAGATTGGCACAGCACACTGTCATGGCTGCCATATTCTATTAGCCAAAGCCAGTCTCATAGCCAAACCCAACATCAAGGGGCCTCAAAATACTTTGAGCCCTTTGGTGGGTGCAAGTACAAAGTTCTGTGGCAGTTATCAGAGGGCAGAGAATCAGGGAGGATAATGTAATCTACCCCAATATAGTTACATTATCCATCTTGGTTCCTTAATCTGTATAGTAGGGATAATACTACCCATAAAATGGGTTCCTTTAAAAATTCATGTATTTGAATGCCTAGTACACCACCTGGCTCACAGAGAACACTCTCTAAGTATTAGCTAATAGTAGCAGTAATGGAGTGGGAGTAAAGTGGTACTCAACTCCAAATTTTTCTGTAGTTTTCTGCCCTACTGCCTCCAAAAGTATGTCACCTTTTGACAATCACTGCCTCCAAAGTATGTACAGACCTGCTTGGAGTCACACGGGAGGCTCCCCAGTCCTCCTCATCCAGACATCCGACCTCCTCTGAAGTCATCATGCAGGCATCTCAGCCATCAGAGGACTGGAGGCCCACGGAATATCCTGTCACTCAGGAGCCCCTGCCTCTGTCTCTGTGACCCAACGAACTATGAGCAGTGGCTTTACTGCTCTTCCTTCTCGTCATTGCCTTTCTCCCCTCAAGTCTGGACCCCCACAGAGGCCAAGGAGACTTAGATCCCAAGGGCGTGCAGAGCCAGTACCAGTCATTCTAAGAAAAGAACAGATTCCATGATCCAGTGGAACACCTGTGAGTGAGGCTAAGGCCTGGCCTGCAGGAGGAGATCACCAAGAGGAGCGGCAGTGAGATGTGTGGTTTGAGAGAGGAAGTTCAGCATTAGAATGTGCCAGAGATCTCAGGAAACCACACACAGGGTGACTAAGGCAGCCGAGCCTTAGCTTCCAGTCTATCCAGCAGACCCTGTTTAACTGGTTCAAGCCTTATTGTAATAACTTTATTCCCAAATATTTTTAAAGTCCCTGGTGCCTGCCTTCTGACTTCTGATCTTAGTCCTTGCTGAGCTGAGAAGTCTTCAGTATGACTCCTTGGTTCAAGAGTCTGACTTGGTTCAGAGTGTCTGGGACTTGTTCTCATCACTGAAGCAAATATCGCCATGAATATTGCCAGCCCACTCCTCACTTCCCACCTTAAATGTATTCACACTATTCTTCAATACCCCCAGCAGAAACTGCACTTGAAATATACCAAAGGGAGGTCCCTTTCCTATAACAAAATACAACTGTTCCATAAATCAGCAGAACATAGAGAAGAGGATTGAAAGGATAAACCTAAAGGAATATACCTGGGGTCAACAGTCTGTTGACAAATAATCTTTTCTTATTCCTCCCTAAGGCCTATGGGGGAAAAAATAGTGCATTATTTGATGAAAAGGCTCTATGTAGACAAAAATTAGATTAGCTGTGAAACAGGTAGGTCAAAAGACAAAAAGCAGGACACATGCATTCTAGACTGGCACTGGGTGGCCCCAGGCAGTTTGGGTCACATCTATGGACTTTGAGACCCTGTTCTGGAAATAGAGGGAATTGGACAAGGAGATTCTCCAGCTCTAAGAGTCTATGATTTTAACCTAATCCAGATTGAGGAAGATGAGAAATCAAAGCCTATGACCACAGAGAAGTCAAACAGATTCTGTAGGCTTGATTTAGTCCCTGTTATTTCTTTGTCTAGTTTCTGTTTTTTCTTTCTTATGGGCAATCTCTCTTCCCTATAGCTTAAAAAATATTTAAAAAATAAAAAATAAAAACACTCCCAGAGGAAGGTCTGTGGGTTGGTGGGAAAAAGGAACAAGAAAGAGCTGTCCTAGGGGTAGCAGAGAGAATCTAAGTAAACCCATGCCTCTGGCCCACTTCCAACCAACACATGTAGAGCAACTACAGAGCTTCTCGGAGGAGAGTGGGCTTCAGAACCACCCGCCAATCCATCCCAGGACTGCTCAGGCCTGTCTCCTGTTGCTAACTGGCTTGGTGTCTGCTGAGTCAGTTGAAGCCCTGTGTAGTCTGCACTGCACCTAGAGACTGCCCATCCTTGAGAATCTGAGAGGTTCCCTTGGTATGAGAAGTCAAAACAAACGCAACCTAAACGCTTCTGCTGGGAGCTTTCTGGATGCCAGATTTTCTGCATCTTATCTTGAAATACATCTAAAAATCATTTCTGTTTTCCAGAAAAGATACCATAATGGGCCCCTCAAATTGGCTTAACATGCGGGTTTAGAGAATGCTGACACCCTGGGGTTGACCACAAAGTCTGAGTGACTGTTAATCCCCTTCTCCCTCCCTCCACCCTCCCCAATCCCTTCCCTTTGGTAACTGTTACTTCCTTCTTGGAGTCTGTGAGTCTGAGCTATTTTGTTTCTTCAGTTTTGCTTCGTTGTATACTAAACAAGTAAGTGAAATCATTTGGTACTTGTCTTTCTCTGCCTGGTTTAATTGACTGAACATAATACCCTTTAGCTCCATTCATGTTGTTGCAAATGGTAGGATTTGTTTTCTTCTTATGGCTGAATAATATTCCATTGTGTATATGTACCACTTCTTCTTTATCCATTCATCTACTGATGGACACTTAGGTTGCTTTCATATCTTGGCTATTGTAAATAGTCCTGCAATAAACATAGGGTGCATATGTCTTTTTGAATGAGGGATCTTATTTTCTTGAGGTAAATTCTAGGAGTGGAATTACTGGGTCAAATGGTATTTCTATTTTTAGTTTTTTGAGGAACTTCCAATGGTTGAACTAATTTACATTCCAACCAAGAGTGTAGGAGGGTTTCCCTTTCTCCACATTCTCCCTAGCATTTGTTGTTTCTTGTCTTTTGGATGGTGGCCATCCTAACTGGTGTGAGGTGATATCTCATTGTGGTTTTAATTTGCATTTTCCTAATAATTAGCAATGTACAGCATCTTTTCATGTGCCTGTTGGCCATCTGAATTTCTTCTTTGGAGAAGTGTCTGTTCAGATCCCAGCCCATTTTTTAATCAGGTTATTTGTTTTTCAGGTGTTGAGGTGTGTGAGCTCTTTATATATTTTTGATGTTAAAACCCCATGTTGGATAAGTTGTTTACGAATATATTATCCCATGCTATAGGATGCCTTTTTTTCTGCTGATGGTGTCCATTGCTGTACAGAAGCTTTTTAGTTTGATGTAGTCCCATGTGTTCATTTTGTTTGTTTGTTTCCCTTGCCTGAGGAGATGTGTTCAGGAAAAAATTCCTCATGAATATATTCAAGAAATTTTTACCTATGTTTTCTTCTATGAGTTTCATGGTCTCATGACTTACATTCAGGTCTTTGATCCATTTCAACTTAACTTTTGTGCATGGAATTAGATGATAATCCAGTTTCATTCTCTTACATGTCCAGTTTTGCCAACACCAGTTGTTGAAGAGGCTGTCATTTCCCCATTGTATATCCATGGCTCCTTTACTGTACATTAATTGGCCATCTATGTGTGGGTTTATGTCTGGGCTCTCTGTTCTTTTCCATTCATCTATGGGTCTGTTCTATTGCCAGTACCATATTGTTTTGATTACTGTGGCTTTGTAGTAGAGCTTGAAGTTAGGGAATGTAATCCCCCCAGCTTTGTTCTTCCTTTTGAGGATTGCTTTGGCTCTTTGGGGTCTTTTGTGGTTCCATATCTAATTTTAGAACTATTTGCTCTAGTTCATTGAAGAATGCTGTTGGTATTTTGATAGGGATTGTGTTAAATCTGTAGACTGCTTTAGGCAGGATGGTCATTTTGACAATATCAATTCTTTCTACTCATGAGCACAGGATATATTTCCATTTATTGGTGTCTTCTTTAATTTCATGAGTGTCTCATAGTTTTCAGGGTATAGGACTTTCACTTCCTTGGTTAGGTTTATTCCTAGGTATTTTATTCTTTATGATGCAGTTGTGAATGGAATTACTTTCCTGATTTCTCTTTCTGCTATTTCATCATTAGTATATAGGAATGCCACAAATTTCTGCATATTGATTTTGTAACCTGCAACTTTGATGAATTCAGTTATTAGTTCTAGTAGTTTTGGGGTGGATTCTTTAGGCTTTTTTATGTACAATATCATATCATCTGCAAACAGGGACTGTTTAAATTCTTCCTTACCAATCTGGATGCCTTTTATTCTTTGTGTTATCTTATTGCCATGGCTAGGACCTCTAGTACCATGTTGAATAAAAGTGGGGAGAGCAGGCATCCTTGTCTTGTTCCCAATCTTAGAGAAAAAGTTTTTGTCTTTTTGCTGTTAAGTATGATGTTGGCTGTGGATTTGTTGTATATGACTTTATTATGTTGAGGTACTTGCTCTCTAAGCCCATTTTGTTGAGAGTTCTTATCATGAATGGATGTTGAATTTGGTCAAATGTTTTTTCAGCATCTATTGAGATGGTCATGTGATTTTTGTCTTTCTTTTTGTTGATGTGGTGGATGATGTTGATGGATTTTTTAACACTGGACCATCCTTGCATCCCTGGAATAAATCCTACTTGATCATGATGGGTGATCTTTTTTATATATTTTTGAATTTGGCTTGCTAATATTTTGTTGAGGATTTCTGCATCTGTGTTCATCAGAGATATTGATAATTTTCTTTTTTGTGGTGTCTGTCTGATTTTGGTATTAGAGTGATGCTGCTCTCATAAAATGAGTTTGGAAGCATTCCCTCCTTTTTGGTAAACTTTAAGGAGGATGCGTATTAGGTCTTCTCTAATTGATAAAATTCAGTGGTGAAGCCATCTGTTTCAGGGGTTTTGTTCTTAGGTAGTTTTTTTATTACTGGTTCAATTTCTTTACTTGCAATTGGTCTGTTCAGATTTTCTGGTTCTTCCTGGGTCAGCCTTGGAAGTTTGTATTTTTCTAGAAAGTTGTCCATTTCTTCTAGGTTGTCCAATTTTTAGCATATAATTTTTTATAGTATTCTCTAATAATTCTTTGTATTTCTATGGTGTCCATAGTGATTTTTCTTCTCATCTATTATTCTGTTTATATATGTACACACTCTTTTTTCTAGATAAGTCTGGCTAGTGGTTTATTTATTTTGTTTATTTGCTTGAAGAGCCAGCTCCTGCTCTCATTGATCCTTTCCATTGTTTGATTCTTCTCAATTTTATCTATTTCTGCTCTGATCTTTATTACGTCCCTCCTTCTACTGACTTTGGGCCTCATTTTTTCTTCTTTTTCTGGTTTCATTAATTGTGAGTTTAGACAGTTCATTTGGGATTGTTCTTCTTTCTTAAGGTAAGCCTTATTGCTATTTACTTTCTTCTTAGAATTGGCTTTGCTGCATCCCACAGGTTTTAAGGTGTTGAGTTGTTGTTTTCATTTGTCTCCATATATTGCTTGATCTGTTTTTATTTGGTCATTGATCCATTGATTATTGAGGAAAATGCTGTTAAGCCATGATGTATTTATGGGCTTTTTTGTTTTCTTTACATAATTTATTTCTAGTTTCATATCTTTATGGTCTGAGAAGCTGGTTGCCACAATTTCAATCTTTTAAAATTAACTGAGGCTCTTTTTGTGGCCTAGTATGTGTTCTAATCTGGAAAACGTTCCATGTACACTGGAGAAGAATGTGTATCCTACTGCTTTTGGGTGGAGTACTCTGTAGATGTCCATTAGGTCCATCTGTTCTAATGTGTTGCTCAGTGCCTCTGTCTCCTTTCTTATTTTCTGTCTGGTTGATCTGTCTTTTGGAGTGAGTGGTGTGTTGAAGTCTCCTAAAATGAATCCATTGCACTCTCTTTCCCCCTTTAGTTCGGTTAGTGTTTGTTTCATATATTTAAGTGTTCCTATATTGGGTGCATAGATATTTATTGTTTTGAAATCTATTTGTCTGATACAAGTACTGCGATTCTGCTTTTTTCTCCCTGTTATTTGCACAAAATATGTTTCTCCATCCCTTCACTTTTAGTCTCTGTATGTCTTTGAGTTTGAAGTGAGTCGCTTGTAGGCAGCATATAGATGGGTTTGTTTTTTTATCCATTCAGTGACTCTATGTCTTTTGACTGGTTCATTCAGTCCATTTACATTTAGGGTGATTATCAAGAGGTATGTACTTATTGCCACTGCAGGCTTTAGATTTGTGATTACCAAAGGATCAAGGGCAGTTTCCTTACTATCTAACAGTCTAACTTAACTCCCTTATTATGCTATTTCAAACACAATCTAAAGGTTCTTTTTTTTCCTCCCTTCTTCTTCTTCTACCTCCTCCATTCTTTATACATTAGGTGTCATATTCTGTACTCTTTATGTAGCCCTTGATTGACTTTATGGGTAGTTGATTTAATTTTGCATTTGCTTAGGTATTACTTGGTTGGCTTCCTTTACTGTGGTTTTATTTTCTCTGGTGACAGCTATTTAGCCTTAGGAGAACTTCCATATAGCAGTCCCTTTAAAATATACTGTAGAGACGGTTTGTGGGTGGCAAATTTCCTCAACTTTTGCTTATCTGGAAATTGTTTAATCCCTGCCTCAAATTTAAGTAATAATCTTGCCGGATAGAGTATTCTTGGTTGGAGGCCCTTCTATTTCATTGTATTAAATAATCAATAATCAATAATCAATCATGGCACACTTTCTCAATGAGCCCTTATAAAGCCTCAGAGCACAGTGTTCCAAGCAACCACTAGGACACATCATCAATGACTTTCAGGATGAACCCAGTTTGTGAGCACTATACCAAAAAGAGATCTGCTTGATTAATAGCAGCTTTCAGTGGAAATTGGAGACTAAGACTTGGATCTTACTGATGGAGCTTTGAGAAATTCTCTGAAATTCTCCAACTGGACACAGCCTCAGTTTTTATCAGATGCCTCAGAAGTACCTAAGTATTCACTGACTTTGCAGTCCTTTTTGTTTTCAAGAGGGTGGGAAACAAATCAGATGGGGCAGCGCACATCCTCCAGCCTAAAGTTGCTAGTGATATTGTAAAAGTTCCATTTGATTCCTTTCCTAGGGCCACTCCCCTCCTTCCTTCCATAGTTAACCACTACTTCAGAGTTACTATGTAACCTTTCCTTTCATGGATTATGTTTTATTGTGTCTGCTTCCCTATACAACTTGTGCAGCATTTGTAATACACACACACACACACACATATACACAAAATACTATGTTTTGGAACGCTATCCATAATAGATCCAATTTAATCATTTTCATTGCTGTTAAGTGATCCATTGTCTAAATATAACACAATCCACTTTTCATTGTTCTGTTGATGAGCTTTTATATTGTTTGCAAATTTTCTCTATTACAGATAATGCTGCATTGGACATGTTTCCCCGTACACTGGTACAAGATTTCCCTAGGTACGTGCCTAGTAGAGTAGCTGGCTCACAGGTTACACACAGTTTCAACTATACTACCATCTGCCTAATATTTCTACTTGTAATTATTTCTTCACAAGTATGCCTCTTAGCCTATAAGCTCCTTGAGTGCCTGGAATATGGTATGTACCCAATTAATACTTAATGAATGAAATCATTTAATTTAAATTTCAAACAGCTAAGTGTCAAGTTGTGACTAGGACTGATTTTTGCTCCACCCTTAATCCCTCCTTTGCTGAAACCACCCTCAGTATAAACAGTATTGTTTATATCCCCCAAAATCCATATATTGAATCCCTAACCCCCAGTACCTCAGAATGTGGTTGATTTGGAAATTTGGAGATAGGGCCTTTAAAGAGGTGATTAAGTTAAAATAAGCTGTTAGGTTGGTCTCTAATCCAATCTGACTGGTGTCCCTATAAGAGGAAATTTGAACACAGAATAGACACCAGGCATGCGCGCACGCTGAGGAAAGACCGTGCAAGGACACAGAGAGAAGCGTGCCATCTACAAGCCAAGAAATGAAGCGTCAGGAAAAACAAACTCTGCCAACACCTTGATCTTGGACTTCCAGGCTCCAGAACTGTGAGAAAATAAATGTGTGTTGTTTAAGCCGCCCAGTCTGTGGTATTTTATTATGGCAGCTCTAGCTCACCAGAGACATAGCACACAAGTTACAGTAATGGGCCAGTTCACAAATGAAGCCTCCAAATCACTACCCCAAAGCCTTTCTTCTATATTAATGCTGAAATCTCCTTTGAACTCAGAGATACAAACTTCTATTTAGTAGTCTTTCCACTGTTCCACTGAGTTTCAGACTATTCCCTAGAACTTCAAGTCATGCATAGTTGGGGCACATCCTGAGTAAAACGCTGGTAAATTCCAGACTTTAGGCTCCCTCACCACTGTCACCAGAACAGCTTCTTAACATGGGCTTCCTCACTAAACTTCCAAATAAAGGGCTTTGCTGGTTTAAAAAATACATTGGAAATGGCAGTAAAGATGTCTTAAAAGTTATTTTTTGAAAAATTTCCAAGAAAGAAATTCAAACTTGGAAGCAGGTAATGAAAATACTCAACAAGGCAATTTTATCCATACTAGGCAGAAAAATGGCAAACTCAAATGTTCATTGAAAGGGGAATGACTAACAAATTGTATTTTAGTGTTACAACTGAATATTACTCAACAATAAAAATGGGCATTCTATTGATACACATGAATACATCTCAAAAACAGCATGCTGTGAGAAAGAAGCCAAACAGAAAAGAGAACCTCCTGTCTGATTCCATTTATATGAAAGTTTGAAAAAGCCAAAACAAATCTGTAGCTACAGAAAGCAGATTAGTGGTTCCTGGAGACAAGGGCAAGGGAGACAACTTGAAATGGGGCTCTGGGGGACTTGGGGGTGATGGGAACCTTCTGTATCTAGACCATAGGAATGGTTACACAGGTATACATACCTGTCAAAACTCATCAAATGTTACACTTCCAGCGGGGTCACTCTAATCATGTAAATATACCTCAAAAGATTGATTTTATAAAAAGATAAATATGGTTAACAACTAATATGTCATTTGCCCCTGATTACTCCACTACTCCATTCTTTTTTAATGTGACTGTGTGCCTGCCATAGGAAATGCAGAAGCAGAAACTACTCACCTTGTAAATGAGCATAGTCTCCAACTTGATACCCAGATTTTTCCTTCCATGCCCTGTTGGTATCTCTGTCCAGCTTCTTTGCCAGTTTCCATAGCTATTTCTTCCACCTCTGCTTCAAACTTCTTTTTTGTTGTTGTTGTTTCCTTATTTGCTCTAGTTTGTATTTGTTTTGGAGCCTCAGAAGCAAAGCATTATGTTAGTTACAATCCTTGCTCCAAGGAGCACTCTCGTCATTGGGCCATATAGAATCCTTTTGCATTCTGATTTATTTTTAAATGATATAATGAGTACCCTGAACCTACTGCCCAGTCTAAGAGCCAGAGCATTAACACATCTTCTCATATACCCTCCCCACTCCCATCCTTTGCCTCCTCTAGTGATAAATTCATTATATTTATCATTCTCTTGCTTCTTTTTCCCATTTAATTTTTCATGAGCAAACTGTCTACTTTCAGTTGTGTTTAACATTTCTAACACAGGTATCATACTGTATTCTGTTTCATGCGATAAAATGTTATTGCAACAGAGTTCATCTACTTTCACAAGTGCCTAATAACCCATTGTATACACATCCACATTAGTTGAACCATCGTGTTTGTCTTGGGCATTTAGGATGTGTCCAGGATTATGCTGTTGTAAATAGATGAGCTGTGAACATTCTGCTATGTGACCCCTGGTATACATGTACATGGGCTTCTCTTGGATATATATACCCAGGAGTAAGATCATTGTGACACGGGGCATGAGAATGTCCCACTTTACAAACAAACACCACATTGTTTCTCAAAATTCTAAGGCTATGGGAGAAGAAAAAAATCACTTCCATGGAAAGGGAATGATAGGCTTTTAGAGAAATTGATTATACCCTTACTTTCTTTCAAGATATATGTAGTCATTTGCTAATACAACATCAACTACATGCCAGGTCCTACTTGGATTCTTCATAAAATTACAGTTGGAGTATTTGTGAATATTAAGAAAATATTTTCCCATATTTTTCCAGCAAAACAAAAGGCCACAATCACAGACCTCCTTTAACAAGTTTCAGAAATAAAAACAATGATAATGACAAGTTGAATACTTTTTATGAACCATGAATGTATCTATTGCTTTATGTTATTTAAGTCTCATGGTGATCTCATTAAGAAGTTCCTATTCTTATTTCCATTTTACAGAAAAGAAGATTAGGATTTAGACAGGGGAATCCGAGCAGGTGGTTACCTAGCACACAAACCCACCATCTTTTTTCCATCGCATACTTGGTCTTCGCAAGCCTTGCATAAACTGTGACACTGACATGCCCACAGAACACTTCAGACAGCTTTCTCTCCCAGGGTTTCATATGAGACAGTTCTGTTGTGAGATCCTGCCGTTTGTTTACTCCCAGTCATGTTGGACTTTGCCTACCTTTCGCTATTCAATATAATTGCCAACTATCAGCCACAGAGTGCCCCTGGGATCCTTGTCTCCTCCTCTTGTGGCAATTCCATCCAGATTTAAGCCACACACACACACAGTCACACAGTTTTAACCACTTTGCCTCCACCCCACTGAAGACCGTGCATACGTCACCTCTAGTCTTTTCTTGGCTTGCTGTGGTGGAAGGTATGCTGAACTGGGTGGGAGCAGCAGGAATGTCTTCCTCATCTAATTAAGTGCACATTTTGGACAAACCACATATTCTCAAGACTAAATTCTTGTTGTGAAAGTCAAATGAGATGATGCATATGACAGCATTCAGGAAATGTCAAGTGTGGAGTAAATCCAGTTATTGTTATTGCCATCAGCCCTTTTTCTTACACCAATGTTATTTAAACCCTGAATTAAGTGGGCATTACCTTGACATTCAAGCTTATTCAGACAGTGCAGTGTAATAAAAAGAGAACAAGGTTGGAGAAAAACACATCTGAGTTTTCAGCTGGTTCTTCAGCTTATTAGATGTGTGACCTTAAGCCTTCGCAACCTCACAGGAAGAGTTAGAATAATACAATCTACCTCTGAGAGAGGTAAGGAATAAATTACATGATTTACATAAAGCATCTGGGGCAAGCAGAATTCTAAAGTGGTCCCCAAAAGATTCTTGCCACCTAGTATGCATGTCTTGTATAATCTCCTCCATTCATTATGGGCGAGACTTGTGAATACGATGGGATTTCATGCCTGTGATTAACTTACTAATAAATCACCTTTGAGATAATAAAATGGAGATAATCCTGGGTGAGCCTGACCTAATCAGATGAGTCGTGAAACAGGTATTGGGCCCTTTCTGAAGGAAGAGATTCCAACTGGGAAAAAGAAAAAAAAAAAACTTCTCCTGTTGGCTGTTGGCCTTGAAGAAGCAAAATGCTCTGCTGTGGAACGGGCCACACAGCTAGCACCTGAGGTTGATCTCTAGGAGCTGAGGGAGGCTCCAGCAAGCACCAGCAAGAATCCTACAGCTTTAGAGAAATGCATTCTGCCATCAAGAGAAATAACTTGGAAATGGATTCTTCCAAGTTCGAGATGAAAATGCAGCCTAGCAAACATCTTGATTCCAGACATGTGAGATCCTGTACAGAGAACCCAGGTGAGCTGACCCAGTTGATCGGACACACTCAGACCCTGGCCTACAGAACTGTGAAATAGTAAGTGGGTGATGCCTGAAGTCACTATGTTTGTGGTCATTCGTTACACAACAATAGAAAACCAATCTAGTATCTACCATGCTACCAAGCACACAGTACGCACTCAGTAAAAACAACAATTCTTGGTGCTCTCAAAAATATATTTGCTGTATCCAAAAATAAGTATGTTCTCTCCTGTCTCCTGATCTGCAGGCATGTTCTAGTGATGCCTAGGAATACTAGGAATACCTAGTTTTATTTTCTTCTTTTCCTCTACCCATTATTCACTTAGCCAATTCCTACTCATCCATGATATCACAACCCTAAAAGACTTAGGTGGCTGAAGAAACTAAATCACAGATTTTTAATGACTACTCTGGGATTATATACCCAGTTAACAGTAGAACTGATGAGACCATAACCCCAGTTTCCTGATAGCGACAGCACCTAAAATCCTTTTGCCCCTCATTTTCTCCCATGTCATCTAGCTCTGTCCCTGAGGATATCTGGTTTTTCTTTCAGCTACCATCTTGAGTTTCCTTCTGTGCACTGAAGAAAAGCTGACCACCATACTAGGAACCACCAAAATTTCTGAGTATTGAAGGGTTTCATTAACTCTGAGAGTCTCAAAATGGCCACCCATGAAAACTTAAACTTTTTGACTCTACAATACCATTTGTTAATTAAGTTAAAAACTAAATAATTGGCATCCGGATTCCTGCTAGAAGGTAAATAAGAATGTTTGCCTTTCCCCTTAATTTCCTTTTCAATGCCAGGATATATATTACTCTCCAACTCTTTTCTTTGCTTTGGCTATCTTATGTAAATGAAATGTGCCCCTTTGAAGTTTTACCTTTCTTGCCTATCTCCTCGAGGATATAAAACCTTCATAAGACTATATCCCTTCAGAACACATTTCTCCTACAATAGTAGGAGGTGTGTCTCTCAGGCTTAAGTCCTTATTTTGGCTCAAATGAAACTCTGTCTTTATTTCAAGATGATTTTAATGATCTTTTCTTTGACACTTCCTGGTCCACTTTTCTCAATAATGCCCTTAAAACAGGCATTCCTACTCCAACAGCTGAGAAAAATAAAAGTCCAAAGGAAACTCCTCCCTCCATATAGTGTCAACATCTACCAGTGAATCAAAGTTCTCTCCCTATCTAAGTTGACTGGTTTGGACTTGAGGTTATGAACAAATACCATTCATTCTATACCTCAAGGCATGCATCCACAAAAGGTATTTATCAGCAAAATACCTTTTTAGGAAGCTAACTTTTACATTAGTAATGTATATGAATAAGAAATCAATAGAATAATTAATTGCCCTATTAGAAATTAGTCACTGCTGGTTCTCTTTATCACAAGCAAACATAATTGCAAGGGTGTGAGGACCAGACAAGTGGTCCTCAAACATGGTTTGTAAATCAATGTTGGGTAAGCCAAATCACTGTGTATGGCACCATGGCAAACTGGAGATTGAGAAACTATTTGTGAGGGAATTCAGGGCCCCTGACCAGGTGCTCAAGGCTCTCTAAACAGTCCCTCCCAAAATGGATGAGGAATGTGCTCTGGAAAGAGCAACCAGGAGGTGGTGCGATACCATGACTGAGGGAAGGAGGGATGCTTACCCAGAAAGATGTCGCCCAAGACTGCCATGATTGTTATTTCCCAATATTTATATCAAACATCTGCTTTGTACCTACTATGTGCCAAGCACATGGCTAACCCCTGGGGTTAGATAAATATATATATATAAATATATATTTGACACATTCCCTGCCTTCAAGAACTTAAGTTTTGTAGGAAGCAAAGAAGTAAACAGTCATTGCAATATAAATATCCGATGCTATATTGAAAGGGTTTTGGATAGTGAATACAGAGGAGGACTATTACTTTGAAGAATCATCTTGCTTTTCATGATGCCAATAGTTGAAAACTCCGGGAAACAGATTCTAGCAAAAATACCGAAGACTTTTTTCATTGTTAGAGCTGTCTAAAAAGAGGACAGACTAAAAGAAATGAGTTCCTTATCCAAGTTCAAAATGAAAAACTATAGATAGAAGACAGTTTAACATACTTCTCAAGAGGATAAGCTCTAGAACAGGGTTCCTCGACCTTGGATCTATTGACATTTTGGCCATTTTGCTGCGTGAGCTGTCCTGTGCGACCACCTTCCCCCACATAGTGTGACGATCCCACTATCTCCAGACATTGGAGAATGTCTCCTGGAAAGCGGAGGAAGGGGGGAATGTCCCTCCTGATTTAGAACTTCTACTGTAGAGGAAATCAGAGCTGAATTTTAACCCTGACTCTAACAGCTTCTAGCTCTGTATTTTAGGTAATTTACTGAACTCATTAAGCTTCAGTATTCTCTTCAATAAAATGGAAATACAGTGAGCATCACCTTATAGCTTCAAGAGAGGGTTTAGGAGTGAAGGTAAAGTGCTCAGCAGCTGCAGCTACAATAATTGTTGGTGGTGTTAAGTGGACAGCAGCTGGAGATGGAGAGGAGATGGGCAGCTTTTAAGGTTTCTTCCAACCTGAGATGCCCTAATTCCAAGTGAAAATTATTACCTAAACCTTGTATACATGTTAATGTTTTTCTGAAATAAAACTTGTTTAGAGAATAAATAGAATATCTCATTACAAGCAGACATAAGAAGGGTCCCTTTTTCATTAGCATTTGAGTAATAAAGAGGCATTCTCGGCACTTAATTAAAATATACAAAAGTGCCATATTGCTAGAGCAGAAATTCTTATCTTCCACTCTGTCTTCCCAACCCCATCCACGCTGACAATCCAAGTGCTGGGAGAAAAGAATGATGGGAACTGTGCTTCAGTTCCTGTACTGTATTACCAAGTTCTTGTGAGGACTAAATTACTTCATATATAATAAATGCTTAATAAATGTTAGATGTTCTTATAGGATATAATGTGCTTTAGGAACACAAGTCACAGTGACTGACTCTGCCAGAGACTATCACTAACTGAGCTCATAAACATGTCTAGGAATTAAACAAGAAAACAAGAGGGGACGTTCACGTAGAAGTATGCTGTAGTAGTCTGGTGAAACACAAAGGTATGAACTTGGACAAAGCCCTGTCCCAAAGTTTCAGACATTCTTTGCTAATGAGCTTTCATTTAACTAAAGGTTAAAAAGAGTGTGTTTGGGTGAGTATGTGTGTGTATAGGAGTAGGTGAGGGAATGAGTTAGATTTTGGCAGTAAATTGGATGACAAAATGTTGCCTTTCTTGACTGTTAGCATGCTGATGAAATTACAAATATGGAGAATGGTTAGTAGGTGGGGCACATTCAATAACTCTCCCAATTCTTATTCATTCTTTGTACTAGAATTAAACATGAGTATTATTTGCTGCAGGACTTCCTGCTAGAGTGGGAAGATATTTTTCATCCCCTTGATGTTGGGTTTGGCCATCTGACTTGCTTCAGTCAATGGAATGTGGGCAGAAATGACAGTATGCCAGTTCCAAGCCAAGGCCTTCAGAGGAATCACACACCCTCTGGTTTCTTGTCATCCATCATGAGAAGCGTGAAGCAGACCTGGACTTGACCAGAGCCTGGAGTCCAGTCCAGCCCAGCCAAACTCAGCCTAAATCTGCTGAACTACAATCATGTTGCAGATCTGTGAGCATGAAAATAAATGACTTTCATTTAAGTTACTGAGATTTTGACATTGTTTGCAGCAAAACCTGGCTAATATATCAGAGATCTTGCAATAGCCATTAGTTCATTCAATTAATACATATTAATCATACTGCACTGTATGCCAGGCACTGCTCTAAGAACTGGAGATACATCAAAGAACAAAACAGACAAAAATCCCCTCATGCATCTTGTACTCAAATAGTGGCAGTTGTCCAGGTGAGAAATGCTTAGGACCAAGACTGAGGCTGTGTACTTGGGAATAAAAAGTGATAAATCTTACTGGACTATACAGAGCTTTCAACACAACTTTAACAATTATGTGAAAAAGCACCCAGGAACCAGCTCATTAAGTTTCATCCAAAGAAAATGGAACTTACCAGGGAATGCCATTGTACGTATAAAATAGAGATTCACTCTGCCTTACAATTCTGGGGTGTTTTGAATTATTACAGCAAGTCAGACCCCATAGATTTTTATTTAATTGGTTGAGAATCAGACACCAGGTTTGTTTTGTTTGAATTTTTCAGGTGATTCTAATGAGCCCGCAGATTTGAGAACCATTATATTAGATATCCCTGAATTGCAGGCGCTGTGTTAGCCAACCAGACATCGAATGCGGCAGATGCAACAGCACCTATAAATGATGACTTCACTCCTTAATCATGGAAGGATTGAGTTCAGAGATCTCAAAGTTCCCAGGTTGGAGCATCTACAGTCTACGAAATGTTCCAGTAACAGACCCAAAAGGAGTGAACATTTGCTCTTATTGTATCTACTTAAAAAGCTCCAGCCTAGGATTTTTGTTAATGATCAAGCAGTTAAACTTTCAAATTCAGAATGTTTGAGTTATTCATGATATGAGTTGATATGGATGATCTGTTGTCATGTGGCCTAAACCTATATAAAGCTATGTCCAAAAGCAAACTGTTTCACATGAAAGATCCAGAAACCTTTTAGTTAGGTCAAAATTTCATCAAATGTTATTAAAGTAATTTTATTGGCCTTGTTTTTCCCCCAAACAGTTTGGAGGTTAGGTTCCTTGGAAAGCAATCAAGATAGTTTCTGCCATGTGCCAGGAAATGAACAATCTTATTCCAGTTCTCATTGTCAAGAATGATTTTTTTCTGGTTGTGATTTGTCGACAGTTCCAGGGATCAATGACGCTCTAGCAAAATGGGCCAATTCAGAGGAGTGGGTGGCTTTTTACATGTTATTTCCTTCTTTCTGTCAAATAATTTAGGTAGTGATGGAATAGAGCTCACAGAAAGAAGTATTGCATATGCTATAAATGAAAAAGCCTTCCACCTCTGTCTCGCACCCAGAATTAAATATATGTCAACCTAGCAGATAACAACTAGCCTGTGAACTAGGTAGTGGTCCCTCAGTAAGGAATGCTTGGCCAGCGTAAGCTCATTGGCTCAGACCTGAGGAAACCTCCGTATTTGGACACCACTTGGGGAGCGTGGTTAATTATACTTGTCTTTTGCCTCATTCCCAAATTAGATGGGACGCAGTCACAAAGATAAAAATGAACATCACCAAAACACACTTCAATTCTCTGCTGTCTTCATTCTACTTTTGACATCTGTGTATATTCCAGGGGAGCTCTGGTCATTGCTCCGTAAGAATGATACAACACAGATGGAAAAGGTCCAGAAAGAATTAATGACCAAAAGATTAGGCAAGCTGCCATATGAAGACAGAGAGACCAAAGAAAAGCACAGGCTGAGGAGGGATATGGTTGAAATATATTAAACCATTACAGATGTGAACAAAATAACTACATATTGTTTCAGCAAATCCCAAAAACCAGTACTAGAAAATATCTACCTTGAATCCCCAAGGAAGAAATTTCTAGTGAATTGTGTAGTGATTTCTAATACACAAAGCAATAATATAGTGACATTGGGTTCTTATTTCCTCCATTTCACAAATAACAGACCTGAAACTAGGATTTTTAAGTGACTCACACAAGGTTGTACAAGGGTTCTATATGAACAATAAGAATAGCAAATAACTGCTTTAGGTTTTTACTATGGGCTAGCTACTCTGCTAAGTATTCATGCATTATCATGCCTTTTTAATCCTTATAACAGCTCTTTGAAGTAGGTACTGCTATTATCTGCTTTATACAGTGAGAAAGCTTAGACTCCTTAAGTAACCATGTAAATGTCTCAAAATTACACAGCTGGTATGTAATGGAAGGAATTTTATAAACCAGGCCATCTGATTCCAATATTCACATTGATCGGACCAACTGACTGCCAAACCCCTAAGATATTTTACTTCAGTGTGTATGTATGTGTTTATATATAAAAAAGATTTGATTGTAGAAACACAAACCTTTTAAGTGGCTACTCTGAGATCAAAATTCAAGTCTTCTAAATTTGTCTGGTTGTCTCCTCTAAACCTGTTACTTTATTCTGAACAAAAAAAGGAGATTTTCTTATCTTTCAGGCAATAAAAATCATGGGCCTTGTTAATTCCAAAGAAATGGTTCAGGTTAAAATATCAAGTCATTTCAGAAAGAGTTGGAATCTATTCTTGTTTAGCACAGGTTATCAAGAAAAGTTGGGACACTGGAGCATATCTATAACATTTGACAGTGGCATTAAGGAAGATAACTATGTCCTCCCCACACTCTACCTCTGATCAGAGAGGGAATGTTAAACTGGCCAGCTCATGGGTCCAGCACATAAAAGAGTTCTCATAGCTCTGAGGAACAAAAAGTCAGAATTGCACAAAGCAAAATGGAGATTATCCGTCAATATAGCTAGCTCAGCCTCTACATGGGATCCAGTTTCCAAATCAGCATGTCTGCAATTACCAAGGCCGAAGATGTATGAAAATTACCCAACCTTCCACTTACTTTAGCTGTAAGACTTCCTTGAGAAAGAAATAAGAGGTCATGAAGCCCAGTGTCCCTTAGAAGGATTAAGTGTCCGCCAGGTGTTTGTCTGGTTTACCCTCCAGTCTTGCACCCGTACTTCCTACCTCATTCCTTTACCTCTGTTGATGGGTTAGCTTAGGGCCACTCTGCACCTCTCAGTCTTCCCAGGCTTCCCTCTGATCTTGCTTTCTTAGTAACTTTGATGGCTAACTCTGGTATCTCTTTTCTCATATCCAAAAGGACTGCAGAACTCCAAAAGGGCTTATGAACTAGAAAAAGCCAATAAATACAATGACTTGAGCAAAACAAGTTTCTTTCACATGTGGCTCTTGAATTTCAAGTTTATGCTTGGCACTGTTTCAAGTTGATACATTTACCCTATGAAGATACTCTTTGTTTTTAGAGCAAAATATTGCCATTAACAAAGATATATAAGAGTATCACTGAATCCATTTACTTATTCAACAAAAATTTAGGAAATACATTATATGCCATGAACTGAGCCAGGTATCATGGAACTATGAAGACGAGCAAGATATGACCCCTGCCCTCTTGAAAAATTTTGCCTTGATGGTGAAACAAGGCTCTTCAGTTCACTAGTCATTGTATATGGAATAGAAAGTGCCAACAGGCGAGGCGACCATGCTACCACTTTGGTGTTGTATTGTGCCGATTATATGAGATGATGCATGTAAAATTAAGTGCTATGGGAAATCAAAGGAGCACATGCATTATGAGATACAAAGTCCACAACCCCAGTGGCAGTGGGAGTGTGTATGTAAAGGAAGAGATTTCAAGAAGCCATTTGGGACATAATCTTCCAAAATGCATCCAAGATAAGGAAACTTATAGTTTCCCAAATATTGCAATTTTTCCTATACTCACTTCTCTCCTAACTCTGCCACAGTTTGAAAGGACCTGCTATCTTCTAGAAATCTGGCCTGCAATATAGTTAGGAATTCAGTGGGAGATGCCTGGGCAATCAGGAGGTTTAAGAGGGGAGAACATCCATTTGAGAAGGTAAGGTAGGGGTCTTCACGGAAGTGTTTTGCTTGGAGGCCCAGAATGTGAAACACCACCACAGCTTGTAGCCTTCCTTGAGGAAAGGAAGGGTAGACACCAAAACCCAAGCTCCAATAAGCTGTACCCCCTCACCACAGGATCAGCGTTTGCCAAAGAGCTTTCCATCCAATATGTGTTTTTCTCAGCTCAAGTCCTGATACCCAAAGATCTCAGAGGCCTGGAAACTCCCTGGAAATGGGCCACAAGCTGGAGTCCAATGACACCAGCAAGGTGTCCAAACCGCAGCAGGCCAAGAGGAGGAAATGTCTGAATGGGATACTCACTACCTTCTCTGTCACCCCCCCCCCCCCCGCCTCTTCTATCCACAGAGTTTGGCTTTTAGTATCCAGGCAGGAGACCTGAACCATTTGGTTATATTTGTCCCTTTTCCGTATCATTTCAACCGATCTGCCATAAAAAAAGGAAATTCTGGAAGTCGCAACAATCGTTTCAACAGGGTTTCATCACCCAGCAAACACACCTCACATGTATTTCACTTCTCCTCTAGTCCTTACAACACTTCTGTAGGCTGTTTTATTCATCCCTTTTTCTAGATGAAGACCTGAGGCTCAGGGAGAATAATGGACTTACCCAAGCAGACACTCTAAAGGGAGATGTGGCATTCGGATCCCCTACACCCAAATCTCACATCCATTTCCTCTCCCCTGGGGCCTCTCCACTGAGAACCTCGTGATTCCAGTTGGTTGGGGAAGAGCACTGAGCAAGCAGGGAGTCCGCTCCTCGGGCTGAGAGAACTCAAGAAGCTGAGGATGAAATACTCCTTACTGCACTAACAGTCAGAGGAGAGAGCAAAAGAGGAACATAGGAAGCTCACAGGGACAAAAAGTCAAAATTTTTCAAAGAAGATATGAGTGATTCCAACTTACTTCTCCCCTCTCCTTCTATGCCAAAGACCTTGGTTTCCACTCAGAAATACCCACAGAGGAAGCACTCTTAGCTAAGGAAATCACTGCAAGGTGGCTGTGTAATTCCATCCTCTTTCAAGGCAATCATAAGTTCATTCTTTATAAAACAGGATAGCCCTCTGGACATCTCATGATAAAAGCACCAGGAATCAAGGGCCTAGCACTGTGGGAGAGGATCGCAGGCTGGCTCATTTGTCAAGGAGGACAGGTGGCTTTGTGCCGACCTGTCAGTGGCCTCTCACTGTGAAATGCCATGCTTAGGAGCATGGCAGGTCAGCAGGGAATAAAGCAAGCATTTCAGGCTGCAGGCCCATCAAAATTCCATCCATCAGGCCACTTAACAGTTGTAGACCCTCTCCCACTTGCAACTTCTTCAGGGGAGAATATTAAACCAATGGGCAATGCACCAGCCTGGAAATCCAGAGATACGATCCCATTAGAAGAACAACAAAAAACCTAAATTGAGGGGTATTCTGCAAAATGGGTGGCCAGTCCTCTTCAAAACTGACAAGGTCACAGAAAACAAGGAAAGACTGAGAAACGGTCACAGACCAGAGGAGACTAAAGTTTTGTGACTAAATGTAACATCATATCCCAGATGAGAGCCCAAGAAAGGAGAGAAAGATAGCTGCTGGTGGAAAGGGTGGTAAAAGCTGAATAAAACATGGTTTTAGTTTATAGTTAAGTTCACAAAGTTAATTCCTTAGTTTTGGCAAATAAACCATGGTACTATAAGATGTTTAAAATTGGGAAAACTGGGAGAAGGGTGTATGGAAACTCTATAGCCCATCTTTGCTCCTTTTCTGCACATCTAAAAGTATTCCAGAGTTAAAAGTTTATTTAAACAAACCATTTACAAAGTTAATGCAGACATTTATTCAACACCTACTAAACACCAGGCACCGTGCCAAGCACTAGGATACAACAGGGAACAAGTAAAGCTTTGTCCCTGCCAGTCTGGGGCAGAACCTAGTGGGAAATGACTGCAACCTGAGTAACTCAAGTACCCCATCCCTCTGGCCAGACTTTCCTTTAATATGAAAGTAAAATTATGCAAGCGCCATCCCTTACTGGCTGCAAGAAATTCAGTCCCCTCCTAAGTGTTTCTGAAAATTCTTCAGGGGATGGGGTGACAGTGGTTATCACGTCTTGTCATTCCAAATTCCAGCTCAGGCTACTCCTTGATCATCTCCGGCCTTTGAGGTACCTGCTCCTTCTGGAGCTGCCCCCTCCCTGCTTCATGGACATGGCCCACCCCACCTGCTTCTTCCCCACAGTGTATCAAATCAAGTGGCAACTGTCTAGTACATGTAATTGTCTTTACTGATGGCACAGGGATAACAGAAGGGAACGACAGCACAGACCTGGAAACCCCCATATGGGCTGCAAATGGCACTGCGCTTAGAGTACCTGACTTAGACCAGAGATCTCTCTCTTATGCTGGGCCATCTTTTCCTCTCTGCCCTCCTGCCTCTGCCTACGAGCAGGGAAGAAAATGAAAATTCCTATAATTGATTACACAAAAGGATTTTAATACCTTCTGTGCTTCAGCCATTGGTGTCTAAACCACCTCTGGGCCTTCTTGTGGAAAGCAAGGGATCCATTGAACTGTTTTCCCAAATAGCGAACTCGTTCTATCCAAGGGTATTTTTTTCTCTGCACCAGTCTTCGAATTCAGAAAAGAATAGAGTGGTCTTTTGGTTAGTTGATGTTTGTCTTTCAAATTAGCACCCTTTATTCCCCAACATTAACATCACTATTCCAGAAGTCATTCATAGTAGCTGCTCATTTCATGGACTTTTATACAATGACTTTATAAACCTCATTTAAAAATACTCCTAACATAAACCATGTGAAGCAGGTTTTGTTGTCATATCCATGTTATAGAAAAAACAACCCTAGAATAAGTGACTTTGCTAAGCTAGTGTAGCTGGTAAGGGGGAAATATGGAATTTGCTCTGGAGTTTTGGAATCCAAGGCCAGTATTTGTTTCCCTGCATCTATGGGAAAATTGGGAACCACAGAGTTGGAGGCCATGGTAGAGACAGGCTATCCCTATCAGCTGCCCATTACAGGACATTTCTCTGCAGTGTCCCAGGTCATGCCACTTCCTAACCTTCTCCATAGTATCATCAAAGGACACCCTCCATGATTGAGTGCTCTTGTTATTAACAATAACAATAACCAATATTTGAATGGTTCCTTACATCTACGTTGCAATGCATGTTGATCTCTCTGGGAATCTTCACAATCTCCTTCTAGTTGGTTGCTATTCAATAAACAACAAATATTTACCAGCCCCTTGTATGACAGGTTTTAAAGATGCTAAGATGGCTGAGTCTCAGTTCCTACTAGCTACATGTTTGATAAAAGGCTTTGAAGTATGAATAAGAGTTCACCACACAGAGAAGAACATTTTAGGAAGAAGAACATTTTAGGAAGAAGAAAGATGAAGTGCAACTGTCCAGAGATCAGCCTACTCCAAGTAATGCAACATAAATAATGGTCATAATAATAACAAAAGTATCAGCAATAACAATGAATGCTTATTTTATATTCTAGGCACTGTGATTCACCACTTTATATACATTATTTCATCTAGTCTCCACAATAACCCTCTTAATTATTATTATTATTATTTTATAGTTGTAAACCTCAGGGAACTTGGAATTTATCAAAAATCTGAGAGCTACGGAATGGTTGGCCAAGATTTAAGTGCAAGTGTGTACATCCTTAGACCGCCCCCCCCCCATCTTTAGCTTTATGCTGAGTGCCTCCCATGCTTGAATTCTGCCAGGCATGGGAAATGTAGGGTAGACAACATCCCACCCTTGACCTCAAATATCTACACTCCAGGCATCCAGAGAACCTTCCTCTAAGGTGTACTAAGCGATGTTTTGCTTCCTGCTTAGTAACTCAAAAAGAAACTAGATCTACAAATTCTCCACTATCCATGTTCAGAAGATTTATCCTTGAATTTTTTAATGGCATCAGCACACCTACAATTAGATTCATTGAGAAGTCCAGGGGAGGAGAGGTCTGGGATTTCTTGTTTTGTGTAGCTGCTGAAGGTGATGGTTTAAATATAACCCACAGTTATATTTAGCTTAAATTTGTAATGGGTGGAATGATCTCTAGAACAAATGAGAAATAAGGCTTCCTCCTTTCACAAGAAGCTTTCTCAGGCTCAAGAAACCATGTTTGGATAACAAGAATGCTGAGACTCAAAATGCTGAGAATTAGAACCCAATGGAAAATCCAAGAGAGAGCCTTACATCTTCAAGATAATAAAAAGGAAGGTACCAGGAAGTTTAAGAGACATCATTAGTTGTCCTTTGCCACCCCATTATATATATGACTTTTCTAGAGTCCTAGACATGCAAAGAAGCAGGAAGCAAAAATGACAACTAAAAATGGGTCTTGTGAGGATACTTGCAAGGGGCAAAGCTCTGATTGGTCTTTCAAAGAATAACGTTATATTCAATACATGTATGCTAACTCATAAAATTATTATAAATATGAAATGATGCCCTGGATGGCATAATCTTCAATCTTCAGTATTATCTCATCTGAACCTGTGAACAGTACTATGACAACCCAAAGCATTTCAGTTGTCCCCATTTTCAAGATGAAGAAACTGAGGCAAGGATCGATAGCTCCTAAGTCTTCAAACTGGCTCATTTCCTCCAGAACAGAACCTTTTCTGAGACTTCCTCTCTCGATGTCTCTCCTAACATCGGTCACTGCTGGGCTCTTTAGTGGTGCTACCTGTTGTTCTACTAAGGGAGTTACAAAGGGTTGAAATTCACAGTCAAACTCACGAGAAGGAAAATATTGTTAATCTAGTGCTATTTTTAGTTAACTTGATAGAACAGAAAAGGCACAGAATCTTCAGCTCATCGGAAGGCCAAGCAGCTAAGCAAGTACTGTTTTATTTTCCCCTTACCTATGCAGATGAGAGCTAAGGTGTGTGGGGGTGACCTTGACCCAGAGGAGCTGCAGCCTGTTTCCCACTTCTTGTTTTAGTGTTTTAGTCACATAGGCCCAAGACCAAATGCTGACTCTCCAGCCCCCCAGCGCAGGTGCTGTCCCATGAACTGCAAAAGAGACACAGAGTTCCACATTTACCTTGAGCCAGTATTTCCAAGGCTGCAGAGTTATGAGACGATGAAGTCTAGGTCATTTTCCAAGACAGGCCTCTGGGTCAGCCTAGGCCTGATGTTAACCTTTTACTCAGAATCTTATTAACGCAGAATATTCTCTTTTCTGTACTTGAGTTCTCAATCAAATGGAAATAGGATCAAAGAGAGTACCAATAGGAGACAAAAATGTCATCATTTCCAATCAGAACATTGGAAAGAATGGCTTAGATCTGTGGGCAAATGAGCTCAAAGCACCAAATCTTAGAATTAGAAAGACTAGCCAGCAGAGGCCACTGACTAAGATAGGACATGCCCCAGCAGGGCCAGTGTCCATGCTGGAGACGCAGGACAGCCTGTATGCTCCCTCAGGTGGGCCTACACACAGGAGAAGGAAGAGGAGCTGATGTTCCACATGCCTTCCTTTGTGTCAATATGGGTAGGTAGTCAGGTCAGAATAATGCACAGTAATAACAAAGGAGTGAGCAATACATATCTTTACTTGAAATAGTGAAAACTGGGAAGGGCTGAAGTAGTTGAAATATTTCTTGTGCATGCACTCATTGATTCCACAGATCTTTATTGAGCACCCATTGTTTTTCCAGTCCCTGGTCTAGGTGTTGGGACTACAACAACAAGCAGGGTGGACAAAGTTCTTGTCCTTGTCAGACTTTCACTCTCACTGGGGAATCAGGCAAGTCAAATAAGCAATCAGAAGATTAACATGCTGAGGTGTTGTGGTCAGCCCCATGACAGGGACCAGAGTTGCCTTTACATGGGGTAGTCAGAGAAGGCCTCACTGGGAAGGTGATGGGGTCCAGCCATTCACACAGACATCTGGAAGAAAAGCCTTCCAGGCAGAGGGAAGAAGCAGTACAGGGGCTGAGGCAGGAGTCTGAGGAACAGCTAAGAGGCCTGTGTATCTGGAGATCAGTAAGCAATGGGGAGAGAGGGAAAAAGTAGTCAGAGTTGGGGCTGCAGGTCAGATCAAGTAGCGGATGGCCGAGTCTTTCTGACACTCTCCCAGAGTATGTGACTCTCGCCTGTGCTCTCTGCACCCTGCAGGCAAAGAGTGAGAGGGAATGGGGAAGACAAGCATCAATAACCAGAGTACAGACAACCTGGACATTCTAAAAGTCATAATTCCAAAGAATATCGGTACATATACATAATTTTATGTCACTTCCATGGAACTTAAAACGTGGAATTCTTGCTGTTTGGATATGTGATGTAATTCAGAAATGAAGAGAAAAATGATGTCTCCCTGAAGTCAGGAAGGAATCTGATACTACAGGTTATTAAAAGCCATCCCTTAAGTCTAAATGAAATTCTTCCTGCTGTCATTTAGGGCCATTTCTTCTTATTATGTCCTGACAGTAGGTAATAAACCAATGTATTGTTTCCAAAATACCCTCTGAGGAACTGCATTTCCAAGAGAAATTCTGCCAGGTCACATACAACAAAAGAACAGAGTAGCCCATTCCCAAAGTACACTCCCAGATGCTCCCAAAGACACACACAAACACACACACACACACACACACACACACACACACACACACACACACACATGAAGCACACATACACATAACAATAACAATGACAACAATGAATAACAGACGGCTGGCTGGGTGCTCAGTGGGATGCACACAGCATGATTTCAGTGCCTCACACAGCAGTTTACAGTGTGCAAGCTCTCTCCTCCAAGCCCTGAACCTTCACCTCATCCTAACCCCCACCCCCACACTGTTTCTCTGGCAGCACCACCCCTGCTTCAAGTCAACAACCAAATTGTTCGAGGGCACCCGATCTTCACAAACAGTGAAAAAACAAATGGCCAGATACACCCTCTACCTATGAGCTAAATCACAGGTGCCCAGCTGGACATTACCCAGGACACCTGGTGCAGATTTAAAGCATTCCAGAGTCTTTCCCAAGTCACCACCAACTTCCACTGGTCCTCCAATAATTAAAAATTCTCTTCTAAATCCAACAGTTGGAGGCATTCTCTTTTCTTACTACTTTTCTCCCTTTGCACAGCCATGTGTGCTGGTTAACCTTCTCTGTGGCTCCTGATCCATTCTCCATCCTTTCCTATACTACTGAGCCCTACAAGACCAACACTGTATCACTCAGGTTCCCCATCCTCTGGCCTCCCAGTGAGTTTGGCTAAAAGGGGCACCGGCAAGAGAAGAAGAGATCAGGTGTCCCCACCCTGCCTCAACACCACAGCTCTGGGTAAGCATTCCTCCTCCACATTCCATCAGCTGTGTTAACACTATTTCCTCCATTTGTCCTTCCAGCCGAGAGGTGGTAACAGCTTCCTGTTGTTGCTAGTCTCTGGGTGCAACAAAATCCTATGTTGATTTCCTTAATGCTACCCACACTGCTGCAGGTTATTCTTGTATTAAATGTCTTCAAGTGAACTATCTTATTAGAATTCTGTTTTCTTCCAGAACATACAAATAAACCACACCTCATCTGTTTTCAGTTCCTTCAATC
Source organism: Smutsia gigantea (assembly GCA_032199065.1). Taxonomy (NCBI): domain Eukaryota; kingdom Metazoa; phylum Chordata; class Mammalia; order Pholidota; family Manidae; genus Smutsia; species Smutsia gigantea. The sequence continues at coordinate 210,993 of JAVSCE010003595.1, forward strand.
CCAGAATAAGTGTTCACTTTTTCCTTTGGGCACCAGTCCAAGCCCATTTGCTTCACTTCTAAACAGGTTTCATCCGATGCACAGACACAAAGTCAGTGTTCTTGATTTGTTCTTGGCAATGTTCTTGAATAACCCACATTATCTCTCTCTCTCCCTTGGTCTTCATACTCAGCTTCATCCTGTTTCTCATCCTGAGTTTCTCCCATTTAATCAAATATCCTTAAGTCAACGACTTAAGGATATCAAACATTATAAATGCAATCATGAGTAAGACACAGTCCTTGCTTTCAAGTAGCTTGTTGTCCAGTGATTTAAAAAATGAATAAATCAGGAAAATATTAATAAGGAAGGGAAGACAGAGAGGAAGAACATATGACTCAATATGAGGGACAACCAATTTAATCTTGCAGAGCCAAGGGAAGGGATGTCCAACGTGAGATTTAGAGAATAAGGAAGTGCGAACCGGGAGAAAGGTAAAGAGTGAGACACAAAAGAGCATGAGCAAATGCTGAGAATGTGGTTCAGAGGGCAGGAGCAAAGATTATGCAGGAGAGAGTAGCAGATGAGGGCTGGAGGGAAGATGAGACCAATCACAACAGGCCTTGCAAGACTTTCATAAGGGTTTAGACTTTATACAAAGATCCATGTGGAATCACTGAACAGTGCTAAGCCAAGAAAAACCATAACTAGATATGTCTTTAGGGAATTCCAGGATAGCTGTGAAGTGAAGAATGGATTGAAGGGAACAAGAATAATCCAGGCATAAAATGGCAGTGACCTGACCTCCGCAGTTTCAGTGAAGACTGGAAGAGGTGGGTAAAATTATAAACATGTTTAGATGTTGGAATTACTAGGATTTAGTGATTACTGGGATGTAGAAATTACTGGGAAATGGAGAAATCAATATTCACACCCAAATCTGTGGCTTAAGGAAGACTATGCTGGTACCATTTGCAAAGATGGAAAACAGAGGAGGAATTCAAGGGGAAAAATTAATAACTCAATTGAGTTTGCAGTTCTGGCGGCCTTCCAGTGGGGAAGTCTAAGCATTTGAGAGTCCTTGTGTCGTGCTGAGCAGAGACATATCTGGACTATCACCCATCTTCACTGGTCTGATGCTCAGATCTCCTCACTCCCCTGCTGCCTCTCTGCTTTAAACACATTTTCAGTGGTTATTTCCAGCCTTTTCTCTCTCTTTCACCTTATTCAGGGCCCTCATTACTTTCTAGACACACAGTTTTCTTTCAAAACACTCACATTTCTTTTTCAGAATGTATATAGATTTAATTTATTTAAAATGCCAATTTTTGACATAACCAACTTGCCTCAGGAACCCAGGATTCCTTTTCTCCTCACCTACCACCAGCCTCCACCTTCAAGCCGGCACAGAGCTCCTGCCTTCCAAGTCGCCAGAGGCAGCCATTACCCCCATAGGGATGATTCAAGTTCTGTTTCTGACTCTGGCCAGAGTGCTGACCCCTAAGTCCCCTTTAATGTTTGAATAGAGGATATTTTCAATAAGCTGTGGCCATGAGTGAAAGATAAACATTCCCACCTGGAGATATTATCAATTATTCATTGGGGAACTCAGGGGCTCCTGCTCAGAGAGTAAAACATTATGAAAAGCAGCAGCATCTTGTGCGAAGAGCAGGTGTACCTAGATCTTCCAAAGACCCTTTCCCCTCTTCCCATCCAGCTCAGGCCCCAGAGGCCCAGGATAATTCTAAATCAACTTCTCCTCAGCCAAAGCCAAGTATCTGCCAAGAGGTGACAAACTTATTTACTGGCCAAAGCTCAATCTTCAGCTCTGTTTTTCTCATCAACTACAAACTGCACCTGTGGCTGAGGCCGTGCTCTCTCCCCAGTGAAGAAACAGAGAAGAAACACACACAGGACTCCTTGGGAGCTAGATTTCAGTACTCTCCCACCCCATCAGCCAGTTCCTCTTATTTGCTTCGCTTCAACTCAACATGCATTTATTGAGCACCTGTTATGTTCCAGGCTCTGTGAACAGCCCTTCACTCCCACACATGTACACACATACAGGCACACACACACAGATAGGTCAAGTTACCATACCTGACTTGAAGAGATTACTATGGAAGAGGATAAAGCTGTATAATAAATAAATTGTAATAGAGCATGATAAATAACTTTTAAATGCCAGTGGGGGAATACAGGCAAGGAAGCAATAAATCCTCCCTGGGTTGACAGAGGTGAGGTTGGTAGAGCTGTGGAAAAGGAAAAAGGAGTGATGAAATTTACAAAATGGCAAAGGAAACAGAAAATTAATGCGCTGAGCCCAGAGCAGAGAATCTAAGGGGCTTCATCTGCCATGGGGAGAAACATGAACTTCAGTTTATAAACAGGGAGCCCTAAATGTGGGCATCCTCAGGGACCCTTGAACTGATGCAACAGTGCCACTCAGAGTGTGGTCCACAGAAAACAGCTGCAGATGCTGGTCCACCAAGATGCGCATCAGAACCGAGAATGAGCCTTTTCAAACTTGACATTGATAGGGCATCCAAGCACACCATCAGTGGACTCACCAGAAATAAAACCAGTTCAGGTGTGGTCATACCTGTTGGAGGAGTATCACGTGGTGTCAGCTGGGCCCTAGTGATAGATCGAAATTTTGAAAAAGAAATAAAACTGGTCCTTCATCACAGATAATTCAGGAAGCACTGCTCCAAGGGGTTCTTGGTTGGACTTTAAAGTGTTTGGGGCATTACATATAAATTGTGTGGTGATTTGGGGGTTTTGTTTTTTAGGAGAGAGCTCATAGTTTTTATCAGATTCTCACATGGATTTTCGACCCAAACATTAAGAGCAGTTGCCTCAAAAATCATTAAGAAGGGGACTCTGTGGTTTATTCTGTGTGTAGGGAAGACCCCCTTCCTGGAACTAGGAACCAGGAGTGGCCAGCAGAGCAGGCAGGAGTCTCGCCTAGCCCCTCTTTAGCAGATGACACTGCTACCTCAACCCCCAAGTCATCCAACATCTCAGATTATAAAGAAATTAAGAATCCTGTGTGATAGTAATAACATTTCTACAGTGTTTTATATAGTTTTCATGCCTTTTTGTACCTTTGCTTTTCTTTTTGCCTAGGTCTTCCTCCCCTCCTTCCCTCTTGGCTGCCTAGAAAATTCTTACTCCTCCTAAAAGACCAAGTTTGGGCACATCCACCTTTGAAGAAATTTGATGACACATCTTTTTGTTGTGTTCACTGAAGTGCCATTATATTCCTTTTTTGTAGCAATCACCATACTTCCTTGTGATTATTTTCATTTATGCCCATATCCCCCATAAAAGATTTTGGATGGCAAAATGTATAACTGACTCATCTTTTATCTCCAGTGGGTAATATAAGTGTCCCCTTGATCCCAAGAAAGTGTACCTGCTTAGCCAGCCTGGTCCCTAGCACTTTGTACCTACCGGAGTACAAGGGACATGTCCTGCATCAGCTGCCCCAGCCTATGTAGCATGATCACGGTTATGGCTGTGGGGGATGGGAGAGAAACCGCCATGTCTGAGGATTACCTGGACTTCAGGGAAGCCTCCTACAGGAAACATGGAATGCTGTCCTCGGAAGAAAGATAATCCTGCACAGGAAAAGCAATAGTTCTCTACTGAATCTGCTCTACCCACTTATAAAGTGCAATAATTAATTTCAAACTATTTTTCAATCCATAAAGCTTTGTATGAATCTAAGCATTGAGCCACCTTCGGTATTTCCTTTCAAAAGAAACTAGACCTAGCATTTTTGGTATGGAGAGAACAAGGAGGGGGACTAAAGAAGAAACTGCTGGGACACGTTATTTTCCATGGGTGGGAGGTTGCAATGTTTTATTGCAGATCAAGAAAATCTGGACTGGGCTCCTATCCACCCAACTAACTCTAAAACTGTCAACAGCACAGCATCATTTATAGTTATTTTCTAAGTGTTGTTTATAACTGTCTCTATAGGCTGCCAGTTTCTTCTTACACTATCAATTCCAAGGTTTTATCATTTATCATTCAAACTTGGGGTTTCTTTGTGATTCATAACAAGTGCCATAATAGAAAACTCTCAGATGCTTGCAAAGGAGGTAAGAGTCTGTGTTGAGTCCTTTAGCTCCCTCTCCTTGAAACACATGCTAGTTGTGCTCTGTCTTAGTTGCCCTGGGAGGGTTGGGACTCACTATGGAGGCACTTTGGAGAATATCATAAATAAACATCTTTCTTCTCTTCTCATTCTAGGCACAAATGTCACTTATTTCTAACACATTCAGGTAACTTTATGAGAAGAGGGACCTTATCTCTCCGGCTTCCCACCTTATCCTTAGTTTCTTATATAGCCCCTAAAGCACAGAATGTACATCTTAAATATATGAATAAATGAATGAACAATTTCTAAGAGGTCCATCTTGTTTAATAAAATAATTATGTAAGAATTAAAATCATTCTATAGAATTAATCAAAAGCAATTCATCAAGAATAACTATAATATACATTGGCACAAGAACAGACCCATAGACCAATGGAGCAGACTAGACAGCCCAGATGTAAACCCAAGCATACGTGGTCAATTAATATATGATAAAGGAGCCATGGATATACAATGGGGAAATGACAGCCTCTTCAACAGCTGGTGTTGGCAAAACTGGACAGCTACAATGAAGAGAATGAAGGGTTATTGTCTGTCCCCATACACAAAAACTTGGAATGGATCAAAGACCTGAATGTAAGTCATGAAACCATAAAACTCTTAGAAGGCAACATAGGCAAAAATCTCTTGAATATAAACATGAGCAACTTTTACCTGAACACATCTCCTCAGGCAAGGGAAACAAAAGCAAAAATGAACACATGGGATTACATCAAACTAAAAAGTTTCTGTACAGCAAAGGACACCATCAACAGAACAAAAAGGCATCCTACAGTATGGGAGAATATATTTGTAAACGACATATCTGACAAGGGGTTAACATCCAAAATATATAAAGAACTCGCACGCTTCAACAACAAAAAAGCAAATAACCTGATTAAAAAATGGGTGGAGGATATGAACAGACAATTCTCCAAAGAAGAAATTCAGATGGCCAACAGGCACATAAAAAGATGCTCCACATCACTAATTATCAGGGAAATGCAAATAAAAACCACAATGAGATATCACCTCATACCAGTTAGGATGGCCAGTATCGAAAAGACTAGGAACAACAAATGCTGGCAAGGATGCGGAGAAAGGGGAACCCTCCTACCCTGCTGGTGGGAATGTAAGCTACTTCAACCATTGTGGAGAGCAATATGGAGGTTCTCAAAAAACTAAAAATAGAAATACCATTTGACCCAGGAATTCCACTCCTAGGAATTTACCCAAAGAATATAATTTCTCAGATTCAAAAGACATATGCACCCCTATGTTTATTGCAGCACTATTTACAATAGCCAAGATATGGAGGCAACCTAAGTGTCCATCAGTAGATGAATAGATAAAGATGTGGTACATACAGACAATGGAATACTATTCAGCCATAAGAAAGAAACAAATCCTACCATTTGCAACAACATTGATGGAGCTGGAGGATATTATGCACAGTGAAATAAGCCAGGCGGATAAAGACAAGTGCCAAATGACTTCCCTCATCTGTGGAGTATAACAACAAAGCAAAACTGAAGGAACAAAATAGCAACAGACTCTAAGAAGGGACTAGCAGTTACCAAAGGGGAGGGGTCAGGGAGGGCAGGTGGGGAGGGAGGGAGAAGGGGATTAAGAGGTATTATGATTGGCACACATGGTGTGGGGGGAATCATGGGGAAGACAGTGTAGCACAGAGAAGGCAAATAGTGACTCTGTGGCATCTTACTATACTGATGGGCAGTGACTGCATGGGGTATAGGGGGCACACCATAACATGGGTGAATGTAATAACCACATTGTTTTTTCATGTGAAACCTTTATAAGACTGTATATCAATAATACCTTAATAAAAAAATAACTATAATATAAACATATATAGATACTATAGATAGATGATTGATAGGCAGATAGATAGGTAAGTCAGCTACAACTATAGGATGACTGGAAAATTACCTTAGGTGCTACTGAAACCTTCACTAAGAATAATGAAGGTAATATCTAGTTTGGCCAAGCATGTCCCTTGTCCTCTAATCTACTGCCTTACTCCCCACTAGTTTGGGAGACATGTTAGTTTCTCATAGGCTAAGTGAGACTAGGTTGGGTCACCCACTAGCTTGGGTCAGGACTGGTTGCCACATGCATTGGCAAGACTTCTCAGATTGTAATCCTGTTCCTATCTAAAGTTCAGTCTTTTTCCCTTTTTATCTTGTTACCATTTTTAATTTTTTTAAAAAGTAACATGCTCTTTGGAGAAATTTCACAACTGGAAATATAGAAAGAGGAAAATTACCACTCATTTTTTTTCTTTCATTCACTCAACAAATAATTCTGAGCACTGTTCTAAGTGCCAGGGATAGGAGGAAATGAGACAACATCTCTGTCCATGGGGAGCTTACATTCTAGGGGGTGAAGAGGTGCAATGAACTGAAAAATAAATGCAGGTGTAATTAGCAAGGTGGTTGTGAGAACTAGGAAGACACATACTATAAATTAAGGGCTTGGGCCAATTTCATAAAGGGTCCTTGGGGAAGGACCTTCTAATCAGGTGACTTGTAAATACAAAATTGAAGGAAGTCAGAGAATGAGCTAAGACGATTTCCAGGGAAAAGCCAGTGGGAACAGCAAACACAAAGGCCCAGAGGCAGGAGTGTTTCTGACATGCTTTAGAACCACAGAGGAGGCCAGGTGGCCAGAAGTTAGGGGCAGAGTGGTTGGAGATCACTGAGAAGAAGCCCAGGCCATTTTGGGTTTTACTGAGACAAAGAGAGAAAGCCACAGGAGGATTTTGATCCACGGGATGATCTCATTTTATCATTTTGGAAGCTTTGAAAATAAGATATTGTAGGAGACAAGGGCAGAGAAAGGGCCTCCAGTTTGAAAGCTACTGGAATAGTCCAGGAGAAAAGCGATGGTGGCTTGGGCCAGTGGAACAGCTGTGAAAGATTAAACAAGCTGATGCTCATGAAGTGCTCGGCACAGCGTCCGGGAGACGGAAAAGCCTTTATGTCCAGCAGCTGCTATTACTGCTATTGCTATTATCTTCCCACTTGCCAGGAACTGGAGATAGAAATCCCACAGGTGGAACACTGGCTCTTTGGGGCCGGAATGGGCCTGCCATTTGCTCTACCGTATGTGGTTTTCACGTATGATTTTGGTCGATTAGAAACCATTGCCTGTTAATGACCAGTTATTTGTCACGTTGTTGGGATGAATGCCATTGTAGTGTTTCTAATGTGATTTAGGCACGTGATCCCTGAGGAGCTGCAGTTTTTCTTCTGGGCTGTGTGTGCAGGCGCACAGGTGTGCACAAGCAGCCACGGACTGTGCCACGGTCACCCAGTCACCAGCAGGACCCGCGGCTGGTCTCTCATTCTCTTGCTTTCACTGGTGCTGCCGGCAACGCAGATTTCTTGGCTCCCTTCTCATCCGTGGAATTCCATGGAGTTTTACTCTTCATCATCATCATCATCATCCCTTGGCCAGACGTGTTAACTCAGACCCAGAGAACAGGAGATGCCATCCAATCCCCTTTCCCACTCCTTGATTTCTGAGCTGCCCCACTAAGATGCGAATACGTTGCTCTATCCATCGGCTGCATAATTCCTACTCACTTTGATGTCTTCCAAATGTTATCTTATAGAGTTTGGAGAACACATCTGGGGTCAGGGAAGACTCTCTGGGAAGAGATTGCTTAATCAAATATCCATTAAGAAAGGTTAATGACTTACAGAAGCACTTGCTGGAAATTATAAGCTCTGGCTTCTGGGTCTGCTGTAGAACCACGCTCCTGACGATCTGCCCAACTTTTTCAAGTGAATTCTTTCCCCTGCTGAGGCTTTCTAAATGCACTCATACCCTGTGACCTTTTTGTTTTCTTGTTTTGCCAGGAGGCTTGCATGGCACCTTGGAGACACACAAGGAAAAGAGAATGATTTCTGAATGGATCTACAAAAAGCTAATGCTCTGAGCCTAGCCCAGTCCCCAGTGCCCACTAAGAGAGCAGAGAGAAAGAGAATATCACTGTCAGAGGACAAAATGCAATTGACTGATAGAACTGTTACATTCTAGCGAGGGCATGTTGAGACACCATGGGATTTGAGTCAAAATAACTAAAGTGGAGTCCTGGTTTTATTCTGCAGTCTATTAGCTGTGTGATTTTTGTTAATTGACTTAACTTCCCTGAGTCTCAGTTTTCTCTTTTTTATGGGGATCTTTACACACGTGCAGTTCAGTGGTACTGAATTCCACATACAGCAGGTGAGGGGGTTTTTGGCAGGACAGTGGACATCTTTCCCAGAAGGCATGGCAGTAGTCGGTCAGCGCTGTCTGTCTGCTGGGACTTGGCTCTCCCTGAGGGAATCTCCTTTAATCATGTACCTGGTTCTCAATAGTGACAACAATAAATTTATTATCAAAAACCTCCCCACAAAGAAAACTTCAGATTGTATTGCTGAGTGCTATCAAACATTTAAGAAATAAAAAAAAACTACCAATCTCACACACAAACTCTTCAGAAAATAAAAGAAGAAATAGTCAATTCATTTAATGAGGCCAGGATTACCCTACTACTAAAACTTGAACAGAATTTATAAGAAACCACAACACACACCAATATTCCTCACAAACTGGCCGTAAATGTATGGGTACAGTTACCTCCACTTTGCAGGTGGGCAAAGAAAGGTTTAAAGAAGTTAAGGAACTTGCCCAAAGGTACACAGTAAAAAAAATGGCAGATCTAGAATATATACCTAAGCCTCTTCAACTCCAAAACTTCAACTTCCAAACCAGTATGTTACAGGTTAATATGATGTTAGTATGTTAATAACTTGTTAGTAATACATATTAATATGATGCTACTGAACCAGCTTAAAGAATGAATTGCTATAGATAAATGTGACTTCAGGAGGGGAATGAGGAGGTATTCTTAGGCCATGGAGGTGATAGCCTCCTCTCCTTGAGCACAGCAGCCAGCAGCTCCTCCCTTGTCCCCACACCTGCCCTGCACACTTATGTGTGCTCACCATGGAGAGCAGCAGACTCTGGGCTTTGAGAACTGCTCTAAATGCTCAGCTAAGCCTGCCAAAGTCACAACTGTTTAAGAGTTCCAATCCCCTGGAAACCCACATGTTCTAGAAAGGCCCAGCTTGAAGCCAAATAAATACCGAGATGGCTTGACACACAGCCAATGCATGTCTTACTCATTAATGAAACAGCTCTGCATGTGGAGAAATGGGTGCAAGCAACTCAGTCTTACATGCTGTGGTAGAAGCAGCTGGGCCTCCATGTGCCCTCTTCGGCCATCTCTCTTGAGCCTCAGAGGGAGAAGAGAGGGATGGAGGCTAAGGCTTCTGGAGGTGCATTTCCACACAAGTTTGTTCCCTGGTTGTCTGTCACTCCACGTCCAGGAGGGGAATGACTCCCACCCTATACTACTCGAATCTGGAAAGCACCTCAGTAGAGCAACTTTCTACCTTCAAACCCATAGAACCTTTTCAGAACATGGCATGAGTGACACCAAATTAGTAATACCCAGCTCTCACAGCCAGCCTTATTTATCCACTCACAGGCAGAGGTGAGAGGGCACTTCTCTTGCATCAGGAATAGAAATTCTCCCTACAAGATGAGCCACTCTGAAATCTGAAACTGGTAAGGAATATCAAAATACCACTGAGTCCCCATAGAATTCTACAAGATGCCAAGATAGACTTTTCATTCACTTATGTAGCCCTCTTACAAACATTTGCTAAGGACCCACACTAGAGCTCTCTTTCAGTCCCTGACCCACCTTTGTGTGAATCCCTAGAGTGTACACCTGCCTCCAGGCAGGTACAGCCCAGCACAAAGGCTAGCCACTGGAGTACGGACTCACTCCAGAGAACCTGAAGTCTCAGTGCCTCTCCCCCAGCCTCCTCATCCCAGGTGATCATAAGATCTGCCCTCCAGCCACTTGACAATCTTAAGTATTCAAGTCTGAAACACCTAACCAAAGAACAAGTCAAGGTAGAATCCAATAGGCCCAAGTAGCAGTTCAGAGAGAAAGAACTAAGAAGTTCAGGGAAGAGAATATTATTAGGTAGGCATTTACTACCAGGTTAAATGGAAGGGATAGGACCTGAGCTGGATGTGGTAAGCAACATGACCACAAGTGATCCCTACCTCTTGGTTTTCATGCCCTGTGTAGCCCCCTCCCACTCGGAATAGGGCTGATTCATGCCATAAAAAGGACATGAAGGAAATGAAAGAATATGACTTCCAAGACTACATCATAAAAGACACTAACATTTCTGTATTTGTCCCTCTTAGATCACTCACTCTGTGGAAAACCAGCTACAATGCTGTGAGGGCAGAGCCTCTGAACAGAGCCACATGGCAAGGAACTCTGACCTTCTGCCAAGAGCTTGAGAGGGAGCCATCTGGGAAGCAAATCCTCCTGCCCCGGTTGAGCCTTCAGATGACCCTGCTTCATTTTGTCTACAACCTCATGAAAGCCAGAACAACACAGCTAAGCCACTCCCAAATTCCTGACCCAAAGAAACTGTGTGATGTAAATAGCTGTTTCCAGTGGCTGCGCTTTGGGGTTATTTGTTACACAGCAATAGGTAACTAATACCCTGGGTCTTAAAGAAGCAGGGAAATGTCAATGCTTAGAAGTGGTAACGGGAAGGGTTCTTCCACACACTGAAAGACTGGCAAGACAAAAAAGAAACAAAGTCACAAGACTGTCTATTGGGGTAGAAACTTGCCTCCCACAAAGGATCAGAAGAACCTCTCTATTTGGAGGCCTTTTTCTATAGTGAGAACTCTGTTGAGAGTATAGAAATTCATTTTGTCATTTGACTGATAATTGGAACATCTTCAGGCCCTCCCTGAGAAAAGTCTTGTAGCAGCATTTTTGTAGGGCACATTCAGGAATCTCCCACCTCTAAGGTCACAAGAGCCACTGGAATAGAGATGATAACTTCAAAGGAAACTCAAGTGTAGAAAAAAAATACTCTACGCTATGAAAATTAGTTAGCCCTGATAAGATAAGGCAATGAAAGGGAAGGAATAAGAAGGGAAAGGAGGACATTCACACTTTATCTCTGCAAATCTTTATTGTTTGAGTTTTCACAACAAATGAGAAAAAAGAAATAAATATTTTCAATTCCATTCTAATCAGAAAATATGATTTTTTTAAGCTGTCTTAGGAACGCAAACCAATAGCAATGAGTAATTTGGCCAGTGTCACTGGGAGTGGCTGCCTCTTCCCCTCTATATTTAAGAGTCCTGTATAATTTATTTTTCCCCAGTGAGAAAGAAAAAAGCCCCTCTTGTCTTCTTTTTAGAGACTCTCCAACAGTTGCCACTGTAATGGAGGAAGAATGAAAGAAAGAGATTCTGTCCTCCCAAGATCTGCCAATAGGTGGGAAGGGGAAAGGGGTGTTTTTGCTTCTTACAGATACAGAGTTTAAGCTAGCTTCACAGACTCTTAAGTTCCCTGCAGGAGATTCTCAAAACCAGCTCCCTTGCTGGCCTTCCTCCATGTGCTATAGGGCCAATTAGAAGACCCTCCTCTTTCAGCCACCTGGATTCCCAGGGTACTATGCAGAAATCACTTAGGGCCTGCAAAAAAGCCCTTCAAATTCAGATTTGAATAAGTTTAAAATGTATCTCCCGGTAAAAGAGTAGAACTCCTTTAAATAATTGGGAGTTAATAAGGCACGGAAGCCAAAAGCCCACTGCAATTATAGCTAAGGACATACACTTCGTGTAAATTTTAAATCAGGAGGGAAGCTACAACCTTAGCACGACTCAGATGCTATTTAACAGGAATACCACTAACTGAAAACAGAGTCACAGGAGTTCCCAGTGAAGTCTATGGTCCAGTCTAAAACTATTTTCTTTTTCTCTGCATTGTCATGAGGAAGTAAGAATACAAGGATTCAGAGGGGGGGCTTGGGAACATTAATACGCCATTTCCATTATGAAATTGTTTAAGAATGTTAAATAGGCATAATAAGAGGATGGAAGAAAAACTGCCACCACCCAGGTGCCCAAAGTTACAAGGCCACGTGAGCCTAAAGTCGTGTCCCCGAGGCACTTGCAATACAGAGAAAATGTAGGCTGACTTAACCTCTAAGATACCTTCAGTAGAACAAACATTTGCTTAGTCTTGAGATGGATAACATGGGCAATAAGGGAGAAAAACACTCAATCCAAGGTTCTTACATTTTTTTAAACATGCTTAGTCATCTGATACCTTTTAAATATAGAAATTAATTTTTAGTTAATGTCAATGTTTTTAAGTTAAACTGGACTTTGCTATGTTTATTAGTTGACTGTTACAAGAAGCCAGGTTTTACTTAGATCATACGTCTTGGCTTTGCCACTCCAGTGAAGCCAGTAGGCAGCTAAGAGGGAAAAACAGCAGTAACACAATAACCATAAAAAGATTTATATTATAATGTCCCATCCACCCCTAACATGATTTCATCTCCTGTTCTGAGCAACCTCTCCGACTCCTCTCCCTCCTACTGTCCCAGAGAACAACCACATGTGTAAAATCACTAATAACCCTAATAGGAAAAAGAATTTAGCTCATCTACATGAAGGCTCCTATTTATGCTGTGAATATATTTGTCTTCTGAAGAGATCATCTCAAAATGATGAAGCCCAAAGACAAATCTTATTTCACCGTCTGTATGTTTTGCCAACAACTTCTTACTATTTGCTGGAATTCTCTCATGGTTCCAAAGTGATGTCTCTCCTATCCTCCCCAAAGGATGCCTTTATCTCCCACTGTCACCTAGGAGAAAGGGGGAAGGAAATCATAATTCCATTTAACAGGCAAATGCTGGCTATCAGTCCACAGTACATACCACACTAGTAATGCAAAACAAAGCAAGAGCTGTCCATTGGAAGAGCAATTCCTCTTCTACTTATTCCAGGTCTTTAAATCCTTTCATTGCCCGAACTCAGAGAATTCTCACTCTTTAAAAATGAACATACGTAAAACGGGCTCACTTTAAAATTACAGGATTTGGAACCTGGAAGGAACCTGGCAGATCATCTGGCTCAACCAACTTTTTACACAGATGAAGACATTAAGGTCCCAGCTCAAGCAGCTATGAGGCAGCAGAGTGGGGATAAGATTCAGGCTCCATTTCACGGGCAAAGCAATGTGTACACTAGCAATACAGCCAAGTTCTGTTGGTTGGATGTTATTCAAGCTGATTACTTACATTGATTACTTCAGTTTTTTCATCTGTAAAATGGGGACCACAACATCTATCTTTTAGGATTATTCTAAGAATCAAATGAGACACACCATGGTGTCTCAAATCTGAAGGTTTAAATGAATTGCCAGAGTCTAATTCAGTCGTTCCAGAAAGGGATGAGGAGGGTGGGACACAAGATTCAGCATTTCTAAGAACTCTTAGCTAATGCCAATTCTTTGCATAAACAATAAAAGCCTCACAGTGATTCAACAGTAAGGTCTATGAATTTCTGCTGGTATAACTACTGCTGCAAGAGGGCCGAGGGTGGGTGGGGACAGCGGTGTTAATGGTCCTACCCTAGAGAAGTCACAGGGCTAGGCCAGGTCACTTTCAGCTCAGGCCCCAAGCAGGTGACCCTTCCTGCTGAAGCTGGGGTAACACACTCCCGATAGCACAATAACAAACAGCGCATCTGATCCTAACAGGGAGGACACAGGCAGACCAAAACAAAGAAAAAAACAAAAGTAGAAGACTGTGAGACAGAACAGAATGCTGTACCCTGCCATCAGTCAGCATTACCTAATAAAGTGGGCAGACACCAAACGGCAGAGGAACAGCACTGGGGGGTATTAAGGACTGAATGTTCGTGTCCCTCCAGAATGCATACATTAAACACTAATCCCCAGTGTGATGTGTTGAAACCCTAACCCTCAGTGTGATGGTATTTAGAGGTAGGGCCTTTGGGAAATAATTTGGTTTAGATGAAGTCATGAGTGTGGAGCCCCCAAGACAGGATTGGTCGGAAGAGACACAGAGACACAGAGGGCCCCCTTGCTCTCGCCACCGTGTGAGGGAAGCAAGAAGACAACTGCTTCCAAGCCATGCAGAGAGTTCTCAGCAGACATCAAATCTGACAACACCTTGATCTTAGACTTTCCGGCCTCTAGAACTGTGAGAAATGTCCGTGGTTTAAGCAATCCAGGCTTTGGCATTTTGTTACAGCAACCTGAGCTAACTAAGAGAATATTTCTCTAGTCAAGAAATGGATAAAGACTGGTGTTTAAATGATCTGCTGGGGGCAGGTGCAAGCTCTAAGCTGATCGTTATCATCCTGTATGTGCCCAGGAACACATCTGAGCATTAATGGGGTGCTCTTTAATGATGATTAAAGGGCAACAGGAGCGACCCAGTACTGCTCCAGGCAAACCAGGTCACATGTTCACCCTGTATGAAGAGCACCGCTGGAAAGGAAACTCCTCCTGGAACTTTATGAAGAAACAGAGGGGTTTCCTAAGTGTTAGAAACGAAAGAGCATCTACAGCGATTGGGTCTGAACCCATAGTCTGGGGTGGGTATTATACTCACCACAAGAAAGCCCAGCAGACTGAATAATACCCCCAGGGGTCAGCAAACTTGTTCTGTAGAGTCAGATTGTAATTTTTAGGCTTTGTAGGCCATACAGTATCTGTTGTGATTTTTTAAGTTGTTTTTAAACCTTTAAAAATGTAAAAACCATTCTTAGCTTCCAGGCCATATGTAAGATGCACGCTGGATTTGCCCGTGGTTAATAGCCTGGGCTCCATAACAAAACGCCTGAATCTGAATCCTGGCTGCATCCACCACTTATCAGCTGAGTCATCTGGAGCAAGTCACTTCACTCCTTTGTGCCTCAGTTTCGCCATTTATAATAGGCAGATAACTATATTACCTACCTGGCTTGGTTGTGAGGAACGAATGTAAGCAAAGGGTTAGAACAGAGCCTATGTAAATTACTTGTTATTGTTATTACCTTTGAGAAAATATCATCTGCTCTGTGTGTGTGTGTGTGTACGCACACACACACACACACACACACACACACACACACACACACACATTATAAAGAATATTCAGAGGTGGCTTCAGACAGAATACTCAGACAGTGGCTTCCAGTTCCTCTTCTCTGGTGCTAATGTTTTTCTAAGGGAAAGAAAGCTGTACTTTTATTTCAACCAGACTCCCCTTCTGGGAAGTTCTGGGAATCTTTGGTGAGTGGACCCTAGAGTGCTTCCCTCTGCATAATCAGTCACCACAAATTAGGTAACAGAACATCACTGCCCTGTGTATGGAATGAGATCATGTGGCAACAAGAAGGATTTCCCTGATGGCTTTCAGAAATAAGCTAACTGCATCACAAATACATTATCCCCTATCTTACTGTCTAATTAAATTACAAAGTTGCTGTTTAGAGGAATGAGTGAATAAATGAACCAGTGAATTTAATCAAATGACTGCACCATGGAGGGAGGGAAGCTTCCTGTGCGTGTTGTGTTTATTTTAATTCCATGAATAGACAGTTTCAGACGGCACTGTTGACCCAACAGCCCATTTTAGGAATGGCTTCCTTCCCGTCATCTAGCAAAAGACAGAAGGGACAGGATATAGAGATGCACTGGCACTTAATAAGATATGCTGGCTCAGGTGAGAGTCCCTGTGTGCAGGAAAGCCCAACTGTGCCATTTTTCAAGATGATGAGCTAATCACCAGGGAAGCTGAGATGAAGGACACCATGGTTTCTACAGCCTGCACACCTGGGTAACACTGGTTAGTTACTTCAGGAATAGGCCACATGGAGTGCTAGGAGGTGGTGAGACTAGACAGCCTTCATGGCAAACAACTGGATGACTGGCGAGGATCCTGAGGATGGAATAGGGTGAGAGGTCCACTCCTAACATCCCCAAATTAATCACTCTCTGTGCTTACTAACCAATAATGTCCTCTGGCTTCATCTTATGGTGCCCAGTAACATTATACAAGGTCAGCAGTCACTCCTGTGGCCTCCAGTGGCCAACTCATGACACTAGTGTATGCCATATTGACATCATTGCCACCGTTCCCTTGCAGTCTTCATCACCCCCTCCTATTCCATGGTTAATGCCAGCTAAGGGACCCTACTGGCCTAACCAGACTTCATCTTTACTTTATGGGTCGCTTCCTGCCATTTTTTTATGGTCTTTTATCATTTCCCTCCCCTATGTTGTCAGTCTTTTCATTACTTTCCTTTGACATAATTCTTTTAGTAATCTCCCAAACAAGATGGCCACAGTCTCTATTTCTTCCTCATGTTACCGTTATTTCACTTAATGCATTGATTCGTTTTCCAAAGTCTTTTAAGCTTCCCTATTCCATGAGAATATAGATTAAGATTCTTCAATGCTAGTCATCAGAAAACATTTCACTTCTCAGTATAAAGCCCTAAATAACTCCTCCCTTTCAACCACGAAGCAGGGTCCATGGACTGTATTTTCAAAGAAAGTTCTTTGCTTGCCCAGAATATCCCCTTCTCTATTCAACTGATAATTTTTTTCCAGTAGAAATATTTATGGAATAAATAATCCATCAGTTGTGGGGTTTGCAATCTTGGCTTGGAAATTTGGTTCATTCTTTATATTTATTTTAGCTTTATGTTTTTTTCTTTGTTTTATTTTACATATTTATTTTATTATCTTCATACATTGAAAGTGGTATATGCAGATAAAGCTGGTGATTTATTGATCATTCCACAATTCAACAACCACCCCTCTGCCATGCCATGTGCTAAGAGCTAGGCATATACTTCCGAACAAGACAGGCATAGTCCCCCATGCTCATGAAGCTTTCAAATCAATCAGAAAGACTGACTTCACACCAGCAATTACTTGTGTGGAAAGTGGTAAGAAAACCAAGGTTGAAATGATCATGGAAATAGCAGTCATCTTTTTGCACACAGAACCTATTTCTGATCCGAATCTTCCAGACAAAATGTTCTGTCAATAGGATATTTACCATTAAGTCAAAGACAGAAGACACACAGCCTCCTCATGTCTCCAGGATGCCACCCTTCATAATCTCTGGACATCCCGGAGACTATTGGTGTCCCTCCTAAACCACTTGTAGGCCCAGAAAAGAAAAAGAGTTACTTTCTCCACGTTTCCCAAGTTCTTGACATTGTTTCCATCATCCAGCTTGTTAATTTTCCAAGGCCTCCCTGCCTGCTGAGAGGCTAAAGACAAGTGAGTGATAGTAGGGAGAGAACAGTCAGGCTGCCTGGAGAGACACCTCATCATCTCCCTGCACTTGGCTCATAGTTCCAGCCCCATGATCAGGGGGCCACTAAAGTGGCTGTTGGACAAGTATGTGATTATTTTCAGGAAGACAGGGCACTGACAGGTGAGAACATAAAAAAGCAAAAGACTAGTATCCAATTCATATTCCAACATAAAAACCTTGGACTAAAAGCCAGATGATTTTCTTGCATTTGACTTTTTTCTGACTCCCTAACTTAGCTAACTAGAATTCTTAAGTATCATTCATGATTCTCTTTTGGAAACGAAGGATTTGCCACGGGTTAAGATGGAATGGAATGTCCTTGGCTTTGTCAGTTCCAGCAAGGACTATACAGGTTTATGCCACAGGTCTTTCACGTAGCAAATGTGTAGATGTCAGAAGATCTATGCCCAAAGTGAATGACTGGACTCCTGCTGAGAAACAGATTGAAGAACAAGGAAGACCAAGATATATTCCCACAGGTTCTATGTTAGACACTAAACTTGCCATTAATAAGAAGAAGATGGTGAGCAGGAATTATTAGTCCTCCAGCTCCCCCATTTTATCACAGTACTACTATTTATCATGCACCTTGTATTACCAAGAAAAATACAGCAAGTGAGAGAAAGGATAATGAATAAGTTGCATGCATTACTGAATTATCTGACATTTTACTTACATTATTACATTTAATGTAACAATTTACTTACAATTTTATATTTACATGTTAACAAGGCTCAGAGATGCTGAGAATTTGCCCAAAGTCACACAGTTGGTCTATGTCAGAGGTTGGGCCCCAACCCCTGTCTTCTGATTCCTTTGCCCTCACTGTGTTCTGCCACCCTAGGTGGCCTTCCTCCATCTCAGCTGGAAAAGTGTGGAATACTGTGACTCTATCCATATTCAAGTACTAGAAAACAGCTTATTAAACTGGGTTGGGAGACCCTGAGTTGTGTAAATTATGAAAACTAAAATTTGTGACCATTTACCTTGGGTGTGACCTCTGGTCATATAAGTCAAGGAACATTCAGGCAAGTGACAAGATACATGACAGGGTGACTGCAGAAACCAAGCCAGCATTAAATGCAAACTTGCTCACTGTCTCTGTGGTTGACCTCCCTTCCGACTGCAAAGCCTCTCACCTTGGGCAATAACTACTCATTCATTCATTCAACAGATACCCAGGGCCTGTTCCATGACTTTGTGGAGTTTACCTGGGTTAAACCAATCATCACACAAGTAAATGGGTTACATACAAGTTGCAGTAAGTTCTATAAAAGAAAAGCAAAGAGTTCAATGATGGCTTATGCCACTGGGACCTCATTCAGATGGGATATCAGGTGAGGTCTCTCCAGGAAAGGGGCATTTAGGCTGACTCCTCAGGGATGAGTAGTACACCGTATTAAATGTGGGGGAAAGAGTATCCTGGGCAGAAAGAACATGGTCCCAGGTGGCCTCTTACAAGATGATTAAATGGCTGTCAGCTGGGGTGACAGGGCTGGCAGGACCATCTTCCTCACATTATGCAACAAGCAGCTAAGGCTTATCATGTAGCAGTTACATCATGTATCAGCCAGCAGGAGAGGACAATCTCTAAAGTACAAGCCCTTTTCAAGTTTCCACTTATATGACATTTGCTGTTATCTCATTGGCCAAAGCAAATCGCATGGCCAAGAGCAGAGCCAATGTGAGAGGACACCACCCAGGGCCTGGATATGGGGAGATGAGACAGAGGGGGGACTTCCCTGCAGCAATGTCCCCTGTGAGACCAGGAGGAGGCAGCTGGTCCACCCTGCGAAGTATAGGTCAGGCTCCCAGAGAGAAGAACACTTAAGTAGAATCATCCAAGTATAACAGTGAAGAATGGAGAAGAACTAGTCAGGGGAGAGGAAGGAAAAATATCCCCGGAACCAACATGTTCAAAGGTCTGCAAGTGAAACCAGAAACCTGTGTAAGGAAATTAGAGATGTTCAGTACCACTTGGTACTACCAGTGGAAGGCAGAAGTAATTAGAAATAAAATAGGAAAGATAAAAAGAGATCATATTATAACAGGCTTTGCAAGTCGTGATAAGGAGCTTGAGCTTTATCCCATAGGTAACATTATCAAATTTACATTCTAGAAAATTCTCCATTGTTTCCATGTGAGGAGGTAGGGAAACCCATTAGGCAGTATCCTAATGTATGAGAAAGATAATAATATCCTTACCTGGAATGGGAGCAGCAAAAATGGGGAGGAGTGTTCAGATTTTAGACATAATAAAAAGCAAAATTAATAGAATTTGATGAAAGAGTGTGTGGAAGACAGAGTAAAGACAGAGGTGCTTGGGGAAAATGAGAAATAGGAGTGGCATTTACTGCTAAAGATAAAGGGAAAAGTAGAATTGGGATGGGGAGATAAGTATCATTTTGGATACTCTGACTTGGGATTTCCCATGAGACAACCAAGTTTTTTGGGAGAAAGTTAGACATACAAAAAGTCAACAGAGAAATATGAGTTAGGGGCTATGTGATTCTGCAGCACAGAGCTGGCAACTACAGCCCTCAGAGGAGATGGGTTCTACCAAGGTTGAGTGTGTACAGAGGGGGGCCAGAGACAGAGCCTGAGAAAACACGAGTCTTTGAGGGGTAAGTTAGCAGGATGAGCCATCCAAGGAGACTGTGCCTTTGTCACAAAGATGGGGGGAAAGCAGAGGGTCCTGCCTGCAGGGATGGCAGAGGAGGAGAATGCATCCAAAGGTGCATGTGAGCAGCAGCATGTAACAAAGTTAAGGAGTCCAGTAAGTTTAGGACTCAGAGGAAAACGGTTGGGCTGATGACACTGGACCCACCCACTAAGGCTGGACACTCAGGAGTAGCAGCAGACTGGAATAACTGCAGGAGGGAGAGTTAGAAAAATGTCAAAAGCCAGTTAGAAAACCATTTCAACAAGTGTGATGAAAAAGGGAAAGAGATGCACAAAATTAGAGAAGACTAGGGGCTTAAAAGGGCTTGCATTTTTAACAGGAGAGAAATCTGAGTTAGTTTAAATGCTGATGAGTAAGATCTAGTGACAAATAGTTACCAAAGGGAAAGGGACTGGGGAAGATGGGTGGGAAGGGAGGGGCAAGGGGGAAGAAGGGACATTACGATTAGCAGATGTAATGTTGGGGGGGCACATAGGGAGGGCTGTACAACTCAGAGAGGACAAGTAGTGACTCTATGGCATCTCACTACGCTGATGGACAGTGACTGTAATGGGGTTGGGGGGGGACCTGATGAAGGGGGTAGTGTAATCACCATAATATTACTCATTTAATTATAGATTAATGATATCAAAATAAACTTATTAAAAAAAGATCTAGTGGCAAATAAAACTATAACACACAGAAGAAAAATTACCAATTTTGGGTTTTTTTTAAAGGATATTTGTCCAAGACCTACTTCTTCCTAGGCCCTTCTCTTGTGGACTTGGTTTCCACTATGCCTGATCTCACTGTGGGGTTCCCCACGCAAAGTGACGGCGCACTGAACTACATACTCCGTGACTTCCCCGCCTAGGCAGCCCTGCCCCAGCCTCTCACCTCACTGAGCTCCTTGATCATGTCTTTCTCATTCTTCATGATGGGAAGGTCTATCACTTTAAACCTTGCAATGTGAATTGAAGAGAATGGCTTTCTGACAAATTGCCCAAGAGACACATCACCCAAGGAAACAAACAACCCCTCTCTCCACCCCCATGCACCCCACCCCCCACGATACTTGCTGTTTTCATCTCTTGGAGGCAACCCAGCAGAAACCAGACAGTGGCATTAAATGTCTGGACAAGAACGTTTGGTTACAAACAGGGTACAGATGCCAAAATATGTTAACCCTACCTGTATATAGTGAATGAAGACCAGGAATGGTTGTCAAAGTAAAGCAAAAAAAAAAAAAAAGAAGCAGGAAAGGGCATTTCCCTGTGTGTGTGTGTGTGTGTGTGCGTGCGCGCGCGTGCGCGCGCACGCAGGCAAATTAATCATAATGGTTGTTTCTCATTCTCATTGTTTATGAATAATAGTGATCTTTCTGTTTCCTTGAAGATGAACTAAACAAAATGATGCTTTTGAAATGATCACTCATTCTGCAGGAAGGGAACCTGACAGCAACCTAAAAGCCTGTTAAGCTGCCTTTATTCCAACCTCTCTTTGTATGTAGCGTATTTGCCACAACATATTTAATGCTATAAAGCCCCAAGATGTACATTTTTTTGGCTCATGTATAGACAGCCTTATTCTATTGGAAAAAGACACTGTATGTCTTCCATTTCCAAAGCAAGCTTCCCAGGATAACCTAGCTAGGCAGGACTAGAGGAAAACCTCAGAGCAGGGTCCAGGGGTCTTACCATAGCACAAGCCCGGGGGAGAGACCACAGGAAGCTGAAAGGAAGCCTGGCAAATGGCAATGGCTGTGTTAGCATGACAGCCATGCAACCTAGCAGAAAAGGGAGGGCTCCAGAAGCGACTCTACATCCTGGGGAGGACGAGTCACAGGGATGGTGGTCTCTGACCTGGGAAGGCCTCTACACACCTCCCATGGACCTGGCACCAACCCACAGGGCAAATCCCTTAGGCTGGTTAATTAACCCTGCTCAGAGTCACCCAAACAATCAGCAGAAGTCAGGAATGGCTACAATTTCTAAATCCTGCCTGGCAAGAATCACTAAGTTCTTCCCACAAGGCTGATGGGGATCAGGGTTCTCCTCAAGCCCTGCTGAGTCTCCCCGGGCTTCATTTTTCTCTCTCTCTCTCTCTTTCTTCTTTCTCTCTGTGCTGAGGCTGCAGCTGCTTGGAGACTGGCGAATCCACTTGCCTACGTGCAGGGTGGCCCCCTACCCTTCCTTCCCTCATCCTCTCATGTACACATCTTTTTGCCACCACTTCCCTTACGTGTGACCTTGACCTTAGGAAAGTTCCTTTGTCTCAAATTCCTCATGTGTAAAATGGGAAATAAAAGACCCTGCTTTGCAGGATTGTGGTCAAGTATAAATGAATTGGTGCATCTGAGGCCCTCAGCACAGAGACTGACACCACAAACAGCTCAATAAATATCAGCAGCTATTACCTTTTTTGTTAATTTTATTGTTGCTGATGTTGCTATTTTGCCCTGGGGAACCTCAAATTCCTTGTGGGCTGGGATTGCGTTTTGTTCTTCTCTGTCCATCCCCACATTGACAAGAACAGTGTCTTATGGACTCATGTCTAACAAATGCTGTTCAAAGAAGAAAGCGGAGGAGGAAGGAGAGCAGGAAGGAGGGAAGGTGGAAAAGGGGGAAAGGTGGACAGTGAATGCAGCTCCTACACATCTGGGACAGCTGTGGGAAGAGGAAATTCATCTGACCCACTGAAGTCAAAGCCAGACAACCAAACTAACAGGACAGCCTCTACGGAATGGAAGCACTGTAGGGACAGAAGTGCTCAGCAGGCTCTGCTGCTAACTGTGCAAACTTGACCAAGTCTCTTATCTTCCTCAGGCCTCAGTTTTCATCTTTCTAAATAAAGGAAGTTGAGCAGCATGATCTCCTTCATCTGTAGAATTTCTAGGATTTAAGATTGGTGTAGCCTTCGTGATGGCAGCCACTAGCCTAGCAGAGCATCAGTGGAGAGCACACGTTCTGTATGAAGGCTTGTGGAGGACAAACAGGATGGGGGAAATGATGACACCACAGAGGGAGGGAGGAAGGTCCGTCGGGGAAACACAGGGCACCCACACAGAGTCAACCCACCTCCAGGAGAAGAGAAATCTGATATTCACTGAGCACTGTGTCAGGCACCGAGCAAGACGCTTTCATGCATATTTATTGGAAAATCAGATTGAAAAAGCCTCCATCTGAGAAAGAGGAGAGGAGCAGAACACAGCCAATGTTTCAAAGCCAGTAACTCAGATGGGAGAGGAAGAGAAAATAGGAAACAGAAATTCACACCTCTTTAAACTTGAAGGCATGAGGCAGAAGAAAGAAAGGGCTGCTACAGCTAAAACCATCACGGAATCACATGACAGCAGCTAGTGGGGCTCGTAAGAGGAACTGAGGTGCTAGAACCTTGGTGAAAATACATCATTGATTGATACACTTTGATGTATAGAGCCAAGAACTAAAGAGATTGATTGCTGAAGCTATAGTTTCTACCATGAAGTGTCTGATTATAATGAATGGCAAGTCTTTATATTTGACTCTAATATTTCCCCCACCTCCTCCAACCCCTCCAAGAACCAAAAGCATCCTCTAAAACATGGATGCCACCACTCTCTCTGAATTATCAAAATTTAACAGTCCTAACCTCTCACCTTTTGTCTTAAAACTGCTCTTGTCAGTAGTCCCCAATCCCTTCCCAGACCCTTTGAACTGAAGACTGACTTGAACCATCCCTTCAGAGGCCACTGAGTTTGCCAGAGGGCACCACATCTTCAGCCCATCCCCATGCTGAGCCCACGCTCTTAGGAAACCCTACACCAGCCAAAGCTCTGGGCCCCAGGCCCCCACCAGGGAGAAGAGGATTTCACAAACTCCTCACGGATATTGTCCCATCTTGGAGTGTAAGCAATATAATGAATGGATACACTGGGCCAGTAACCCCTCGCCTGGTTTGACAGGATTTGCCCAGTACCCAACAGCAGGGGCAATGATGCAGAATTTCCGTTGACTCCCTCCAGGAGCAGGGAGACATGATTTGCGTCCACTGGCCTCCTTCCAATTTGTTCCATGGAGTCTTTGCTCATGTTCTTCCTTTTTTGTGGAATGTTCTAGCATCCCGCCTTCATCTACTTTTATCTCTTATTTACCCATTAAAACCCAGCCTAAGCATCTCTTCCCCCGGGAGACTTCCCTGACCAACCTGTCTGAGGCAGGCTGTTTTTCAGCACTATGTTCCTTTACTTCAAAGGACTCATCACAGTTTGTAAATATTCATTCACTGAGGAGATTATTTGACATCAGCTTTCGCCCCTAGACTCCAAGCCCCATAAGGACAAGTACCTGTCTTCTTGCTCAATAATGAGACACACTTGGGTTCAATAAACATTTGTTGAATGAATGAAGGAACTGAGAGAAACAGAGAAGGGTCTAGATCACCCCCAAATGGACTGCACCGCCATTCCAGTTCCAGGGTTTGGGGGCTCAAGTGAGTGAGTGGGTCCACCCTGCGGTTGAAGCAGGAGCTCTAGCACAGCATTGACAACTCCAATCTGAACACTCCCCATTCAGTCAACCCCATAGAGGCACGCTGAAACATTTACAACTTAATATCCAAAGAGGTGGGTGCTGCTCCTAAGGAGAATTGTCTAAACATGAATAAAAATCCATTTTAAAATGCTATAAACCAAGTAACATTGACCATATGAGATGAAATGCCTATAACTCCCGAGAGAACATCATCAAAGTAGGCTATGAGTGCAGAACAGAGGACACCAACAGTACTAACACTGAACATTCTGAGCTTTCCCAGACCCCATCCAGCAAAGGAACAAGATGCCTACAAATACCAAGACTTCCGAAACTGTTTTCACAACAGAACTAACAAAGGGTAGAGAGCTGTGCCAGAGGAAACACTTGATTCTCAGAACTCATGGGATAATGGCTGGCTTGTGTGATTTATCCATAAGAAAGCAAACCAGCAGAGCTAAAATTAGTCACCATCAGTGAATGAAAATAACACATACTGCAAGATAAATACACATTGAATAATCTGTATAGAACCTGAAGAGTACTTAACACCAACTTATTCCTATCAAGCCACTGTGAGCACCAGGCTTTAGTACATTGGCTGTTTTCTATAGCTATGGCTATCGTTGTTTTCAAGCTACAGTGGCAGAGTAGTCATAACAGACAATATATTCCACAAAGTGTAAAATACGATCTGGGGACTTCCGGGAAGATGGCGGCGTGAGCAGGGCGGCAGAAATCTCCTCCCAACACTACATTTATCTACGAAAATACAGCAAATACAACTATTCCTAAAAGAGAGACCAGAAAACAAAGGAAAGTGCACAGCGTGCACCTACACCCGAGAGGACTCGGCACCCCAAGAGGCGGGTAAGATACGGAGCAACGACCCGGCGGGACCTGAGCACTCCCCCACCCCAGCGTACCGGCGGGAGGAGAGATTCAGAGCCGGGACTGAGTGGAAGTACACCCCGCGAAGTAGCCAGCCCCGGTGATCTGTGCGGGGAGCACTGACACACACAGCGAGGTATAGTGGAGGCTGGAGAGACAGAGGGGCAGGATCTGAGCAGGGAACGCGCCAGGGTGCTTGCAGCCAGCTCCCGGGAAAGAAAAAAAAAGAAAAAGAAAAACGCGCACTTCCTTCAGCGGTCTTAAAGAGACAGGAGCCCAGCAGAGGAGCCAGATCACCCCAGCACACTCTGCCCAGCAGGCTGGAAGTCCTGGGGAGTTTCAGACCCCTTAGCCGGTGACTGGGAAAGGGTGGCCACACATCGACTTCCAACAGAGAGCAACAGCATCCCATTCGTTCCCACCCCGGCCAGAGCTATAAAGGGCCCTGTGGAGCGGCACAGCCACAGCTGCAGAATAGTGGGGCAACAGCGCCACCTACAGCATCCCCAAAGAATCTACTCCCGGAGGGCGTTTTTTGTTGTTGTTGTTTTTTGTTTCTTTGTTTGTTTTTTCTTTTCTTTTCTATCGGTTTTTTTCTTCCTTTCTTTCTTTTTTTTTCTTTAAAGTCTTAAACAGCCCAGCTGATATACAAGGCAACTATCAGAAACCACTTCTATAGCCATGAAAAGACAGACGAATATGGTCCAGACTAAAATCAACCAGACAACCCCAGAGAGGGAGCCTGAAGGGATGGAAAAGCACAGTTTCCTGAAAAAGAATTCAGAATAGAAGTCATAACCATGCTGATGGATCTACAGAGAAATGCGCAAGAGCTGAGGAAGGAAGTGAGGGAAGTGAGGAAAGACAATGTGGAAATCAGACAAGCCATCGATTGGCTTAATAGCATACTGGATGAGATGCAAGAGACTGTTAATGGAATAGAAATCAGAGAACAGGAATACAGAGAAACTGAAGCAGAGAGAGGTAAAAGGATCTCTAGGAATGAAAGAATATTAAGAGAACTGTGTGACCAATCCAAACGGAACGAAATTCGCATTATAGGAGTACCAGAGGAAGAAGAGAGAGAAAAAGGGATAGAAAGGGTCTTTGAAAAAATAATTGCTGAAAACGTTCCC
This sequence comes from Smutsia gigantea, assembly GCA_032199065.1. Taxonomy (NCBI): domain Eukaryota; kingdom Metazoa; phylum Chordata; class Mammalia; order Pholidota; family Manidae; genus Smutsia; species Smutsia gigantea. The sequence continues at coordinate 237,581 of JAVSCE010003595.1, forward strand.
TCACTGGGGAAGGAAATAGTCTCGCAGTCCACGGAAGCCCACAGATCTCCCAACACAAGGGACCCAAGGAAGACAACACCAAGAAACATAATAATGAAAATGGCAAAGATCAAAGATAAAGACCGAGTATTAAAGGCAGCTAGAGAGAGAAAAAAGATCACCTAAAAAGGAAAACCCATCAGACTATCATCAGACTTCTCAACAGAAACCTTACAGGCCAGAGGAGAATGGCATGATATATTGAACGTTATGAAACAGAAGGGCCTCGAACCAAGAATATTGTATCCAGCACGATTATCATTTAAATATGATGGAGGGATTAAACAATTTCCGGAGAAATGAAAGTTGACAGAGTTTGCCTCTCATAAACCAACACTACAGGATATCTTAAAAGGACTGCTCTAGACGGAAGCACCCCCTAAGGCTAAAAAGATGTCACCAGAGAAAATAAAATCATACCAAAGAAAGCAGACCATCCAAATACTAACTAAAGGCAAAGAATAAAACACCTAGTATATAAAGAATGAAGGAGGAAGAATAAGAAGAGAGAGAAATAAAGAAACATCAGACGGTGTTTACAATAACTTAACAAGAAAGTTAAGTTATATTGTTAGATAGTAAAGAAGCAACCCTTGAACTTTTGGTAACCACGAATCTAAAGCCAGCAAATGCAATAAGTACATATCTATCAATAATCACCCTAAATATGAATGGACTGAATGCACCAATCAAAAGACACAGAGTAACAGAATGGATAAAAATGCAAGACACATCTATATGCTGCTTACAAGAGACTCACCTCAAAAACAAAGATATACACAGCCTAAAAGTGAAGTGATGGAAAAAGATATTTCATGCAAACAAAAAAGAGAAAAAAGCAGGTGTTGCAGTACTTGTATCAGACAAAATAGACTTCAAAACGAAAAAAGTAGTAAGAGATAAAGAAGGACATTACATAATGATAAAGGGGTCAGTCCAACAAGAAGATATAACCACTATAAATATATATGCACCCAACACAGGAGTGCCAGCATATGTGAAACAAATACTAACAGAATTAAAGGAGGAACAAGACAGCAGTGCATTCATTTTAGGAGACTACAACACACCACTCACTCCAAAGGCCATATCAAACAGACAGAAAATAAGTAAAGACACAGAGGCACTGAACAACACACTAGAACAGATGGACCTAACAGACATCTACAGAACTCTGCACCCAAAAGCAGCAGGATACACATTCTTCTCAAGTGCACATGGAACATTTTCCAGAATAGACCACATACTAGGCCACAAAAGGAACCTCAGTAAATTCAAAAATATTGAAATCCTACCAACCAACTTCTCAGATCACAAAGGTATAAAACTAGAAATAAATTTTAGAAAGAAATCAAAAAGGCTCACAAATACATGGAGACTTAACAACATTCTCCTAATTAATCAATGGGTTAACGACCAAATCAAAACAGAAATCAAAGAATATATGGAGACTAATGACAACAACAACACAAAGCCACAACTTCTGTGGGACGCAGCAAAGGCAGTTCTAAGAGGAAAGTATATTGCAATCCAGGCCTATTTAAAGAAGGAAGAACATTCCCAAATGAATAGTCTAAAGACACAATTACTGAAATTGGAAAAAGAAGAACAAATGAGGCCCAAAGTCACCAGAAGGAGGGACATAATAAAGATTAGAGAAGAAATAAATAAAATTGAGAAGAATAAAACAATAGAAAAAATCAATGACACCAAGAGCTGGTTCTTTGAAAAAATAAACAAAATAGATAAACCCCTAGCCAGACTCATTAAGAGAAAAAGAGAATCTACACACATAAACACAATCAGAAATGAGAAAGGAAAAATCACGACGGACCCCACAGAAATACAAAGAATTATAAGAGAATATTATGAGAATCTATATGCTAACAAGCTGGAAAACATAGAAGAAATGGACAACTTCTTAGAAAAATACAATCTCCTAAGACTGACAAAGCAAGAAACAGAAAAACTTAACAGACCAATCACCAGCAACAAATTGAATCAGTAATCAAAAAACAACCCAAGAACAAAACCCCCGGACCTGATGGATTCACCTCTGAATTCTACCAGACATACAGAGAAGAAATAATACCAATTCTCCTTAAAGTTTTCCAAAACATAGAAGAGGAGGGAATACTTCCAAACTCATTCTATGAAGCCAGCATCACTCTAATACCAAAACCGGGCAAAGACCTCACCAAAAATGAAAATTACAGACCAATATCCCTGATGAACGTAGATGCAAAAATACTCAACAAAATATTAGCAAACCGAATTCAAAAATACATCAAGATGATCATACACTATGATCAAGTGGGATTCATCCCAGGGATGCAAGGAGGGTACAACATTCAAAAATCCATCAACTTCATCCACCACATTAACAAAAAGAAGAACAAAAACCACATGATCATCTCCATAGGTGCTGAAAAAGCATTTGACAAAATTCAGCATCCATTCATGATTAAAACTCTCAACAAAATGGGTATAGACGGCAAGTACCTCAACATCATAAAGGCCATATATGACAAACCCACAGCTAACATTATACTTAACGGCGAGACGCTGAAAGCTTTTCATCTAAGATCGGGAACAAGACAGGGATGCCCACTCTCTCCACTGTTATTCAACATAGTACTGGAGGTCCTAGCCATGGCAATCAGAAAAAACAAAGACGTACAAGGCAACCAGATTGGTAAAGAAGAAGTCAACTTGTCACTATTTGCAGATGACATGATATTGTACATAAAAAACCCTAAAGACTCCACTCCAAAACTACTAGAACTAATATCTGAATTCAGCAAAGTTGCAGGATACAAAATTAACACATAGAAATCTGTTGCTTTCCTATACACTAATGATGAACTAACAGAAAGAGAAATCAGAAAACAATTCCATTCACAATTGCATCAAAAAGAATAAAATACCTAGGAATAAACCTAACGAAGGAAGTGAAAGACCTGTACTCTGAAAACTACAAGACACTCCTAAGAGAAATTAAAGAGGACACTAACAAATGGAAATGCATCCCATGCTCTTGGCTAGGAAGAATAAATATTGTCAAAATGGCTATACTACCTAAAGCAATCTACAGATTCAACGCAATCCCTATCAAACTACCAATAGCTTTCTTCAATGAACTGGAACAAATATTCTAAAATTCATATGGAACCACAAAAGACCCCGAATAGCCAAAGCAATCCTGAAAAGGAGGAATAAAACAGGGGGAATTACACTCCCTGACTTCAAGCTCTACTACAAAGCTACAGGAATCAAGACAATTTGGTATTGGCACAAAAACAGACCCACAGACCAGTGGAACAGAATAGAAAATCTAAACATTAACCCAAACATATACAGTCAATTAATAAAGGAGCCTTGGATATACAATGGGGAGATGACAGCCTCTTCAGCAGCTGGTGTTGGAAAAACTGGACAGCTACATGTAAGACAATGAAACTGGACTACTGTCTAGCCCCATACACAAAGGTAAACTCAAGGTGGATCAAAGACCTGAATGTAAGTCATGAAACCATAAAACTCTTAGAAAAAAACATAGGCAAAAATCTCTTGGACATAAACATGAGTGACTTCTTCATGAACATATCTCCCCGGGCAAGGGAAACAAAAGCAAAAATGATCAAGTGGGACTATATCAAGCTGAAAAGCTTCTGTACAGCAAAGGACACCATCAGCAGAACCAAAAGAGATCCTACAGTATGGGAGAATATATTCATAAATGACGTGTCCGATAAGGGGTTCACATCCAAAATATATAAAGAACTCACGCACCTTACCAAACAAAAAGCAAATAATCCAATTAAGAAATGGGCAGAGGACATGAATAGACACTTCTCTAAAGAAGAAATTCAGATGGCCAACAGGCACATGAAAAGATGCTCCACATCGCTAATCATCAGAGAAATGCAGATTAAAACCACAATGAGATATCACCTCACACCAGTGAGGATGGCCAACATCCAAAACACAAACAACTACAAATGTTAGCGAGGATGTGGAGAAAAGGGAACCCTCCTACACTGCTGGTGGGAACATAAATTAGTTCAAGCATTGTGGAAAGCAGTATGGAGGTTCCTCAAAAAACTCAAAATAGAAATACCATTTGACCCAGGAATTCCACTCCTAGGAATTTACCCTAAGACTGCAGCAGCCCAGTTTTAAAAAGACATATGCACCCCTATGTTTATCGCAGCACTATTTACAATAGCCAAGAAATGGAAGCAACCTAAGTGTCCATCAGTAGATGAATGGATAAAGAAGAGGTGGTACATATACACAATGGAATATTATTCAGCCATAAGAAGAAAACAAATCCTACCATTTGCAACAACATGGATGGAGCTAGAGGGTATTATGCTCAGTGAAATAAGCCAAGCCGAAAAAGACAAGTATCAAATGATTTCACTCATATGTGGAGTATAAGAACAAAGAAAAAAAATACTGAAGGAACAAAACAGCAGCAGACTCACAGAACCCAAGAACGGACTAATAGTTACCAAAGGGAAAGGGACTGGGGAATGGGTGGGAAGGGACTGACAAGGGGGAAAAAGGAGCATTACAATTAGCAGACGTAATGTTGGGGGGGCACGGGGAGGGCTGTACAAATCAGAGAAGATAAGTAATGATTCTATAGCATCTCACTACGCTGATGGACAGTGACTGTAATGGGGTTGGTGGGGGGTACCTGATGAAGGGGTAGTTTCATAACCATAATATTGCACATGTAATTGTAGATTAATGATACCAAAATAAATTATATAAAAAATAATAATAAAAAATAGATAAATAAATGGTACACCCTGGAATAGTCTAGCATAAAAAAAAATACGATCTGATCCTTTGCAGAAAAGCTTTGCCACTCCTTGGTGTAGACTGCACACATGTCATTCCCTGCCTGAAACACATTTCCCTATCTCCCATCACCCAGCCAATATCTTGTCATCTTTCAGAGTCTTTCCTTTAGAGCAGCTTTCCCTTACCACCTAGGTAAAGTTAAATCTCTTGCTCTATGCTCCTATAGCACCACTTTAGATAACACTCACCACGTCTGAGAATACTGTTCACTGCCTGCCTTCCATACTGTTAACCCCATGAGAATCAAGATGATGTCTGCATCCTAAAGCCTTACTTAGAAGATTCCAGTAGGTATCTTAGTTGAATTCTACACGATCCTGCCCCTCCATGTTACTTTCCTGTTTTTGTCAGATATTCGTACAGTGGTTAAAGTTTTATCTAGTACCGAAAAATCCTAATTCAAATGAAAGTCATTGCAATGAAGGAATCTTCCAATTCCCTATTGCAATTAACAATAGTGGGAAGATTGGCAAAAACCAACGCTGTCACTATGGATGTGCTTATTGGCTCTTCCTAGAATCCAAAAGTAATTTTATCAACAGATGTTTATCAAACATCTGCTCAGTGGTGTACGGTGGTACAAAGAAATATAATCCAGTGGAGTCATATCTAAGACAAAGGCTGCTTCTAAACTCAGATAATGAGGCTCAACCTTCATACTGGAATTACCTTTGGAGCACATTATGCCCTCCAACTTAACATACCATTTCCCAGGAAACCTGAAATCACTATATTTCCTCTCACTTAAGAACATATTGTTTCCTTGTTTGAGCACCAGATGAAAGAGCCAGCTTACTTATTGGGACCATTATGTATGAAAATATACAACTTTGAATAATAGAATCATACCGAATGTGGCAGGATGGGAGACCAACTCACCAAAAAGATGGTATCACCCATGTTACTGTCATGTCAAGTGACCATTCATAGAATAAAAAGTGGAATTGTCCACGTTGTTTGAATCTCTCTCACACACACACACTCACACATATGCTTTAATTTACATAAATGTTCCTATGCTGTTGCTCTACTCTGCACATCCGTTCTTCTCCGTCTGGTTATCCCCCACTGCATGACAAAAACTCAGTGGCTCAAAGCAACCATTTTACCATGTTCATGATTTTGTGAGTCGAGAGTTCCGGGAGAGCTCATCTGGGGGTTCTGACTAGGCATCTCTCCTATATTGCAGGTAGAATTTGACTGGGGCTTCAGTTGTCTGAAGGTTCAATAGGGCTGATGCCCAAAATATCTCACTCATGTGGCTGCAAGTTGATGCTGGCCGTAGGCTGCGAACTCAGCTAGGATTCTCAACCAGGGCATCCCCACATGGCCTCTCCACATGGTACGAGGTGCTCTCAGCACGAAAGCTGGGTTCTGAGGCTCCCAAAAGGCTGTGTCCAAGAGCACATGTTGTGATAGATCCAAATGTTTGGAAGCTGCATGCCTCTTTCTAACCTAGCCTCTGAGGTCTCACAGCACCACTTCTGTACATCCTGATGGTTGGCAGTCAGAAAGGTCAGCACAGCTCCAAAGGGGGTGGGGGGGATTAGACCCCACCTCTCAATGGGAGAATTTATGACCATCTGTAATCAGCCACATTCCACATAAATGACACTGTTCCCACTCTCATCTTTCCTGGACTCTTAAAATAATTTCCTAACTATTTTGCCCTCCGTGTAAAAAAACAAACAAAACAAGCTTATATATACAATTATAGGAGGTAGAAGGATTTTTTTAATCAAAAAATTCAAGAAACTCATGTACCCCAACCACTCTTGGAAGTTAGCATGACCTCCACACCTGTGATGTCCATGGGTGTCCAGTTTAGGGCTCAAAATGGGACCCATAATTATCTCACTATTGCAGGTCACATAGAAATCTTCTTTTTGTCACTGACTGAATTAACAGCATCATTTTAGCTTCATAGAAAAGGATTTAACACTTACACGTGGAGAGTATATTATCATTTGCAAGGTGCTTTCACATTTTTAATGCCTACAGCAGGCATGTGGCATTGGCATCTCTAGCCTATGGTTTCCTCAAAAGCAGAGCCTGAGACAAGGATTTGAATGCATAGTTCTTTGGGATATGATCCCAGCAAACATTGAGAAGAAGTAGGAGAGTGAGACGGAAGAGAGGCAAACCAATAAGAGCATATTAGTGAGCAGGTTAACACTATGGGCAACTGGGACCTAATCCCACAGGGGCCCACTGACACTATATGGGGTGCATTTTAAGATTGCCTCACTGAGGAGTAAGGAGGCTGAAGTACTTATCAACCAACTCCTGCCACACATTGGTTGCTCCTGGGGCATTAAATCCTTGGCATTCCAGCCTGCCAGCCTGCCAGCCTATGAGCTAAGCACTCATCCAAGACCAGAGACTTCCCTGCAGGAAGAAACACAGAGGACGCTGTCAGTGTGCTGATAACCCCTTGGGTAGGATGGGGGAGTGGGTGGGACCCCAACAGAGGCCACTGTGTTGTGCTAAGCATTCTCTGAGCTTTATCCCAGTTGATCCCCATTACAAGGAGGGAACTGAAGCTCAAACAGATTAAGTAACTTGCCCAGGGTCACACAGCAGATACAGGTCAGCCTAATTCCAACTTCTATATTAAACTGCCTTTGAGAGCCCCAGAGAGGGTGGGGTGACTTGCCTAGAGCCACCTAATGAACATCCATGCCACAATCAGATGTAGAAGTATTGTCACCTTTGGCTTGTCACCACGTTGTGCCTCTCAATCTTCCCTCACAGAGCTCTATGCCTTGCATATGCAAAGCCTAATGAACAGCCTAACCAAAAACACTTGCACATTTTTTGACTGGACAAAGCAGACAATATATGCTGTAAGTCAAAACACGTGTCATCTGTGCTATACATTAAGAATCTCCCCAATTGGGGGTGCTCTTTCTACCCCCAACTGTGTGGAAACAACCCAGAAGGAATCTCCTCTGAATCAGAATGTACTCTGAATACACGGAAGAGGAGGAGCAGGGAACACACAGACCCAGCCAATTATGGCTCCATCAAGGGCTTCCCTTTTCCTGGAATTCTACTTCAGGGCCACAGCACTGACTCGACACCACAGATGTGCAACCTAAACAGAATGACTGAGCAGAAGCCTAAGTCAAGGGGATGAATGATTACTATACTGAGGCTGAGCCCTGGAGAGTGACTCCAGTGGAGGTGGTGGGGACCATACAAGCAAATGCCCTTGGACATGAAGACAGATGGGCAATTGTACAGCAGACCAGCCAACGAGGGTGGAAAAGAATGGACACTTTTAAGCAGTGACTAAGTATTCAACCCACTCTCCCCACCCTGAAATACCTCTTATCACTCCTTATAAAGATGAGAATCTAATGATCATTTGAACAGGGTCACACAGCTAATGAGATCAGTGTCTAGATTTAACCCATCCAAGTGGCCAGATTCCAAAACTCACTCCATTATACCCCCAGCGGGAGCTACATGATCACCTAAATGGTATACTCCACCAAGTAAGCTACAGGGTATACCCCTTGCAGACAGGACTTTGCCTTGTTAAATGTTGTATATTCAGCACCTTGCAAAGTGAATTTCTGTCTCAATGTAAATTCCTTCTTGAGTGGCCCAGGATCTCACCACAGAGGACAAAACCTGCATGCAGAAGGAAATGTATGCAACTGTCATCATAATACTCTGCATAACAGCCACACGGGTTCCCAGGCATGAAAAATCACTATGGGACTTTCCCAGAAAAAGCAGGTCTGGAAGGAGGCATAGGAATGCTGTGGCTGAGAAGAGAGGAGGTCCAGGTAGAGCAAATGAGATCCAGGCCCAAAGAGGCATGATATAGTCAAGGCCCAGTGAGTGGACCCCTCTGGCTTTATAGTTCGTGTAAGGGAGAAACGGGAGAGAAATGTAGCAAGGTTGGCTATAATCACACTTATTTTTGAACGTCAGCTCACAAACTTCGGAAGGGTTAGGAAATAGTAATAACAAAAATCTAGTGAGTGTTTCCTATGTGCCAAATATTGCTTCATAATCCACAGCAGGATTTCTCGGCCTTGACACTACTCTCATTTTAGGCCAAAGAATTCTTTGTTGTGGGAGACGGTCCCTGGCCTCTGCCCACTAGATAGATGCCTGTGGCATCTCTGTCCCCAAATGTGACAACCAAAAATGTTTCCTGATATTGCCAAATACTTCCAGGGAGGCAAATCATCTCTGGTCAAGAGACACTGTTGTTCACGTATTAAGTTATTTAATTTTTACAACAGGTCTATAAGGTAGTTACCATTATTAGCTCTATTTTATAGGTGAAGAAACTGAGGCACAGAAGTCGTTATGCAATACAGCCAAGTTCAGTGGGTTTGTATGGGGCAGAGTCAAGACACTCAGCCAGGACAGAATGATTCAAAGCCCATGACCTTACTCATGACGCTTCATTTAACATGGTGAAATACTGCATTTTAAAAAATGAAAATGCAGTACGTCTTATGCTTGCAATTATATCGAAATCTGTATGAAGCTGCCTGACAACCAGTAATAGTATGAAAAAATCATAATTTAGGTTTAAACCAGAGAGGTGAAATTATGGGAGCTTAATTTCTTTCTTTTATAGTGTTTTCATATTTTTTAAATATTAGTGAAGGGTTTAATGGACTCCAGGCAATATGTCTAACTTTATTTCTCCACCCATTTTCAAGAATAATTGGCTGAAAGAAGTTCACTCCCACACATTCTTTGAGACTCAGCTCAGGCATTACCTCCTCCCCAGGAAGAGCTTAAAACAGTGTCTAGCCTATAATAAGCACTCTACAAATGGTCGCTATTATTGTTATCTCCTATTTACAGATCAAGAAACAGGCAATCAGAATTCAAACCTTTCTCTGTCTTGCTCTAAAACTGGTTTCCTTCTGCCATTCTGCCCCTTAAATAATTTACTCATCAGGTTAAGCATCAGAAAGAAGGGACTTCGTGGCTGAAACAAAGGGTTAGACAAAAGTCTGCTGGCGTCAAAGCCCACCTGGAGCCCATGGAGAGACCCAGGAAAGAGCTAGTCCCTTGTGCTTTGGTGCCCTCTGCTGGTCTAGGACACAACTGCCTGGCATGAGGGTGTGAGTGTTGGGGAGGAGGAGGGTGAACTGGAGCATCACTCTGCAATTCCCAATAAAATCTCCCTAAAAGCCTAGGTCCGTGCCCCATACGAGCAGGAATGGCAAGGACTCCAGGGTGAGAAAAACCAAAGCTTTAAGGGAAGAATATTAAAAAAGGAAAAAAGAAGTTTATTCAGACTTTACTATGAGCAAGGTGCTGGGCAAGGCATCTGGGCTGGCAGAGCAGGAGGGTGGGCAACGGGACTGCGAGGCAGCAAAGGGGCTGGAGTGCAAAGAGGGAGGGGTCACTGCACACCCCCACATACACACCCATTCTGATACACTAATAAATGTATTCATTCTTTTTTAAAAATAGGTTTGTTCTAATTAACACCCTTTACGTTTGAACTTTCACTTCATGGAAGCGCTCGATGATGGTATTAATAACAGCAGTAGAGCATCCTAAGGGACGAGGGGTTAGTCTATTCGGCGTGGACCCTGGCACTTCACATGGATTTTATTTAACCCTATGAGGTAGGAACTGTTCCCATTTTGTAAAGTTCTGAAAAGTTAGATAACCTGCCCACAGTCACACAGTTGGTGCATGGCTGAGCTGAGCTTCCCTCCATGGCCCGTCTTTGCTCCTTGCCCTGAGCCACTGAGGTGCCAGCCCTTCTTGGAGGGCACGTGGGGCCTTAGGCTTTCCCGCCACACTGTCAGCGGCTGCGAATCAGACAAATGTGCCCAACCCTTCAGAGAGCCTTGGCTGCTGCCTGTCGGAAAGAGAAAAGCACATCTTGAAAGGGGAAAAGCTCGATGCTAAAGATGAAATAGACTAGCTTTCCTGGGGTGACTCGGTGGTTCTGAATCATCCAGTGAAAACAAGCATTTTGCCATCTGGTAATTACCTTGGGGCTGTGGTGTCAATCCCCTCTCCTTCATCCTGGCCTCCTTAGGAAAACACTGGCCCCTGGGTGGTCCAGATGGCCAGAGGCCTGAGCACAATGAACAGAGGCTGCTGATACATGCGTGAGCTCTTTTGCCACAGGAAGTCCTCCCATGCAAAAATACATTTAAGCAGATTTTCCTCCTCATGAACAGCTCGTTAAAGAGGCAACGACTTCTGGGAAGGAAAGCATTAGAAGACCTCAGGAACTCTACACACCACCTCGCATCTCCTCTGTATTAATAAGCCAAGATGCCCACCAGTCATCAGCTGTGCTCTGTGCACTTGGGGCGGGTTGGGGGGGCCAGGGCAGGGGGTACTGGAACCAGCCTCCTCAGACTCTGCTGATAACAGGCTCTTTCTACCTTAAGTTGCTGCTACCCTTCCTCTACTCTTTCCTGCCCCTAGGAGCCTCTCATCAGTAGAAACAACCTCCTGGCAGACTCAAAAACAGCAACCTGGGGATCTCCGCCTCTCCTCACCCCAACACTCGAGAGTCCCTACTGGCCTTGGGAGGGGGAAATCCAGCAGAAGAGGCAAAATTCACCACTGAGTGAGGGGCCGCTGTGAGGCCCCAGATCCTCCAAATAAGGAAGCAACAGGAACTTCTAGCCAGCTGCTGGGAAGTCCTAGACTGCCTCCTGCTGGTCAGTGCCCCAGACTTCTTCCTACTCACCTCAAGAATTGAGAGACGATGTAACAGAATGAGAGGGGAAACAGAATAAAACTGAAAGGCCCCGCTTAGGTCACGTTCATATTCCAGCAAACGTGACCTGAGACTTAACTTCTCTGAGCCTTGTTCTCATGGAGGATGATAAAAGCAACCATTTTAAAGGCTCATGGTGGTGAATAAACCTGTTAACATACTTGCCTGCTATATAGCAAGTGCTTAATAAAATTGTTGTTACATTAATATTGACACTAGTGTCGATTTATTATGGATATTAATTGATACTATTGATATATATTGATGTGAATATTGCAAAGGCCAAAGCAGTACTCATATATGTCTTGGAGCCCAAAGTACACCATTTATCATCTTGGCAGAGATTCTCAACCTCAGCACCCCTGACATTCGGGGCTGGATGGCGCTTTGTTATACGGAGCTGTGCTGTGCAGCGCAGGGTATTTGGCAGCAGCCCTGGGCTCTACCCACTACCTGCCAGCAGCACCGTCCCTCCAGTTGACACAACCAAAAACTTGGTCAGACATGGCCAAATGTCCCTGGAGAATCCCTGATCCATCACATCCTGAGCCGCTCACTCAACATCTTCAACTTTCTTCCACAGCAAAATAGGGAAGATTCTATTGGTCATTCAAATGTTGACTGAGCGACAGGCACTTTGAATGTTGGCCCATTTTATTCCCACAGCGCCGTCTGCAAGGCCCACTGACAGATGAAGAAAGTGAGAAACCCCAGCCCCTCTAACTGCAGAGGAGACTAGAACCACGGATGGAGAGGAGCTGTGACACCACCTAGGGGAGGATGGAGGCACATCAGCGGGTCCTGGAGGCTCCAGAACCAAAGCAAAAGCAAGAGTCACAGAAAGCAAACAAGAGAGTAGAAGAAATGTCACAAAACTCAAGAGCCCAAGGGGCCCAGGCCCACCTGAGATGTATTAATTCAGGGGGAGGCATCTGCAGTTTCCAGCCAGAAGCTCAGTCAAAGCAGGTACCCAGCTTTGAGGTTCCATGAGGTTGTTTTAACCTGAAACTGCAGGGTCATGTCCTCAACCCAGAAAGAACTTTTCAGGGTCTGTGAAGGTGAGTATGACCAGCTGGAGAAAAAAACAGGTAGGAACAAGCAGAGATGTTACATGAACACGACCAACACTCCGAGAGGAATCTAGGTCAAATCCAGGTACCTGTGTTCACCTGCTTGCATGGAATTCTCACACTGAAATCCGTCCTGGTGCAATAAAACAGATTACGAACACTGACCTCTTCACTGAGACTATTATTATTAGGTGACTCACCATGCAGGATAGAGAGGGAAGAGGAAGAAACAGCAGAGTGACTGTCTAAGGAGGAGAAAGCCCTGCTCCCTGAGCTCTGGGGAAAGCAGAGATGAAAACAGAAATGCTTCCTGTTGGTTTACTCACAGCATCTTGGGTTCTAAGCCGGGCCTGTGGGACTATTTGCCTGGTGTAGGGCAAAGGTCGTGGGAATAAGGCTCAGAAGAAATGGTAGGGGGGGACTAGTCCTGCAATTGACTAGGTAGGTATCCCTGGGTGGGTCATTTTTCTCCACTGAGCTGCAATTTCCTCATCTAGTGAGTAGCTTGTGAGGCATCAAGGAAAGAGAATTGCACAAAATATAGACTTAATATCTACCTCAGTTGAAGAAAAGAGAGTCTTGGGGATTTCCTCTGTTATTAAGAAATAAGCCTGGGTTTCGAGGGCCCAGTATCTAGATTCCCAATCTTTGGCAGAATCAACCATTCCACCTGATAAGAACCTTCGCTTAGATGAAAACAGATTCTCTGTTATTGTCTCCTGATTCTGAGAAGGTCCCTCTGTCCCACTGCTTTATTGGAAATCTACTCTCCCAGAATAGTCTCTTGCGTATAATTCTATATTAAAGGAAGAAATAAACCCCAGTTCTAACTCAACACTCACTACTATCCTGCCTTGAGAATCCCCATGCCATCCAATTCTAGTCTCCCCACCCCAACCCCTAGCCAAAGACTCGGATGTAGGGGAGCAACCACCAGTCTTGCCAGTAGGCACTTTTGGGGCCAGCAGAGAGAACAGTCTCCCCCTGGCTTCAAAGAGTAAGTCCAAATATGTTCTCTAAGATGGTGTTCAGTAAACGATAGGGCATTTGGTTAAGCACATTGCCCCGTCCACCTCTGAGTGCAGAAATAGCCACAAGGGTCATTCCATCCATGTGTTTCTCATTCATTCAAATGCAACTCACTGAAACACTCCTAAGCAGGGCAAGGCCAAGATGGGTTTGCGTGCTGTATTATTTATTAATTTTGTTTTTACTCCAGAAGCAGTAAATTATGTTTTGCTGAGAGCAAAAATCTCAACCCTCAAAATATTTACACTTGAGCCAAGCACAGAACCTCCACACTGTATCATAGTTGAATCGTGCAGAAGCACACATCTCAGCCCTGGGAGGGCACGCATTCTCTCCTAAGTAGTTTGAAAAACCGTGTCTAATAATTATAGTTGAATTTCACAATTGGGAAAAAAAGTGAGTGTTCATAATACAATGTACAGAACATAAAACATTAAATGTGACAATATCCTCGATTGTTTGAAATATACAGAAGATGCCATGACTCTCAAGCACACAGAGGCACTGGTCAGAGTTGCGGAGTATAACATGTTTATTTTTGTCAAAAGAGGAAATGAAATTTGAAAAACACTGGTACGGGAGAAAAATATTACCTAAATCTTCCTCCAGAAATTTTAGATGTGTTTTATATTGATTCATTTGTTTCTGGCTTCTTAGTCTCTCAGTTAAAACTGTTTCACTTACAAGTGGAAAATTACTGCTCAAAAGTTTTTGCTGTTATTAGCTAGTCAGTTTAAAAGTCTTCCTGTGTCTGCCTTCACCATTTTTTAATAGTATGATATCAGATTAAACTTTTAGTCTATGCTTAAATTGCAATTCTCATTTCCTTCCTTAAAAGTGAACTCTCAGGTTAGTAAGATAAAAATGGGAACTTTAAAACCCATCAGAAGGACTCAAGCTCAGTTTCACCACTCCCTGGTTTGGAGAAATTGCTGAATCTTTTGAAACCTACATCTGTCAGATCTTTGCCATCCTCTATCTTGCTTCCAGTGGTGGAAAATTTGTTCACCCTCTTAACGCCTTTAAAAAATGGAGAGCCCCAAAAGGAGAGGAAGATTAACCTGAAAATAAGTAAAATCGAAGATTTGAGGCAAAGGTAAGAGAGTAAACCTAAGAGTCCAGGATACAAGAGCCAAATTTCCCTAACTTAACATGGTCTGTCCCAGAGGTGACAGCCTTAGGCTACCACCACTGTGGCTTAGTAAGTAATAGGAAACCAGGGAGGGACAGAAAATCCTAGGTTGGAGAGGTAGACACAATAATACACCCTCCACACCCCACCCCTGCCAAGGATGTCCACGTCCTAATCCCTGGATCCTGTAAATCTGGTACCTCACATGGCAAAAGAGAATTTGCAGATGTGATTAAGCTAAGGATCTTGAGAGAGGGAGATCATCCTGGATTACCCAGGTTGGCGCAATGTGATCACAAGGGCCCTTATAAGCAAATGAAGGAAGCAGGAGAGTTGGGATGTATTTGCACTGGCTTTGAAGATGCAGGAAGGGGTCATGCGCCAAGGAATGCATGTGGCCTCTAGAAGTTGGAAAAGACAAGAAAATGGATTCTGCTCTAGAGCCTTTAGAAAGAACACAGTTGGCTGAAACCTTGACTTTAGCCCCATAAGACTTACTTTGGATTTTCTACCTCTAGAACTGTAAGAGAACACCCTGTGTTATCTTAAATCACTCCATGTGTGGTAACGTGTTACAGGAGCAATAGGAGACTGATTCAGTTGGTATGTGAAAGCTGTGGGCTAGGTGGCCAAGCCATACTGTATATGCTTTCACCAGCGTTTCAGGGGTACCAGAGGGAGAAGGACAGCCTGGGGGGGGGGGGTCTGTCACCATAAGAAAAGCTTTTGGAGCAGGGATTGGCAAGCTTTTCATAATCCAGGTTCCTCTGTATATTTGTTCTCTATTGCTGCATAACAAATTGCCCACAAACATTGTAGCTTAAAACAAAACACATTCAACATCACACAGTTTCTGTGGGTCAGGACTCCAGCCACAGCTCATCTGCTTCAGGGTCTCTCACAGGCTATAAGGAAGGTCTCAGCTGTGTACAGTCATCTCAGGGGTCAGCTGGGAAGGATCTGCTTCCAAGTTCACTCATTCATTGTTGGCAGGATTCTGCTCCTGAAGAGCTGTTGGACTGAGGATCTCAGCTCCTTGCTGGCTGTTGACAACAGGCAGCTCAGTTTCTTATCATGTGGGGCTCCCCAACATGGCAGCCTGCTTCAGCAAAGCCAGCAAGAGCCAGTCTGCTGGCACAAAGGAAGTCAGGCTTTGGTAACCTAATCATGGAAGTAACATTCCACACTTACCTGCATTTTCTTCATTAGAAGGGAGTCACTAGGTCCACAAGGGCTTGAGGGGGGAAAATTACACAAAGGCATAAATACTCAAAGGCAAGGATCACTGGGACCACCTGAGAGTCGGCCTACCACACTTAATTTCTGGGGGAGCCAGACAACACTTCCCAGTTCCCCAGTGGTGGCCATTTGACTGAGGCCCAGCCAATAGAACATGAACAGAGTCAAGCAAACCATTTCCAGAGTCCTTTCCCCTTCTACCAGAAGATGCAGACAGGCATGGTAACCTTGGAAACCATATGTTGAAAATGGCTGAGCCAGGAGATAGAAGCATAAGATGCTGAACCAGCAGATAAACCAGGGAGAAGGCATCTCTCAATCAGGAACACCATTTTGAACTTTGAATCACCAAAAAGTCACCTTCTGTCATGTTTGAGCCATTATAAACTGGGGAGTTATAGCTGCTAGTTTAATCTTCCCTAACATCCCCAGAAGGTCATAGGAAGTCGGGAAGGTCAGAGGATGAAGGAACAGCAGTGTACAAAAGAGCAAGAAAAGAGAGAGACAAAGGCAGAGTGATCCACTCGGTCAAGGGCTATGCCGCAGGCAGTGAACCTCTCCCCGTGGCACAACGCACAGTCCATACCCAAACATTATCCAACAGTGAGCATAAAATCTACCCTTAGGAAAAAAACATAGTGTTTGGTGTGAGTGAGTATATTTCTTGTGGAAAACATTGATAGGCAGTTTTCCATCCAACATATAGACAGGGGGGAAAAAAACATGCAGACAAAAGCAGGACCTTGAAGACAAAGAGCAATATGAAGAAGTAAGATCCAGAAAGTTAAAGAGATTGTGAAATCTCCAGACTGCGACTGATCATCAAAGTGGGGTTCAGATCAATTTCAATTAACTCTCTAAAGGGCGTTATAGTTCTAAATGATATCTGGGCTTCATGTTGCAGGGTTCCCATAGAGGAAGGAGCAACAAGTTCAAAGACTCAGGTTAATTCTAGAAAAGATGTACATACACCATAGCAGTCTATGGCCAAGAAATAAGCAATATGGCAATAGCCTTAACCCGTCTGACCTAAGCTGATGACTCCTTCATTGTTGCCACTGAGGAAGCCCATGATTAATAACCACAGGGTAAAGGGAGACCTCAGTGTAAGGGACTTATTCCAAGGCAATTCTGTCAAGAATGTGTCACCTTGACTGACTGACTCCAGTCCATCCATAGCTCTATTCATGTTGGCAACAGTAGTGAACAACATAAAATTTGAGCATATCATTAGCCATCTTAAAATTTCTGGCAAGTAAAACTGTTCTTATCATACTGCAACTCTCGGTTTCGGTTTCATCTAAATGATCTCCTCATGACTGGTGGCCAATCCTCGAATTGAAACAGACCATGAAAGGAAGACATCTGACATCCCAGAGACCATCAGATACAACCAACACACTGTTTGAGGGTGACTTCAAAAGATGACTTTCGGATGTGTTTCAGTAAGCAGGAATGAGGTAGGGCAATTGCACAGAATCCAAAGGGAAAGACTTGGAAGGGGATTAACCGCATAAGTGCTCATTGTTCAATCAAATGTATTTATTCCATCAGTCATCAACTTTCATTATAGGAAGGAATTGATGAAAGGCAGGAGGAGTTGCTTAATTGAATGGGAAACAACAGATTCAAAGCAGAGTTTATCTCCTGACTTCAGAAGGGGTGGCTCCCAATGGCTTAGCATATGCTGGTTTGGGCACGGATGTGGTCTAATCCTTCTGTGCATTCTCTATTTACCTGGAGACTAAAAACAGAGATGATAGGTAGATGATAGATGATAGATAGATAGATAGATAGATAGATAGATAGATAGATGATAGATCAGTCCACAATAAGGAAATGGACATTTGTGGGGAGGGGTGAAGTCAGGCAAGAGAACAGGATGAGGAGCCTTCATCAGTACTGTCAGGCAATCTTACAAAACATTTAGTTAAATAATTAAGTTTAAAAATCACTTTCACACTAAGCATCACCCAATTTAATAATATGGCTTATGCCTCACCTACTATGCCAGCCTTACAAGCTTTTTCTGTGCCTTTAGTCATAGCCATTCTTCTGACCTACCTACCTTTTCCACCCCTTTCCACTAGACCCTCAATCCATAAAAACTCAATTGACAATAGTCAAGCAAACCATGTCAAGAGTCCTTCCTGTTGATATTCAGTCACAGCTGTTTCAGTTTGAAACTTAGGTCCTTCCTGTTTTCCTTTACCTTAATGTTAGATTTCAGTTGTATCGAACATATAGTATGAACAACCTCTATTTTATGCCTCAAGTGCATTTGGAAAAGATGATTGAATGATTAAGTTCCTCCCAAAAATCGTGGTACTTGGAGTATCTTCTTCAGCCAACACAGCCAGTTGTGGATTTTTCAGTGTGTTTCTTCAGTTTGGTCTTATAAGTTGGTCTGATAAGTTTTAAGTATCTGTTTTCTCCAAGGACCAGACATTTGTACCATGCGCTTGACCCTGGCCTCAGAGATTCTTGCCAAGGGCCATAGTACAATAATAATTACATCCAACATTTATGGAGTATTTACTGTGTACCATGTTTTGGACTAAGCAGTTTTATACAAATTACCTCATCTATTCTTCATCATGACCCTTCGAAGAAAACACTGCTATTATAACCCTACTCTACAGATGAGGAAACTGAGGTACTTTAAGGTTAAGTAAATTTTCCAAGATCTTAAATCTTATAAGTGATGGAGCCAGAGCTTGAAGCCTACTAACCCAGCCCCAGAATCTATGCCCTTAACTAGTCCACAATAGGGCCTTACACCAAGTGTAGTCCAATTGAAGTGCCCTCTGAATGTTCCTCTCTTCCCAGACCCACTCCTCTCATCCCTCATCATTTTAGCAAATGAGAATGTAACATTTCATATGCTCAAAGACCTTGTATTTTTTCTTTTATCTCCCACCCACCTAAACCTAGTGACTCTGATATCTGAGCTTCAGCCATTTGCCCGAAAACATTCTGAATGGTCCAGTACATTTTTATTTTGTTGAAATTTTCTACCACTGGCTATTTAACACTATATCACATGGAAAAGTTAAACATGTTGGCTTTGTAATTATATGAATACTATGCTTAGAGGTTTGAAAACTTCATCTGTAATGTCCAACTGAACGATAATGGCCTCTCCCTCCTCCCTTCATATCCCACCCACTTGAAAACATCAGTGTTTGTAGTGGCAAGTCATAGTCAGGACTGCTGTACTCAAAACTCAAGGAGGCCCAAGAGTATAGCAAGAACAAAAATAAAGTTCAGAGCCTTTTAGTTATAAAATGGTGATGGCAGTGAGAAATAATGACCCTCGAAAATTAAGGCCAGGTGATGCAAGCTGCCCCACCCCCCATTCTCCCTGTCTTTAAAGAATGAAGTAAGTGAAGTGGTTCTGGGATCCTCCAACCTGACCAAGTTGCTCGCTCTTTTGGAGGAATTGGGAGGTCCCCAGAACCCTAGGACTAAGAGAAAGCCACACCCCCTTGCACCATCATTCATTGTTTTGGTCAATATTCAAACCCAGGTCAGCCTTCATGATCTAGCCTCTGATGCTTAGATAGCTACATTTTGGTCCACGTTTATACAAACATCTATGTACAGTTGTCTTTTTTTAGTTAAAATGGAATCACATTGAATAATTACTGCTTTGTAAATATGAAGGTAGGGTTAGCTTAAAGGTAATTATACTAAATTTCCAATCCCCAGCTGGAGTTTTCATCCCATATTAGGACAGATATTACAAACTGGATCACTCAGTCCACCAGCCCCCATGGGGGGCACCTTCCCAAGCACACAGCTAGAAAGCTAAAGGCCTCACTTCCCAAGCCCCCTTGCAGTCAGGACTTCCCATGTGACCTAGTTTTCCCCAAGCTTCTCCCTGTGAGATATGGGAGGCAGAAAAGGCCATTAAGAAGCAGAGTCACACAGCAACCCTGACGCACACAATAATGGCGATATTAGGTCCAGTGGCCACTGTCGCAGGGATCCTGGTGCCCAGTGCCAGCTGCATGGTAGCAAATGCAGCCAAGAGTTCTATCAGTACCCTGCACACCCTCTGAAACTTCTGTACTGTCCACCACTCTCCACCACAAAATTTTGCATCAACTTTCTTGGTCTGATCAATTATATCAAACTTGGCCTTTTTGAAGCAAAATGCATTCTGGTGCCTCTGGGTCCTTTGCTGGGACCTCATCTCTGAAACCACCACCTCTCCAAAGAAGTGAGACACAGAGAAAAGCTGAAGGCAAAGTAGAGAAAACTGGATTTTCTTGGTTGATCTCAAAGTCATCTTAGAATTAAGCCTGTTGCAATGCATATTTGTAAAAGAAACAAAAATAGCAGTCATTTGTGCATCATTTGTTACTAATTTACTCAAAAGTATTTCATGGGTGACTATGCTAGGCAGACGGTACAAACCCTCCTCTTGAACAGCACACAGTTTAGTGAGGGAAACATACAAGGAAACAGGAAATGTTGAGTTGGAAAGAGCAGAGTGCAAGAAGCACCCAACTTAGTCTTGGGGGGTCAGAATAAGGTTTCCCTGAAGAAGGGACATCCATGAAGGCTAAGTAGTAGCAGCCAGGCAAAAGTGAAAGAGGGCTTATGCAGAGGAACAACATGTACAAAGGCCCTGAGGTGAGAGGGTCAAAGGAATGACTCACTCAGTGTTCAATTCAAGCCGTCCAGAGTATGACATGGGTGTTGTATCAAGGCCAAAGCTGAAGGGTTAAGCAGATTCCAGATTACAGAATTTGTTTGGCAAACTTGGTTTGAAATGGGTCTATTTCGGTTTGGATGAAGAATTTTCTGGCAGAGTTTATTTTGATAAGGGGAGAGCAAATATAGGCATAACATGAGAGCAAGCAGAAGGATGCTGGATACCTGAAGGCAGGGAGGGAAGAAAATATTCCAGGAGAGAAGAGAAAAACTCCAAGAAGGGGCTACTAGAGAGCCAGCTTTGATAACCATATTGTTTACGCAGAGCTGGTCCCAAACTTTTGGGGGAAGACACAGGGCCCAGAACATGTGCACACTTTAAGAGGAGCCAGATGCTCCTCACAGCTTCACAGACCTGCCATATGATGTCGACCCAGGAGAGTGGGGGACCCAGTAAATGTTCCCTTCAGATAACTTGCCCACTACAGGGCAGAAGGGCGGTAGCTGAGAGAGCAGAAACTATATGACATTTTCCCAGCAAGAAGAGCTTGTGATCCTTCCTAGGCTGGCTCGTGGTCTCCTGGAGCCTGTCCACGCCTGATGGCTGGGGCCTATCTAAGTGACTCCTCAGGAAAGGCTCCCATCTGAGCTGTGAGAAAAGAAAACCCAACACAGGGTGCTGAGTGAGAGAATTTATGGCTCATCAACTCTCCATTCTCTATTGAGATAGATGTCCCCCCCACGGCTCACACGAAGACCTAGTCCACACAACCGAATTGAAAGTGATATAAAATTTAAAAGCCCTTCTTCAAAGATCTCATTCCAGAAAGCCAAAGCCAAGGAAAATACGCAATTACTTCCAAGACGAATGCCTTGCCTGGCGAGATTTCCAGCTTTCCAGCTGTACTTTTGGGTTTCCCTGTCTCAGCGCATTAATTGACATTTAAATCCAAACTTTATTGTTTCTTGTATGGGGAAACACCTCCCAAATTAAAAAAAAAAAGTTTAAAAATTCCCTCGCATACAGAGTGCAACTTTGTTACCGCATTCAAAATCAAAATCAAAAGAATATTTTCTTTTAACCCCTGGCAGTTACAGGACAGGCTACAGTCCCTAGCTAGGATATAAATCAAGAGCATCACTCCTGCAGGGAGGTCGTCCTAGTTTGAATTCCAGCTCCGCTGTTGACTAATCGTGTGTTCTTAGAAACCCATTCACTTTCCTGAGTCCTATTGCCTTGTCTTTGATGGAGGTGATAACCACTCCTCTTTGGGGGGTCCTTCTGAAGCTCCAGTAAACACAGAAGTGCTAGCGCCAATCACCAAGAGAGCTCAACACACAGGGGTTGGCCGTTCAGTGGATTGGCTATTCCTCTGCGGTGGGAAAACCAGTTGACAAAGACAGACGCGAAAAGAACCTGCAAGGTCGCAGCTCACATTGGATTCTGATTCCCACTGCTCCGCCACCTTAGAGTGGCCTCCCAAATGGTGCTCAAGGAAAGACGAATGGACAGAAAGTCCAAGAGCCCATGAAAGTGGTATCAATCAACAGACACAACTTGTTGTTGACCATCTGTCTTAGTCGGCTCGGGGTGCTATAAAAAAATACCATTGACTAGATGACTTAAACAACAGACATTTATTTCTCACCGTCCTGGGGGCCGCGAAGCCCAGGATCAAGGTGCCAGCACATTCGCCTCTTGGTATGAGGCCCCTCCCTGGTGCGCAGATGATCACCTTCCTGCTGTGTCCTCACAGGGTAAGAGAGGAAACTCATGTCTCTTTCTTTTCTTATAAAGATAGTAATCCTGTCATGCGGACTGTGCCTACATGACCTCATCTAAACCTAATTACTGATGTCCCAAGGGTGCTACCTCCTAATACCAACACACTAAGAATTAGGGCTCCAACATATGAATTTGGGGGTGACACAAACATTCAGTCCATGATACCATATGTTAATGTATTCATTCACTGTCCTAACAAATCCCAAGCTCACTTGCAAAGGTCATAAAGGTTAACATAAGGAGAAGACAATAGCATGGTGCCAACCCCTATGTGACTGCCCACCTGAGCCCCTTCTTGCTCCCTCCAGCGGGGAGATATCCTGGCAGTGAGTCACAGAGAATTTCAAATGCTGTCATGAAATTCATATTTTATTGCCTTCTTTTCCTATGTCAATCAACCCTGGGTAGTTACCCTGATGTAAATTTTGCATCCCCTCTAGACATCCCCTACCCTACCCTGCCACCTAATATTGGTTAAAGGATGACAAAAGTCACTGGGGCAAAGTCACAGAGCGAGCTCAAGCAAGTCGTGAGGCTGAGCTCATGGCATTAGGATTCACAAGGTTTGGCACAGGCTCCTGAATGCAAGTGAGAACCCTCCGGTTCATTCTTTTTCATCCAAAAACCATGGTTATAAAGAAAATAGAATAGTGCCTACTTGGTATCTGGCATGTGATAGGCACTTAATGAATGTTTTCAACCAAGCTGAACTGGAAAATGATTTCCAAATGAGCTCTGTTGAAATACACATACACACACACGGAGTCCCACACATGTACATGCTCCAGTATATCATTTAAGAGGAATGAAGTACCAATAATGCTACAGTGTGGAAGAAGTTTGAAAACATTATGCTAAGTGAAAGAAGCCACACACAAAAGGTCACGTATTGTATGAGTCCATTTAAATGAAATGTCTAGACGAGGTAAATCCATAGAGATGGTGGTTTCCAGGGACTGGGAGGGGTGTGAGAACAGAAAGTGCCTGCTTAATAGATATGCTCTCCTTTGGAGGGATGAAAATGTTTTGGAGCTAAATGGTGATGGTAGTTGCATAACACTGTGAGTGAACTAAATGCCACTAAGTTTGCTCTTCAAAATAACCAATTATCTGTTACGTGAATGTCACCTCAAAAACTTTCAACCTATGTTTTGAAGACCTATCACCATCCACTGATCAGTTTTTCCACAGTCACCACACAACTTCCTAATTCCTACAAGATTTTACACAGGAAAAATGGGCAGCTCTCTTTCAGACTTGAAGCTTACAGAAATTAGCGAGCCCATTGAAGAAAAAAGAATGCAAGATTATTATACAAATTCAAGGACAAAAGTAAATATTTAATTCACATGAGAAAAGAAATTACCATAAAGTGCAAATTTTAAGAGTTAAACTATAATCCACTGGGAAAAAAGGATACTGTGTTTTATTAATTGCCTGGCATACATCTAGAAGTTTTTGTCTAGACTTTTTTAGCTACATACCTTTGATGACCCCTATTTTATGATATTATCTATACAGGGAACAGAAAGATAATTCAGTCTTCATCTAGCATGCTGATGGAAAGTTATATTTTTACAACTAAGAAAATTTCCTTTCCACTTCACAATTTGATATGGGTAATATGCAATCTCTAGGATTGTGGTGAAATTTGAGGTCAAGGTCACCTCTATTACGTTTTCATATACAAGTTGTCAGATTTCAAACTTTTAAGTTTTCTAATGTAAAGATTAAACTATTCCTACACACTTCCAATGCCGGGAACCCTAGGACAAGTTTAACTGTGAGAGCACCTCTCTCCCTGAATTTTGTGTCAGGACACCCGGTGGGTCAGCCCAGTGGAGAGGAGTATTCTTAGAGCCATCTCAACTATGGGATAGCGAGTAAAAACAAAACCATGCATAGAAGTGACTGAGAGCTACATTAATATACCCCACTAAGCATGGGCCTAGATGTGACTCCAACTCAATTTCCACCCAGCTAGATAACAAGAATGCCTGAGACCCCTCAAGCAATGTTCCAGGGTCCCAGGAGAATGTGATGGAGTGGGGATCAGAGTGGAAAGAGAAAACAGTCTTAACCTGCCTGGCTTCAAATACCTTAAGTTTGCAAATTTCACAGAAACCAATAGCAAGTGAATATTTCCTAGGGCCCCTCCATGCTTTGGCAGATGAGAGTTTAGAAACATAAACTCCATTAGCTTGACTATAAATCCTGTTCTGGATGGAGAGAGGGAGCATATGGCAGCTGACCTGTTCTTGTTTTCTATTTTCTTTTTTTAATTAATGCCTAGCTTTTAAGAAAATAAAACACACAAAGGTTTAAAAGTCAAACAGTACAAAAGTTTATTACAAAACAAGCATGATTTGCCCTCCTCCTCACCCACCCACAAATTCTGCCATTTATAAGCCCCCACATTCAATTCCTACAGTCACTTCTTCTGATATGTATATCCATGTTTCCCAGTGACATGCTTACTCTGCAGACTTTTAGAATTACCCAATTTAGACATTACCTATTTTCTTTCTGTTGTTGGAAAGAAAAATTTAATTCTTTCACCAATAACTCATCCTGTGTCTTCCTCCTCCCCGCCCCCCATCCCCTCCACACAACAATGGCTTCTCAGCAGACTTGAAATCCCAGACCCTACTTGATCTAACCTCTGCCTTCCTCGCTGGCCTCAGGGCATCGTACACCCCTTGCCCACCACACCCAGTCATTCGCCCTCTCCCAGTTCCTCAGAAAGGCCGAACTCATTCCTGCATTGAGGCATCTGCATATTAACTTTCTCCCTGATCCTAGCTCCCATTTCCAATCCTAAACATTTATTTTCCTACTTCTTTTGTATTTGAATGTGCATTCTTCCTTTTCACTCTGTTGCATTTCTTATAAGTTGACCCTAATTTTTCTTAGAACAAGTTGACATTCTCACTCATTCATTTAATGGATATTTACCAGTCCTTAAACTAGGTGCAAGGGTTCACAGGGGGTATGATACTTGCTTTCACAGACCTTACAATTTCGTGGGTTAAACAGGCAGGAAGGGCAATTAGCAGGTGGTGTGATGAGCATCATGATGAGAAAAGTTCATGGGGAGCGTCAAGAGTGTCTTATCCCAGCTCAGCTCGAGGACCATCTTCCAGTAGAAGTGTCATTCACACTGAGACTTCAAGATGAACAGAGATAACCCAGAGAAGCAAGGGGGTGAGGGGAAGGTTGCGTACCAGGCACAGGGAAAGGTAAGCTTAGAGACAGAGAGGAAAGAGAGAGTAGTGCAGTCAAGGTATTGACATAGGCCAGATGAATTTTCAGTCTGAATTTCTCCTGGGGAAATAAGACGTGCATTTCCCAGCATACATTTGGCAGCAATGGGTTATTAGTATGTGAGCCTTCAGTAAATAGCCCTTGTTATCAATACAGTCTGACATAAAGAAGACATCACTGGATACCAAGAATGTACCTTTGTAAGGACAAGACCCAAAGCTGAGTGAAATAATATATTCCTGCAAATGAAATGATTATATAAATTAAACATCCTGTCTACTTGGCTTTAGGAAATAAATCATCACACTGACTGTGGGTCAGCTAGCAGTTTCTGTGTGCCAGGAATTTTGCTTATGATGCAATAATACTAATATTGATACCGGTGGTAGGAGAAGGTACCAGTTTCTGAGTACTTGCATGTCATTTTTCTCATCTTCACGATAACTCTAGAAGGCAGCGGTTATGATCCCTCCTTTACATTTGAGGAAACTTAGCTCAGAGAAGTTAAGTGATTTCCTTAAGGTCACACTGCCAGGAGGCACCAAATTCAAATATTCTTAGTCAAAGTCCAGTCCATGATGCCACATTGGAAAACAGGGTCTCCTAGATCCCTCCATTATTCTTTCTCAAGATCCCTTTTCTGACCCCCTTGTAGGCAGTGCTTTCATGCTGGTCCCACTTGCTGCTATTCTAAAACAATTCCCCAAGTTCTGGAGTTTGTTGGTTTTGCAGGGGAGGTTGGGGGTTCTTCCTATTTCTTTTCTTGCTCCATCAAAACTTACCTTTCCTTACTTTCCTTTCTTAGGGCCCTGCTGGTAAAAGCAGTGGGATGCTTTGGAAAGAGTATAGTAAGATTAGAAGTCAGAAAAATGGACTGAATACCTGGATTTTCCCCCTGCTAGATGCTCAATTTCTCTACCCGTAAAATGAATTATTGTGCAGATTCAGATGGGATAACTGACATAAAAGCTCTAAAGAAATCAGAGTTAGGGAGCTGATGTGATAAGCAAATTCCAGTAATGTTTTAATGGCTGCTACGGTTTAATTATGTTTGCATCTAAACTGAGGACCTTCAATATCTTAAGGGGGAATTTAAACTAGCATTTCAGACCCCCTGGTAAGCCAGTGTGGGCAAGACTTCTCGGTAGGGGTGAGGGAATCAAAGGAAGATCTTTATAGAACACCCCAAATCAACCTGCAGGGGAATCAGTCTGTGAATAGGAGCAGCCCTGGTCTACAGAGATAAACTACTGCCTCAGTTTGATCTTCTAAAGCAGGTAATTCCCCGCAACTGCCACGAAGCACAAAGAGATCAGGAGTCAGCAGAGGGATGAGGAGGTAGAGATTTAGGATTCAGCTAACATCTAGACAATGCAAGTGAAATAGTCCAGGTTAATGTCAGGTTTACAGAATGGCAGGGCCGAGCGATAACTGACATGTTGTCTGGCCCAATGCCCCTTTTCACAGGAGGAAATTGAGGCACAAAGAGCTAAAGCAACTCGCCCAAAGCCATCAGTGGCAGAACTAAGGGCATGTACCCAGCAGCCATCCCTCCTCCTGGGCCAAAGCTCTTTCTATCATATCCCGTTGCCTCTTTAAACCTCCAAAAACGTCAATATACCACCTTCGATCCATCAGACTTACATTCCAGGAGCACCTCTATCTTCCAGGTCGCTGGGCTATTGTTTTCCAATATATCGACAGGCCCATCTAGGGCTCCAGGTTGCAAAAGACTTGGGATTCACAAAAGACAAAAAAGAGCCAATAGTTCTTTGTTCTATTGTTCTATGTCATGTGTGACTCTGCCTGGAAGAAGCCAGTAAAGCATGATGAGCCTTCGAAAATAGAGAGACTAAAATGTTTTTATGTGTTTATTTGCTTATCGAGTCCTCCCTTCACTCAACAAGTATATATTATGTACCCACTATGTACCGGGCACTATGCTTAGCATGGGATATGTCAAGGTGAACAAGACACAATTCCTACCCTCCAGGAACCATCCGACTCATAAATACTTAGATAATCACAATGCCCCATTGCTTTAAAAGAAGTACTTGCCAAGAACCTGTGACAGGGTAGGTTGGAGCAGAAAGGATTTCTCGGATTTGTTTGTTCAATGTATATATATTCCAGTGGCATTATATATATATATATATATAATTCCTGTGGCATTCTCTCTGCTACCAGAAACTCAGCACAGTCCCTTATTCATACATATTCTTCTAAACCTGTAAGCTTGTCCATCTCTCAGTTCAGAGAGGCTCAGGCCTGCTGCATAAGAATCAGCCAGAGGAGCAAATCAAAAATTCCAGTTTCTGGTGGCATCTCCTGTGGATTCAGATTGAGTGGACAGGAGAGGCTACCAGGCTTGGGAGCCATCACAATAAATGGCTCATTTCACTGGTTAGCAATAGTAGGTAATAGAAACATTCCAAAGGCGCTAATGGAAACGGAGCCTGGCCCTGCTGGAATGCTTCTAAACATCCTCTAATAACACAGAGCATTTGAAAATGGGGAGCTGGGTGTTCGATGAGAAACAGGATGCTGTTGCACTGGTCTCTTTCTAGTCTTTAAATGTGATCTTTTATCAGAGGCACATATGTTTTCTATACCTTCACATGTGGCTGCAGTTAGGCCAGGAAACAAATTCCCTACTAGTTGAAAAGTTTGGCCTCCCTTTCACACCCACCAAGCATCCATTTCTATTCTCTGTTAGGGAGACCCCAGGGAAATAATCAGCTTGCCTGCTTGCAACACTTCCAGGATTTGGGTCATGAGAAGTGCACTGTTCCTAACAGATGGCACAACAGCAGCCTGGAGGTCCTCTCCCTCCCCCCGCTGCCACCGCCTCTGTACTCAGCAGCCTGACTGGTTACTTCCAGAAGCCTCCTCCCAGCAGAGCTCCTGGCTCTGAGGAGGAACGCCCTGCCCATATATCGCCAGGGCTTCTCTCTGGTCCCACTAGATAATTAATATTTTCATTCAAGGCCTAGCCAAGCAAGTATGATGTGTAATTTCATTTATACATCCATAGCCTGGGATTAGGCACAGATCTGCTTCCCAACTGGCCAGAGCCCATTAGTTGCCTATGTCTAAGGGAGATGAATGGCTGAGGCCTGAACATCCAAACCCAGGCCTTCCTGGGAATCAAGGCACCCCAGAGATTGCCATATGTTTAAGATCCCAGGTATTAAAAAATGAAGAATCACCAAAGTAAGGTGGTACATTTAAAGTTACATGAGGATGCCTTCTGTCACCCTGTCAGTGTGACCACCTGCATAAACTCATTTGGAAGGACTGTCAGAAGTCTAACTGAGCCCTTGTCACATAAGTGCCAGGCCTGGGTCAAGCAGTTCTCCTGTCTAGCTGCCCTCCCATCTCCCACTAAACTAGGCCCCAGCTACAACCTCCAAGAAAATCCTGTAACCAGGAAATTATTGCTTCTGGAAGAGGAGAGAACAGTTAGGTAGAAGACCTGAGTTTGATTCAGTGTTCAACCGGGTACTCAAACAACCCTAAAAAGGGGGGCCTCTCACTCTGTTCTTTTTATTTTTTAAAGAAGAGTCTAAGACATATTTATAATGATTAGCTATTGTGAAGTGGCCTGTGGTAAGTATCTCTTGTGCTTGGCGTTCTGTGGGCAGTTTGAGAGCCTGGGGACTGCCTGCCTTGGTAGGCAGGGGTTACCATTTACATTTACGCCCTTGACCCTCTACGCCCATTACCTTATCCCTTGCTGAAGCCAAGTTGGTTATGATTACTATGAAACTATGCTGATTATTAATCCCATTACAGAGATGGAGAACGTGAGCCTTAGAGAGTTTCCATAACTTACCAAGGCCACAGAGCTTGCAGGCAGCCACACCAGAATTCAAACCCACGCCTGCCTTATCACCAGCCCTGAGTGGCCTGACCTCTGGTAATGAACTCTTTGACGAGCCTTCTCGTCTCGTCTTCAGTCTTGCCTTCTCAACTCCACCCTAATATATCACTTGCACTGGAGCTAGAGTGACTTTTCTAAAAGCAAATCCTACTCTGCCTCTCCTACGTTTAAAAAGCCTATAGCAGCAGGTCTCATATTTCTAAATCGAAGAATCAGTTGGCAAGCTTGTGACAAACACAGGTGCCCAGCAGGACTCCTCCCATTCTGATTCAGCATCTCCATGTTTTACTCAAGCCACATATTTCTGGGCTCGGGCATCTGCTCTATTCACAGTCAACCCTGAGAGTCTAAGGAAGGTGGTCTGCAATCGACTGGTTTTGTCAAAGGCCCCAATTCTTTGCCCAACCCCAGAGCCTTTCAATCATGTTAATGTTGTCAGATGCTGATGTTTTTATTATTATATCAAGCCACCATTTTCAGAACAAAACAATTCTATGAAAAGCCCCTGGATTTGGAACAGTAAAAGAAAATGAAAAACAAAACCCAGTTTTCTTCCTCTTCAGTGTTGACTAAACTCTCCATTGTCTCTCCAACATGTACTTCCTCCCATCTGGTCAGCAGCCACTAAGCCTCCAGATGGAGCAGGGGGAGTCTGCCCTCCCAAAGGCTTATCCTGGCTTCCTAAGGCTCCAAGAGCTGAGTTCATGTGGAAAGGCAACTCTCCAGCCATAAATCCAAAATACCTCTGCTCCTACATATCGAGTTAAGGAATATGCCCTCTGATGATCTTTATTTAAAAATATAAAGATAGTGGGCACTCTTGTTTTCCAGAGGTATTGAAGGCTAGATGTACAGAAATATTCCTCCCAAAATAGAATACCTTAAAGCTTAGAAAAATATTTGAAAGCATCCTTTTTTAAAAGCATGGCTTTGTAAGTGGTAATGTCAGGATTCAATCAGAAGTCAAAAACAAAACAATAAGAAGACACAATTACCAGAGATAAACAAGCACTGAAGTTGGATTTGCTCTGAGGGCATCTGCCAATCCCTGGTTGCCTAAAACTTCTCAAAAATAAACTCTCCCTAGATAAGTTCATTGTAAGCACAGGCCTAGAGAATTCCCACAGAGCAAGTTCCAAGATACATGAGCTTACAGTAAAAATATAGACATAAAAAAGAGAGAGAGAAAGTCACATGAAACAGAATCAACAATATTAACAGCCTGCAGAATTAGACACATCCATCTTAAAAGGCTCCAGATAATGGAACTACTATTTAAAGGATATAAAATAAATATATCTCATTTTTTTATGAAAACAAATAGACTTCTTGAAATCAAGAAATTTTCTATAGTTTCATATATTGTTGTATATACTTTGTACACTTTAATCTTTCAGTGACTAGAAGACTAATGGCCCATAATAGGCCTTCAATACTTAAATATTGAATATGTGAATGGTAAAGAAGACAATATCAAAATTGACAGGCAGAATTAAGAGTTACCAATAAAACTTCCAGAAATTACTTGAAGTTAAAATTCAATGTATAGGCCATCAATGGATGAATGGTTAAACAAAATATGGTATATACACACACTGAAATATTATTCAGCCATAAAAAGGAATGAAGTCTTGATACATGTTACTGCATGGATGAACATCAAAAACATGCTAAGTGAAAGCAGTCAGACATGGATGATCACATACTGTGTGATTCCATTTATATGAAATATCCAGAATGGATAACTCCATAGAGACAGAATATGGATCGGTGGTTTCCAGGCACTGGTGGATTGAATAATGGGAGCAACTGCTGAATGAGTACAGGGATTTCTTTTAGATGATGAAAATGTTTGAAACTAGATAGATGTGGTGGTTATACAACATTAAAAATGTATTAAATATCAATGAATTGTTCATCTTCACATGGTTACATTTATGTTATATGAGCTTTGATTTAAAAAGTACAATGGGTAGGTTAGTAAACTGAAAACGGGTACATAAGGAAATTACTAGAATGCAGAACAGGAAGAAACAGAATTGGGAAATTTAGCAGAAATGGCTTAAGAAACACAGAGAATAGAATGAGAGCATCCAAAAAACATCTAATCGGAACTCCAGAAGAAGAATGTAAAGACAACATAAAAATCTCCAAGAAAATTTGATAAAGAGAAATACGCATTCATAGTCTTTCCATTCAAACCACAATTATCATTTCTTATATTCTAAGGTGTGTTTACCATTTCATGCCCTACATTTTTCACATATTACAAACATAATTCATGCTATTACGTGGCTTACTGGCTAGAGAACATTTTATTACATGGTTATATAATAATTTAATAAACATTCTTCTATTGTTTTGAACAAGGATCAGCAAAGTATACAGCCCATGAGTCAAATCTGACTCACCCCTATTCTTATATGACCCACAAGCAAAAAATGTTTTCTATATTTTTTAATGATTGAAAAGAAAATCAAAATAATATTTCGTGACATGAAGAAATTATGTGAAATTTGAATTCAAGTTCCCGTAATTTTTTTTTGGAACCCAGTTACAACCACTTACTTACATTTTGTCTATGGTTTCCTGTGTACTACAACAGCAAAACTGGCTCCTAGTGACATATACTGCATGGCTCACAATGCCTAAAACATTTACCATCTAGCCCTTTGACAGAGAAAAGTTTACCAACCTCTAGTTCATACAATTACAATTTTCCCTATTAGAAAATAATACTCCCCAGACACCTTCATGAATAGCTTTTTCCTTCTTTTTTATTATTATCTTATGATAAACTCCCAGAAGTGAGTGAGCCAACGTTATGTGAGCACTTTGATGGTTTTCTGAATGTGACGTCAAATTGCTTTCCACAAGAATTATACCAATTTCCACTGGCCTCAGGGGTATAGGAGGATGCCAATTTCCATGTACTCTCCCCACATGACATCATACCCTAACCTTGGAATGTTCTGGAAACTGTACCTGCTCCCATCTCTTGGACATAGCCATATGCATGCCTGTGTATTTCATCATAATCCAATCAGTGAGTCAGACACATCCCCCAGACACCTGCTTTGTGGAACACTGTTCCCATAACTTAAAATTTTCAGGACTGAGGTCTGTTGGGTTCATTTTCGGAAACAGCAAACACCTCTTTGGACCATCACTATCTTTAACAGAGTCAGTTCATGAGTAGGCTCATCATCTGTTTCTGGATGTAACTGAGATTCAAGAGATGAGCGAGCATAACTTGGAAAAGGTCAAACGTTCAACCTTTCACCTCTCCTCCCTATATGCTTCGCCAACATTTTCAAGGTCTCAGTTCTCATTTTTGATATGAAGAAATAAAAGTCCAGTGTGATATATTTATTGTTCAAAGTCACCCAGCTAATTAATAACACATGGGACTTGAATCTCCTTCAAGTGTTCCTGCCATTATCCTCTGCAGTTGATCAGGGATACTGAATAAATTAAGATCCCCAAAGAGATTTGCCTGGGTTACATATGATGATAAATTCACCACAGTGGCCAAATAGGAGTGGCTGAAGCTCTTACTAGCTTCAATTTTATGGATCCACACAACATACTTGCGCCATCAAAAACGCACAGAAGAGAAATTGTTGTTCAACATAACAGGGCAACAACATTTCTCTTTAAATCCTTGCAGTTCTTGGCATAGTATGTCTAAGATGATGAGGGTGGGCACAGAGCAGGGGATAGGAAACAGGCAACCCAGCTGTTCTTGAATATGTGGCATCTGTCCCCATAACATGGTGCTCATAATTTTTCTTTCTTTTCATTTTTCTATGTTGAAGACAATTTACAGCTTTAAGTTGTCACAGAACAGTAGAAGCCATGGCTTAATTTCTCCAACTTACGTAGCTAGGTTGGTCGTGTCCTTCTGACAGTTCCGCCACATTTCCATGGTCACAAATACTTTTTCAGCAGGAAAGTGAGTATATTGTCCTCCCTACCCAACCCCCACATTGCCGCTGTCACTAGGCTCATGCCCACGGACTACGGATTATGATGTTGACAAGAACTGGAAGGAAATCAAAGGAAAGAAACCCCCTCTCCTCACCCCAGCCCCCTGTGCTTGCCAGCTGCCAGACTGGCACTAGCAATCAAGGCGACCCCTGACTTCGCAAGAATCTCCTCTGAAATTTGTCCAGGAAAGGGAGCCGGAACTGTAGACTTAACTTCTGTCCTTACATACAGATTTCATTAGGAAACTCACTTGAAAAGCCTCCCCTCCTTCTGATGAATCTGTACACAAAGGCAGCAATTGAATCTTGCGCATGGAAATCAAAGCCTGGACCACTGAATATCAAAGCTCACCATGGGGTACCCCCCGCCCTCCACTCCGCTCCTCACCTCCTTGCCTGCACTGCGTTTTGTCTGACAGCTCCCACCTGGACTCCCAACCTCCCTCCTGGACTGGTTTCCCACTCATAATTAAATTCAGAATGCATCTGGTTCACAAAGGACCCTTAGTAACACTTTATTCACCAACTCTTTTCTGAGCACCTACTATGTACTAGGCATTCTGCATATCTCTGAGGATTCAGAAATTAAGAACTCAGTCCCTGCATATGGTCTAGCTAGTAAGAGACAGGTACAAGAAAAATTATAACTTTATGAAGTTACAGTGTGACTTAATAAGGGATATATCAAATCCTAAATTGTATTTGCTTTTCCTAACACATTAACTGTATGCGTGACCCAATGGCTTTGGCTTTCAAATTTCAAAAAGAGGCATTCAGATCCCTGCTCTGCTACCTATTATCTACACAATATGAGGGAAATTACTTAATGTGTTTAAACCTCCATTTCCTCAACTCTAAAATGGACATCAAAACGACATTAAGTTAAGAGAATCAGGGTAAAACTTAAATGAAGTAATGTCTCTGAATGTCCTTTGTAACTCCTAAAGGACAATGCAATTGCATACACCAGACTGGAAGCTCTTTTAAGGACAAGAGCTAAATTCTTACTCACCACTGCAGTCCCAATGCCTAACACCATGCCCAGCACAGAGTAAGCATGGAATAAATATTTGCTGAATAAGGGAATAGGCCAGTGAGTGTATTAATTGATTAATTATGCTGACTTAAGCTTTCTATACCTCACCATACAATCTGAAGTCAAAACTAAAGGACTTCTCTGGTCTCTTCCAATTCTAATATTTTGATTCTTTTCCTACTTAGACTAAGCCTCAGGGCAATTGACCACTTAGCTGGGTCCATTTTAAAAATATGTTCCTTAGCTGGTTGAATGGTTAATTTTGTGGATCAATGCAGAGGGTGTTTTTGAAAGAGATTAACACTCAAGTCTGTGAACTCTGAGAAAGCAGATTGCCCTCCATAATGTGGGTGGGCCTCATCCAATCAGCTGAAGACCTGAATAGAACAAAAGGACCAGCCTGCCAGGGCAAGAGGGAATTCTCCAGCCTGATGGCCTTAGGACTAGAACTGCACCTCAGCTTTCCTGGGTCTCCAGTCTACCTGCCAATGTGCAGATCTGGGATCCACCAGCCTCCATAGTCACACAAGACAATTCCTTATAATAAATCTCTTCTATATATTCTCTGTTTCTCTGGAGAAGCCTGATTAATAATTGCTCTGAAAGACACAGAGGTTATCACTGAAATATGTGTTGTACAGCACATCAGGAGAATGAGTTAAGCTGCTGATTATGGGCCATACCAGGAACCTGCAGATGAGGGCCTGGCAATCTATTTCACATAGCAAGTAAAACACAGAGCTGCGTGTGCAACAGGGCTCCTAAGCGGAGCCCAGGGTGTTCTCTTCTTATAGATCTAGTTATGCCTGGAGGATGGTGGTGGTGAAGAGGCATCCATGAGTTAGTTTTGTGAGGGACAGAGAAACTGCCTGGAAAGGGATTCACCATGTACAGCAAGAGAGCTGCTCCACCAGGGACCATGACAAGGCTCTGCGCCCCAGCTGTGGCTCTGGAAGCTCAGCAGGCTAAGTGGCTTTGGGCCAGCCTAGCAAGGCCCTTGTGGTGAAGCCTAGGCTGGGAACATCATCTTAGGAATGCAGAGCCCAAACCAGAGCAGGAGACCAGGAAAAGGACAGGAAGCATAGCCACCGTGGTAAGAAAACTTTTCTTCTAACACACAGGGGCTACCATCAGCACATCCCAGAGAGAGGAGGCAGTTCCAGGGGGCCTAGAGGCTCCTCTTGTCCAAACAAGTCAGAAAAAAAAGTACTGTCCTCGCTGTTACTGTGACTTGGCTTTTGTACCCTCAGTGTGGAGCAGCCAGGACACCCAAATTGAAGCTACTTACTCCATAACATATTAAAAGTGCATTTCATATGAGTTCCATTCCTGGGAAGTGAAGAGAAACAAAAGAACCCCCCATAGACACCTCCCCCTGTTGCCTGCAATGTTTATCAGGTGAAGGTAAATGCCAGGAGTCCATTACAGTGGCAGAGGAGGGACACGGAGGGGCACAGGGGCAGGAAAGGCGTGGCAGGACTGGGAAGGTAGCTGGAGGGAGGAAGTCCTGGGACAGGAGTGGGGTCCCAAGGGAAGAGGACCTGGAACCTTTTCACCAAAAAAGAAGTGAAAGGCAAGAAAGAACCTGGATGCACTTGGTCTTTCAAACCTGCTCTGAAGAAATGCGACTTTATGTTTCTAGTAACAAGGAGCAGACAGGCTGTGGTGTTAGTGGATATCAATGCCACAAAGCAAAGGACCTCTGCCTGCCGCCTGCTAGAGGAAGCCAGGCATTACTCTGTGGGCTCACGACTGGGCTCCTGCCGACTGACTCAGCTGGAAGCAGACATCTGAGCACGCGCATGCTCTGGCCACATTCTCTTTGAGCTCCCGTCCCACTGTCCAACGTCAAACACTGGGGCCTTCAGAAGAAGGCCGCCAGGAAGATGTAGCTGGGATCGTGTAACAGAGCAGCAAGCCACTGAGCCCAGCTGCAGAGCCAAGCACTGGGTTAGCACTGATTCCTGCCTGAAGCCTGATCAAACACTCCCTTCCGTTCTTGTGCAGAAAGGAGAGCTTCTCTCAGACTTTCCCCATTAATTTCTCTGTCCTGCAGAAAAGAGGAAGTCGTTCTTTTCCCAACAAAACTGAAACCTTCTTCAGACATTTGGGCAATAATGGAACCCACCTCAGGCAAGGCTCGTAGTGGGCCTGTGATTAGAAGCCAGTTACTCACATATGATGCTCTGCTCACTGCAGAATGGTTGCCCCTGAAATATTTTCTTTTCCTTCCAGAACAAGTCTTCCTCCTCTGAAAGAGACAAAGCCACAGAGTCCAAAGGCCCAGTGAGTGACTGGCCTCCTGGCTTCCTTTTCCCTCCAGCATATGTCTTTTCAAATCAGTTATCTTGTTTTCTTTGGGTAAATCCTAGAAGTGGAATTACTGGGTTAAATAGTATTTCTGTTTTTAGTTTTTTTGAGAACCTCCATATTGCTTTCCACAATGGTTGAACCAGTTTACATTCCCACCAACTGTGTAGGAGGGTTCCCCTCTCTCTGCATCCTTACCAGCATTTGTTGTTTCTTGTCTTTTGAATACTGGTGATCATAACTGGTGTGAGGTGATATCTCATTGAGGTTTAATTTGCATTTCCCTGATGATTAGTGATGTGGAGCATCTTTTCATGTACCTGTTGGACTGGCAGCCATTATTTCCATCAGAGTCTTAGCAGTGAAAACACTGGATGGCATATGCCCTCTACCTTGGCAGGTTAGACACCTTCCTCCAACGTGGAATGTGAGAGGTGGCTGGACAGCCCCACCCTCCTACCAAATCTATTTCTCCACCAGTACCCTAGGATACCAGAAACCTCCATGTTTCTCAAGACTTTGGGTAAAGGCATTAAAAACAAACTCCAGCTAAGCATCATTGATTTCAATGCTATCACAGTAAGAACTTTTATCTATGTAATCCTGACTGCAACCCTGGAAGGTGATCAAGGCAGATGCTGTTAACTGTTTTGTAGATAAAAATTGGACAAAAGCAAGTGAAAACTGGACATGGAGTCAGAGAATCTGAGGTCAAACTCTAAATGTGCTCAGTTATGCAACCTTGAGTTTATTTGACCTCCCCCAGCCTCAGTTTTCTTATCTGTAAATTGGGTATCTGGTATTATGAGAGATTTTTATTTGAAATTCCTGGCACAGCATGTGGAACATGGTAGAGGGCAAAAAAATATTAGTTTAAACTGTATGGCAAGATGACAAATCATACTTAAATACTGTGTACTGACGTAAGCTGCTTCAGGCTATTTGTGGCCAAATATATCAGACAAGATGACCTAAAAGCCTCATAGTCTTCACAAAAATGGTCTCAGGGGGTTAGCAAAGTTTTTAGTCTCTGGATGCACCTAATTGCTGCCAAATCCCAGAGCCTTCTGACCTGTTGGAATGCCTTGGTCAGATTAATACACAGCCTTGGATTCCCAATATTTCCCCCTTTTCCCATTCAAATCTGAAGGACTGATGCTTCTGCATCACACTCCCCAGTGCAGTCTAACTCCATTAGTGACCTGCAGCTCAAGGGAATATAAAACAAATGCCTGATCTTCTCCCATTAATGCCTTATAGGAATGCACTCAAAAAATGACTCACCTATTCAGCAAAGTTTTCCTGAGCACCTCCAGTATACCACGGATGCATGTTAATGGCTGGAGGTTTTTATTCTGTAGGACCCAAGTTGCCACAGGGTATGGAAATGACATGATCTGATTTTAGGAGTATCGCTTTCTCCTCATTTTTCTCCATCTTTCTGCTCACTTCTCAATGTCCAATGCTCCTCCCCATTTAGGTGATGCTGTCTCCCCAAGGTTCTGTCTCCATCTTTCTCAGCCTTCAACTACACCATATGCCAACAATTCCAAATCAGTATCAGCAACACTGATTTCCCTCTTAAGCTCCAGATGTCTATTTGTAAGTAGCCAGTGATCCTCCCCACCTCCTCCCTGTGGCCCCCCACTAGCCACTTGAATGCAGAATCCTTAGAGATTTTCCTAGACTTTCTTCCCTTGGCCAATAAGTCAGGTACAATGTGCTGTCTTTCTGCCTAATAAATATCTCTCTGTGTCCTCTGCTTATCCCGGGTGACCATCTCTTACCTGGAATACTAGAGTAATATCCTCAGTGGTCTGTGGGTGTTAGAGATGCAGCACTGAATAATACAAACACCCCTGCTATCAGAAAGCTTGCATTCTGGAAAGCGGGGGAGTTAGATTCCAGTAATATTTTTACACTAACACATAGATGAAGAGATAGAAATGGAACCTCAGGTGTAAAATGTCCAGTCCATTCATGTATTCCCTCATTCATTCATTCAGTTAGCACCCATTTAACAAAACTTCTCCCTGCCAGCCACTTCATTCAAACACTCTGTGCATGTGTGCGCACACACACATAAACACAGAAGTCAAATACTGGTTTACAGTCTGTGTCTCCTCCCCACCCCCATACCCTTTGAAAATGGTAAGCAATGTGGTTTGCTTAGTAAATATTTGTTGAATTCATAGTATTTGGACAGATGGTTAACTATGAAAGGCTGGGCAGCAAGGCACAGTCTGCCCCTTCAATATGTTCTGATGTATCTCAGTTTGTAAGGAAAAAGTTAGAAACAAAAGTAATTGCTCAGACAGTAGCCGCCATTCTTCATGGGCCCTTGCTCAGAGAACAGCAGCTGTGCATACTAGGTCAGATATTTTTTCAGCAAGCAGGGCACCCATGAATTTTGCAGAAGTTTCAACCACCTTGTTCCTTAGTCCTAAAGTCAGTCACGTCCTCAAACCTTCCTTCTAAGAGACAAGAACCAAAGAGGACAAGATGAGTTGGAAGGCTCCTCCACCCAGAAGGCAGGGATCCTGTAAGGATTGTCTGCAATGCTGCATGCGCTGGGCACGGAGGGAGCTGAGAGGCCTCCATGGAGCCCCTAGTTTCTAGTGAACTCTTCCAAGGGGAAAATTCCTGAAGTCCCAGCATCCCTCTGGGAACTCTGGCACAGAATTCTGTGTGTGTCCCCAGGAGAGACATACATATCATTGTGAACCCATGGATTCCCATCTGGGGTTTCAAATCCCCTTTATGTGAGAGAAGAGTGAATGGGCAATTCTCCCAGCCCTGGCACTCTTTGAAATTGATGGGAAATCCATATCTAATTCCACATTCTTCCCTAGGGCTCTGCTATTTTCCCCAGGACCATTCTGTCATTCTCTAATTACAGAACACAGAGCTAAGCTTATAGAGTGTAGGCAGACCTGAGAAAGAGCTCGTGTATTTCTTAGAATCAAAGGCTCTTAGAAGTGGAAAGAACCCTAACTTAAAGATTCACAACTGCCCTTTATTCATTAAATGAGAACACTGCACCCCAGGCAGATTAATCTGTGAGCGCTGCCATAAAACACCATGGACTATGCAGCATAAACAACAGACCTTTATTTTCCTCACAGTACTGGAGGCTGGACATCCAAGATTGAGCTGTCTGCAGGGATGGTTTCTCCTGAGGCCTCTCTCCTGGGCTCCCAGATGGCCACCTTCCCCTGTGCCCTCAATGGTCTTCTCTGTGCACATGTGCTCCTGGTGCCTCTCTGTGTGCCCAAATTTCCTCTTCTTATAAAGGCACCAGTCAGATTGGAATTGAATTAACTCTACTGGCCTCATTTTAACTTAATCACTGGTTTGAAGACCCTGTTTCCAAATGCAGCGACATTCTGTGACACTAGGGTTTAGGGCTGCAACATATGAATTGGGGGGCACAATTTCACCCATAACCTCAGGGAACTCACAGGTTCCCGCTGCCTTCCCACAACTGGCTCCCTCTCAACACCCAGGTCCTAGAGGGCCCTTCTCTGTCATCAAATTCAATTTCATATCCATTGGTCATTTTGCCCCCAAGACCCTATTTCCTTTTCTTCATAACCCTCACCATTTTTCACCATAAGAACAGCCACATGTATGGCGTTAGAAGAAAATCCAAACTCCTTATCTTGAATAACAGAGCCCAAACAGGATGTAGCCCTACCACATCCAGTGTCCCTCTCCAGTATCACCTGTGTGTCCCTCTCTTCTCTCCCCCCACCCTCCAAACACCTGGGCCATCCTTCTGTTCCTTGAAAGGACATTCACCTTCAGTCCCATCTCAGGGCCTTTGCACTTGCTGTTCCCTTAGACTGACATAGCTTTTCCTCAGATGGCTTCTTGACATTCAGATGTGATTCATTAATAGGCCTGCTCTAGAAAGGCTTTCTGTAGCCAGCCATTCTGGAGCAATCCCCAAGTTTTACATCATTGTACCAACAGATCTGAACTATCTGTACAGCACTCATTACCACCTGATATTTTCCCCGTTACTAATCCATTTACTTGTTAATATAAATGACTGACCCTCCTTCCTCTCCACCTTCCACTCCATTCCCAGAATATAAATGACATGAGAACACGTGCTTTTCCTGTCTTGTTCCCCACAGTATCCTCTAGGCTTAGAACAGTGCCTGGGCCATTGTAGGTACTCAAAAATTTGTAGAATAAGTGATGAAGTGAATGAATAAGTGAATGATGCACTGGAGAGGGTTTCTTAACCTTAGTATTACTGACAGGTTAGGTCAAATATACCCTCTGTCATGGGGACTGTCCCATGCATTTTAGCATGTGTAGCAGTGGCCCTGGCCTCGACCATCTAGATGCCAGTGGCAACCCCTCCTCCAGTCATGACCAACCAAGAATATCTCCAGACATTGCCAAATGTCCTCTGGGGGACAAAATCACCTCAGCCTAGCACCAGTCCCCAGGCTGTGAGCTCCTGAATGGAAGGAACTGTATCAGAAACCACCACATACCCAGTATCTACACCTAGCAGATACTCAATAAATGCTTATTGAAGAAAGAAAGATTAGAGTTTGACAAGTTGCTAAAAATAGATCAAGAACTGTTCCAGAATCTATTCTTCAATAGGATTTGGCCACTTACTCTTTATGTGATCTTAAGATCTTAATTCACCTAACCTCCCAAACCTCTGCTTCCACACCTGTTAAACAGAAATATCAAAAATTCCTATACTGTGATTCTGCCTTCTAAACCACAGAGTATGAGCTATTGATTATTCATTGACTCCCAAGCTGTGCATTTTTACTTCACCTCTTGCCAACTCTTGCTGGAAATAATTTCAAAGGAGAATGTTTCCTCCTACCTGTCAAAGCCCTGCTTTGGTATTCACCTGATGCCCTCTCTCTCCAGAAGGTGGGGGCCCTTCCTGTGTAAAGTTCTGCCCCTGCCTCTCATCTTCTTCCACTTAAGTTCAGGCTCACAAATGAGGTCTCTTTTTCAAATGGCTCTGAGAAAAAGGGCTGCAGCGGACAACACTGTCCCTGAGAGATTTGGGCTGTTTGTGGTGCTTCTATTTCAGTCTTCAGAAAAATATTTTCCACCATAAATATTATCCTTCCTTTGGGCCCCGTTGATGTACTAATCATCCCTGAAGGAACTTCCAGACAGAATTAATCTCTTCCTCCCTCTTCCAATGATACCATTTTGTTTTTATCTCCTGCACAGCACATCTCAAAGTCTACCCTGTGCCAGAGGAGAGATGTGTCTTCACTTGCAGCTAGACCATGAGCTCCTTGGGGACAGATGGGACCTGGGGTGTTTGGGTAGGGAAATTATATCATGCTCCCTCCCTCCCTGACAGTTCATCCTAGAAGAAAAAAAGAGGTTAACTACCAGAAATATGATTCCCTGGGAATCATAAAGGTACACAAAATCTGCTTTGTAGATTAGGAAAAGCCAACTCATATTTCTATGAATATACAGTATGCATTTCTTATCAAAGCAAAAAAATGCGGAAAGACAAGGTATGAGCGCCATCTCAGGGAAAAGTCCACCCTGCCCCACCAGCATCTGCCCTTCCAGCCTCTGTCGTCATCTAAGGGCACGAGCCAGGGGAACATGGCAGAAACAGGAGTGCCACTGTCATTGACACACTTTCCTAAACACGCGCATAGACTTGCCGGCCCTGCTGCCTGCATGTCACAGTCAACAATGGTGTCCATGTGTGTCTGTCAGCTTCGGCCCCCATTCTCTTGTCAGTCTAGATGTGACTTCCATTGTGGTGGGGGGACCGACCTTTCAGATGGGACCTCCCTGTGCAAACACACACCTGCACAGACACACAGGAACTTCCTGTACATGATGGACACTATGGGTTGGGTCCCCAGGTTGCCCCCAAGAGCAGTCAGCCTTTCTCTCCATCACTGGGGCTATGTTGTTACAATCCCAACGTGTTTCACACCTGTGCTCATGTGAGTTACAGCACATCCACCCAAGTCAAAGACCCCAGTGTGCCTACCCTTTGTCCCCTAGCCAGTTCATGATAATAGAGAGGAGACCCAAGACCAGCAAAGGGAGAGTGGGTATGTTTGCCCAGAAAGTTATTTGATTCCAGCAACTCAAACTATCACGTAGTGTCTGTGTCTGATGATGAAATCTTTTTCATAATTGTGAAGAGGGATGCTACAGTCAGGATCACAAGCTTGAGCACCTCTCAGAGTCAGGAAGAGAAGTGCATGAATGGCATGGGTCAGGTGTAAGATGGTTCAAGCCATCACCAACAGGTAGTGCGTGCCCACTGTGATGGCTGACTGTGAGTGTCAACATGGCTGGCCTGCAGTGCCCACATGCTTGGTTAAATATTATTTTAGATGTTTTTATGAAGATGTGTTTTGTATGAGATTTACATTTAAACCTGTGGACTATGAGTACAGCAGAATGCCCTCTATAATGTGGGTGGAACTCATCCAAATCAGTTGAACAAAGAAAGACTGACCTCCCCCTAAGAGGGGACCCTGCCAGCAGATTGTATTTGGAATCAGATCCTGGATCTCCAGCCTGGCAGCTTACCCTGCAAATTTGAGACTTGCCAAGCCACCACAATCATG
Source organism: Smutsia gigantea (assembly GCA_032199065.1). NCBI lineage: Eukaryota > Metazoa > Chordata > Mammalia > Pholidota > Manidae > Smutsia > Smutsia gigantea. Next base: position 281,233 of record JAVSCE010003595.1, read on the forward strand.
TGAGCCAGTTCCATAAAACACACACACACACACACACATATACACCTCTGGTTCTGTCTCTAGAGAACACTGACTAGTATACCCACCACAGGGACCAGCTATTACTCAAATCCAGCTAATCCTGGGGACCAAAAAAAATTAACTTGACCACTACCAGCTGATGGGCCATCAGTTAGGACATCTGAGCTAGAACTGAGACAGAAGCAGCTCTATGCTTAGACGAACTTGCAGCATCTTGGACCGTCCAACTCAGAGACACCATATACTTCTGCCCTCAAACCCCCAGCATACCCACCCTTTCCATTCTCTCCTTCATCTAACCACAGCTCTCCCCCCTTTCCTCCATACTTGTTCAGGAAAGAGAGTAGACAGCATACCATTCATACAGGCCAGGAACATAATCATCATGATACTCCTGTGTAGTAGACACAATTATCCTCCCCAGTTTATAAATAAGGATCAAGCGGAGAGAAGTTCAGTAACTTGCCCAAGGTCAGACAGAAAGCAGAAGCACCCTGGACTATCTGAGTTCAGAGCTCAAGGCCTACCAAGCTGGCTTAGTGCAGACCCTCTGAAAAAATATCCAATTTCAGAAACAGACTGGTTTGCTCATCTGCAGTAAAGATGATAACAGTTTTCTGCAGCCAGCCAGACGTACTATCCATCTTCACTGTATCACACAGGCAACACACATGTAAAACTCATAGGGTTTCTCCAACAGAATGACAACTTTATCACCACAGTGTAACTGGAACATCCTCCACACAGCTGCAACCAGAACAGTAAATCTAAAACTGAAATCTACCCCTGACACACTGTGTTTAAATCCTTCCTGTGTCTTCAGGACCTCCCTCCCATCAGCATTTATCGTGGGAGCCAGAATGGAGCTGAATCTTCAGATGGTTATCGAGTGGCCATCCCAGTGTGGGGAGAGTCTGGGTACCTAGCTGGGCTAGGTAAACCATGGGATCTAGGGAGATTTGAAAGGGAAGAACAGGTGACTGTCTCCTCCATTGTTCTTCTTGCTAGTTAAAAAAGATGGACTGTGGCCTGGCTTCTCTGTTCTTTTTCCTATCTTCCATATGTAATATGCCATCAGTCCCTTTCCGGGAAGATAAAGCCACTGAGCTTTACCCTGCATTCCCCAGGGATGCACATGTGGGAAGGGGCTCTATCTCTACATGGATCTCATTTCGCAGTGTAGGTGAAAGGGTTACTCCCACCCAAGCCATTTCTCAATCTGGCCTCATATGGGACATCACAAGGTCCACAGGTTGGCTCCAGAGTGATTTTTGGCATGAAGAACTAAAAAAGGCCAGGCTTTCTGCCAAATTCTGTTCTTGTGAAAAATCAGTTAGCCCATTCTGACCAGACACATAAAATAGTCAGTAATAAATGTTTCCTGAAAATGTCAAGGGAATTTTTCCATCTTTACATGCTAAGGTTACAAGAGAGTCATTGAAGCACAGAATTAGTCACGCAAGTTGTGGAAACCAAGTATCTAATAAAGCCCAAAAAAGAAAATAAATGCCCAAAAGCTCTGTCCCTTCATCCATGTTCCTTTCTAGTTGTTGCAAAGGTCAAAGATTAATTTCATAAATCTGTTTGATATGCTGAGACTACACCACTGCACAATCTAACTGCTTGGAAAAGATGATTTGATGGAGAGATTCAGTAACAAAGGCAGTCTTAGTTATACAGTCACTTCCACCCACAGAAGGATGCCTGAGAATCAGAAATAGGGGGCTAGAAGGGCCTCAAAGCTCTTTGAAACAGAAGGAGACTAAGCCCCTTGAGGTTAAGTCATTTATTTAGAGGAATATAGCCAGTATGTGGGAGAGGAGGTGTCCTGCTATCAGGCCATTTTTCTTTCTATGCACCAGTGGTCTTCAAACTGGGCTACATTCACATGGAGACCTACTAAGACATATATAGGCACAAATAAAACAGTTTTGGAGGAGACACATTCCAAATCCACAATTTCCAAATGTGTATTGTTTATAAAACTGATCTGTGAGAAAGCATCTTGAAGCAGAAGCCAATTCTCCTTTCTCAGTCTCCTTCACCAGTCTGCAAAAAAGGACATACTTTTCAACCATACAAAGGCCTCAACAAATCCAAGTTGCCAAACAAAGGAATAATTCAAAATTTTGATGTCTGCAGATCCTTATTAATAGGCAAATATAACCCCCATATTTATCAGTAAGAGCATTTCCAAAATGTTTTATGACTACTTATTAAAATGTATAGTATAGAAACATGGTTTTTTAGCCATTGTGGACTAACAATAATTATAATGATAACTCAATCCAAAAGAGATTTGTTTTGAAACTTGGAGCCTTGGACTCAGACAATAATTTTTGTTTCAATGTTTAAACACAGTTTTGTTGCAGAAAAGTTGCATGGGTCAATCAATAAAAGACCTCCAAACATGACAATATGTTACAGTAAGAGAAAAATCTTTGACAGAGTAAGGATGCAAATGTGCATTTTAAAGTAAAAAGATGTGAAATAGAATTTCCTGATATTAAGGAAAAGCCTGTTCACATGGGGTCTTTTAAAATAAGATAGTGGGGATTCTCAAACAAGATGGTAGTGTTAGAAGTAAGGCAGAAACCTCCCCAAAAAAGACATATAACATGAAAATACTCAAATACAACTAATCCTGAAAGAATGACCCAAAAGACAATTACAAAAGACTGCCTACATCTGGAGAAAACCTTACAGAAAAGGGTAAAGAAGAAAAGCCAAAATCCAGCAGGACCCAAGCTCTCCCCCCACCACAGCTTATCGGCAGGAGGAAGAGAATCAGAGCAGGGAGGGAGAAGAAGCCCAGGACAGCTAAACAGCCACCCCTGGAGATATGTTCTGGGAGCACGAACCCACATTGCATGGCACTCTGGAGAATAGAGGGGTTGGAAAGCAAAGACGGGTAAAATACTTGGAGAGACTGAGATTCCAGCCGCTTCTGGAGAGCAGGTACCCACAACTGGCCACTGCAGGATGCAAGAAAAGTAGGCACTTTGAAAGACTTCACAACAGTAAGAGGGGTGCTAAAAGGGCAAGGATTACACAGAGCTTGCTGTTCAGGAGACAGGACAGGGGGACAAAATCATCTCAGCACACTCATCCCAGCAGGTTGGGAACTTTCAGGAGCTTCAGGCACTCCAGCTCCCTGGCTGGCAACACAGCCTGAGGCCCCCGACTGCAGTACACATCCTGCCACTCCTTTCTCCTGGCTGGCACCAGTCTGCTCACCTGCTGCCCCTGCCATCGTGCCAGGCCAGAGCCCCGCCTAAGGCAGCTACAGGGGTTTAATGCAGAGGCTCCTCCCGGCATACGTGGCCCACTGGCTTTGGCAGTAGAGGCAGGCACTGCAGCCAGGAAGCAGGAAAGAGCTCTTTCCTCCAGGTATGTGCCAGCGCTGCACACCTATGACACCCCCCTACCATTGTTCCAAGGCTGAGTAGCTCCAGAGAGTAGAGCTCCTGGGCACTACAGGGCGCAGCCTACACAAAGTTATTATTCCATAGTAATCATTGGAAATATGACATGGCAAAAGTATCTTGTACAAACCCAAATCTCTCAAACACCAGAAAGAAGGGTGAGTGAAACCGAAATCACCAATCTTCTTGATAAAAATTTCAAAATAAAAAATCATAAACATGCTCAGAGAGCTTCAGAAAAATACTCAAGACCTAAGGGAAGAATTCAAGAAAGAGATAGAAACTTTAAAAAATACAGTATCTGAAATGAAACATACAATGGAGGAATTTAAAAGCAGATTATATGAGGTAGAGGAGATAGTAAATGAAACAGAAATTAGAGAACAGGAATACAAAGAAGTTGAGGCACAGAGAGAAAAAAGGATCTCTAGGAATGAAAGAATAATAAGAGAACTGTGCGACCAATCCAAACAAGAGAATATTCACATTATAGGGGTACCAAAAGAAGAAGAGAGAGAAAAAGGGATAAAAAGTCTCTTGGAGGAAATAATTGCTGAAAAATTCCCCAATCTGAGGAAGGAAATAGTCTCTTAGGCCACGGAAGTGCACAGATCTCCCAACACAAGGGACTTAAGGAAGACAACACCAAGACATATAATAATTAAAATGGCAAAGATCAAAGACAAGGACAGAGTATTAAAAGCAGCCAGAGAGAGAAAAAAGATCACCTACAAAAGAAAACCCATCAGGCTAGCATTAGACTTCTCAACAGAAACCTTACAGGCCTGAAGGGAATGGCATAATATATTTAATATAATGAAACAGGAGAGCTTTGAATCAAGAATACTCTATCTGGCAAGATTATCATTTAAATTTGAAGCAGGGATTAAACAATATCCATATAAGCAAAAGTTGAGGGAATTTACCTCCTTCTTTGTCTCTTCAAAACCATCTCTACAGTGTATTTTGGAGGGACTGCTACAGATGTAAGTGCTTCTAAGGCTAAATAGCTGTCACCAGAGAAAATACAACCACAGTAAAGGACGTAGACCAATTAATTACTAAGCAAATGCAAAATTAAATCAACTACCACAAAGTCAGTCAAGGGATACACAAAGAGTACAGAATATGACACATAATATATAAAGAGTGGAAGAAAAAGAAAAAGAAGGGAGAAAAAAAGAACCTTTAGATTGTGTTTGAAATAGCATACTAAGCAAGTTAAGTTGAACTGTTAGATAGTAAAGAAGCTGTCCTTGAACCTTTGGTAACCACGAATCTAAAGCCTGCAATGGCAATAAGTACATATCAATTGATAATCACCCTAAATGTAAACGGACTGAATGCACCAATCAAAAGACACAGAGTTACAGAATAGATAAAAAAGCAAGACCCATCTATATGCTGCCTATAAGAGATTCGCTTACAGGCAAAGACATACACAGACTAAAAGTGAAGGGATGGAAAAAGATATTTCATGCAAATAATAGGGAGAAAAAAGCAGGAGTTGCAGTACTTGTATCAGACAAAATAGACTTCAAAACAAAGAAAGTAACAAGAGACAAAGAAGGACATTACATAATGATAAAGGGGTCAGTCCAACAAGAGGATATAACCATTATAAATACCTATGCACCAACATAGAAGCACCTATATATGTGAAACAAATACTAACAGAATTAAAGGGGGAAATAGAATTCAATACATTCATTTTAAGAATACAGAAATAGCATGCAATGCATTCATTTTCAACACACCACTCACTCCAAAGGACACATCAACCAGACAGAAAATAAGTAAGGAGACAGAGGCACTGAACAACACATTAGAATAGATGGACCTAGCAGACATCTATAGAACACTCCACTCAAAAGCAGCAGGATACACATTCTTCTAAAATTAGATAGTGAGTATCGATGTGCCACTGAGTTAATTTAAAAGTGATGTATTAGTTTCTATTAAAATGTTCAAAATACATAATACATTAGAAATTTCATCCTTTGTAATTATGTAAATTTAAGAAGAAACGTTTAAAATTATTAAATTCATGAAGAATTTCCAACTTAAATATGTAAAGGGGTACAAAATTTTTCAAAATTCTATTAGGGCATAAAGGAGCAAAAAACTTCCACGGCTTACTACTTTCTTTTTGGATGAGCAGTAGAAGAGGTGTTAAGAACTCTGCCTTGGAACCCCATCCTGCTATTGGGCCATATGTCAGTCTGACAGTCTGCTAGTTGGCACAGACTGGCTAGATGCCCAGCAAACCCCTCCTTCTTCCTGGAAACACTACTAAACCACATTCCCAACACTTTGCCTCTGGGTAAAAAAGGCCTTTACGGCATTTATAAATTCACATACTTGTTTAACAAAGTTAAATAGATATAAATATGCCTTTAAAGAAAGGACCTTCTCAGAGCCTTCAATATGCTAATATTTAATTAAAATCTCTAGCATTTTCCCAATATATGCGCCTATGGGGCCCTTTAGCCCAGAGGATACATTTATACCTGCAGGACTCAGCTGGATTTCTCAGCAGCCTCTGATGCCCCAGGCTGTCTTCTCTCCAGGCCTTTCCTCCAACTGCTCTGTTCATAGTGAATGCTCCTCCATTCTCTCCACCCCAGTCTCCATTGATCCAGAACTTCCCTCGCCTTCCAGCGGCTGCTCTTCACCTCTTCAATGCAGCTTCCTCGGAGTCCCCGTCAGCCCTAGTCTGAGCCCCTCTGCTCTACTTACGACTGTTTCTCCATTAAAGCTCTCCTCACATTCTACCTTGTTTAATTCTGCCATCCACAGCTTATTTCCTACATTAAATGGTAAGGTCTCTGAAAGCAAAAACCAAGTATCGTTTACCTGTGTAGCTGCCCCTCCAAAAATCTGTAGCATAGTATAAGCTCAGTAATTTTGTTACTATAATGACTAACACTTCAAAGCATAAATCAACCAAGCTGAACTAATTATCTGAGTAACACATATGGTCTGGCTTTCCATTTATTGGGTGACCCTAAAATGTTTGCAGTATTCTGTATATACTGGTATGCCATGTCAAGGCCAAGTTTCCTTGAGCAATCACTGGCAAGTCATGCCTTAGAATATAGGTGAAAAAAAATGGCATTGCCTCATTACTTCATCTTAATACATTTCTGGCCTGAGAGGTGATTTCGTGAGTCACAAATCTTTCTTATGGCACCAGTAGCCACCTTACACAATGTACTAATGAAGAACTGTCATTTGAAGCAGCAACAAAGGAAAGATCAAGTTCTGACCCATGCTGAGTTTTTGGAACAGTTGGGCTTTCTGCAAGCCAGGTCGACATTACCAAGAATATTTGTTCTGGCCCTGACCACCAAGTCTTCAAAAAGAGGAGCTCATATTTTCCCCTGCCCTTCATGCAGTGTAAAGGTTTAATAAACGTTCTAATTCAAAAACCCAGTTGGCATTTACTAAGCTGCAATACACGCCCAGAACAGTTGTCTTAAAAGAAGGGCAATTCCAAAAAAAATAGTTGTATTAAGATATATGCAAAAGGCCCTGTGGCAGAGGCTGTTGCTTGTCTATAATAACCATGCCCCCTTTCCTCATTAGAAACAACATCCCAATTTTACTAGGGGCAGAAATACACCCAGCTAAAATTCCACGTTTCCCGACCTCCCTTTCAGCTAACGTAGCCAGAGATGGTTAGCAGAAGAATGCCAGACTTCCAGGAGGATCATTTAAAAGGAGCTGACTCAGACAGGGAGCTCACCCCTTTCGTCCTGCCTCCCACCCTCTGTCCTGACACCTCAGAAGCTGCCGTAATGGCTGGCACTCCAATAGCCATCGCAAACCATAAAATGACCTTGAGTTGGAACAGAAAGATAGAAGAAGGCTTTCTGGTTCCCAGATGGTTCTATAAGGCTGTGATACTAGCCCTGTCATGACCATCTCTGGTATTCTTTAACACTAGAAGATAAAACCTTTAAAATAAACAATTGCTTGATGGTTTCTTAGAAAGAGCTAAATCAAATCCTTGGCTCTTGAACTTAGCAGGTTTGTAGTCCATTATACTTCAGCCTTCACAGAAAAGCAGATCTCAGACCAACATCACCTGCTCCAGGGAGTTGATTCCATCCTCCCTATGCACTCTATCCACTTGAACTTGTTCCCTTTCTTGTTCTGGGATTGCTTACTCCCCACCCCCACCCCCAGCTTTGATAGCTGCTTCAGGCCCCTTCATCTAGGTGACCACCTGAGTGCCTCTGCCAGTTCCCAGACTTTGCCTCCATCACAATTATTTTCTCTGCTTGCTGCCTTGGTTTTGGGGTCCCCTGAAGACTCGGCTAAGGAAAACTCTCCAATATAGCCTCCAACACTACAAGAGTCCCAACAAAAAAGCCAGACCTTTTGCTAAGACACCATTTCAGAGAGAGAAAATCTAGAGGGTCATAAATAGACAGGTAGATGCCAGAGCCATACAATTGAACAAGTGGTGCACTGCACCATTCTAGATGGCACCATTCACCTACTCTGTCATGTGTCTCTGATGGTCTATGCTGTCTAAGCAGACCTGTCCTCAATGTTTAGCAGTCACAGGTCACAATGAAGCTGGTAATGTTGTTTGGCCCACTGGACCATCAGGCAAGGTATCATCTCCTGCCATTGATTCCCATACTACTGATAATACCACATCCAGAAGACCCAGGAAACCACCACAAGTGATACAGCTTCCTCTACCTGTGCTGCTATATACCAGGAAAGCTGACTTATAAAATGCCCCCTCCCCAAACTGGAAAGTCGGGTATGGACAGTTACAAGGTTGGTGCTTTGAAGAAAATCAGTATTGCCATTCTTAGCGCTAATAATAAATATGTAATTATCACAGCACATTTGTCTATTTTTCTCATTTAATACTCACAACCCTCTCTAAAGTAGAAGTTATTAATAGTGCAACTTAATAAATAGGAAGAAGCAAAGAGATAGATGATTTTCCTAAGATTTATTCATCTAGAAGAGGAAAAACAGTGCTTAAACTCAGGGCTTACCAATGAAAAAGCTGTGTTCCTGCTACCATGTGTTTACACATTAATGGTTTTGGAGCTAGTCATTATTCTCATGCTTATTTTGTTATGAAGGAAAATTAGAAAATTGGATAGCTTCACGCATTTGCCCAAAGAAAATAGCAAAATCTGGTCTTTGAACCAAAATCTCCTCTGGACCCTGGGCTCCTTCTACCACAACATGTTACATTTTTTAAATCACTCTTGCTCACATGACCTTCAACGTAATTCATCCAACCCCAATTCAATGGCTTCATTTGTCTGACTATGGAAAGGGGATCCCAAAGGACGGGCTATCAGCTATAAGCACAGGAGTGGCTACAATGAGGAATATCACTTAAGTGCACCGGCAGAGTCTGCCAGTCACCTTGCATTTTGAGTCGCCAGCTGTATTTCCTGGGTGCACACTGGGTTCTCAGCACAACACCATGCACAGGCCCCTGCCCCTGAGAGGGACACACTTTGCCAGGGGAGACGAAAGGTAATCGGTGCAGACTGAGACCCACTTGAATTCATCAGTAAAGGCTGAAGGGAGGACCATGTTAAAACAAGCTTGTGAAACACCATCCAGTTCAGAGGACAAAGGTGAATCATCAATCATCAATGTCTGCCACAGGGACATTGATAACTGAGAATGGAAGAGTGAGTATTGTTCACATGCAGCGACAACCCAGGTACATAAAAAGGGAATGGTTTCTAATGCAGAGACACCTGGAGTGGAGTACAAGACTCAGGACTATCTCCAGGAAGGTTCTAAACCAGGGCCAACTAGATTTTAACCTCAGATTACTCATTTCCTGCCCTCTCTCCTTTGCCTTCTCCCTATATGCTCCAAACACTCACAAACTTGCACACATACACACACACACACACACACACACACACACTTTACTCCTATAAGTCAGGTCTAAATGAGCAAATATAGGTCAGGAAAATCTTAAGAGTAAACAATTTACACAATGGTTATATGTAGGAGGAAGAACCAGAGTGGCCCTACCAGCTTTGCCTTTGTTAAGAATTTATTAGAGGAAGAAAATTATAGAAAGGAAACATTTTAATTGGACTTGGCAATGGGGGAATCCCAGGTAAGCCAAGGGACTAAGATCAGACTTTGAGATCTAAGAGGCACCTAAGATCAAAGAGCAGGGTCAGAGCTATCGATCACAAACAACACTAATATTTGCTCCAGCCAAAATCCCACGCTCCAGCCAAAATCCCACACCCCAGCCTGAAGCCAGGACCCAGAGAGCATAGCTTGGCAAGAGCAAGGGATGAGGCATAGGAGGACTCCAAAAAAAATGAGAGTTTTTCTGCCAAAATCAGTTTTTATTGGTTCAGATCTCTTACTTCAGCAGTTCTTGACTTGGAGACATGGTCTTTGGCATCAGGGACCTTTTAAACATAATGGTCCAACTTCATCCACCAACCAGCCATTCCCACTGGGAAAATGAGGTACAAAAAGGTGATGTAGCTTATCAAAGGTAGAGCCACAGCCAGAACTCTAGGTACATGTCCAGAAGCCTATCTTTTAAATACCTGTGAGGGACCCACCTCTTTCCTCCTGATAGCTACCACCTCGAGTTATCACTCCGCTTTCATCATGTCCAGCATATGGGGGCTCCCATAGATCACAGTGTATCAGACAGAGTTGGGTTTTGCTGCATATAACAGGAAAGCTAAAAATAAGAGTGCCTATTGTTCAGTGATGTAAAAGAATTCAAGAGTAGACAGTCTAGAGATGGGTATGGAAGCAATGCAAATCTGTCTGGGACTCGGCTCCTACCAGCTTACCATGCCACCATCTCTGGAGTATTGCTCTTGCTTACTAGAGCTCCAGCTAACACCTTTGACAATGGGATGGAGGAAAGAAATATCTGTCTCTTCCCTGTACGGACACTTCCTGAATTCATTCATAGAACTTAAATAACTGGCTAAAATAAAGTCAATCAAAAGCCTCTTTCCTATATACCAGGGAGACCGGGGGAGGTAGCCATTTAATCATCAGTGATATGCCCACCTCCTTGATGAAGGGAAGACATATATAAGGCATAAAACGGGTCTGTTGCCATTCCCAGGGCCAGTCATATGCGTCCCAGCTGAAGGGAAATGGTAAGAGAAGCCAGATGAGTATGTCAAAGAAGACTCGTGCCCTAATGGTACCTGAAGCAAGAACATGAATTAGCAGTGGAGAGAAAGGAAAGTTTTACAGGGCAGAAATATCACAGGCCAAGGCCTAGGGGAGGGAATATGAAAAACTAATGCAAAAGGTGAAACAGTTCTTAGACCAATAGTAATGGAGGATAATCAGAGGAACCAGGCAGGGAGACAGGGTGGGATAGGTATTTGATAACTTATCAAGACCTAAATACCAGCATCTTATTTTAAATCACCCAGCCAACCAACATTAATTGAGCACCTACTGTGTAACAAGAACCCACCTACTTGAGTAAGGAAAAATGAAACAGACACTAGACTCATGGGTCTTACATTATAGGGTGGTGAAAATGGAGAACTCTGCTGGAGAAAGTTCTGTGTTATGAAAGCACTGAGAAGAGGAAGACTTAGAAGGTCAGGGAAGACAAAGGCCACCTAGAGGAAATGCTTAAAAAGCCATGTAGCAGGGGATTAAGGGCATAGGCTCTGCCTGCTTTCCCAGGTTCAAATCCTGGCTCTGCCTCTTACTAGCTGTATATCCTGGCAATGCATTTATCTTCTCTGAACCCCAACCTCCTGGTCTATAAAATAAGGATGCTAATGATAATAGTAACACCAGCTTGCTAGGACTGCTAAAAGGACAAAGTCAGATATACCCCCTGTGAAGCACTTAGCATGGCACCTGGCATATAAACACATGCTCTGCATAGATGAGTACTACTCAGCTAAGAGTTCAGGGTAAATAGGAGTTAGTGGGGAAAGGCAAAACAGAGAGATATCCAGACAGAAGGACTAAGATCTTCAAAAGACCTGAGCATCAGAAGGAATGGATGGAATGTTGAGAAGAGGTCAGCTAGACCAGCGAGGGCAGACTTCCCAGGCCAGATGAAGGCAATTTGGACTTCAACCAAGAGCTACAGGGAGCTATCAGCGCAAGAGGGCTGATGTAATCTGTTTAGAAAGATCACTCCCACTGCCCTGCAACAAATGGACAAATGGATTGACCAGAGGAAACGGAGGGCCAGGTGTCAGTCAGGAGGCAGTGATCTCGGTGACAGATGGCGGCAGCTCGAACCAAGGCATTAGCAGAGAAGGTGGAATGGATAGATTCAAAAGCTATCTAAGAAGTAGGATCCAAAGGACCTGCTCATGGTTCTATCCAGCCTGATAGAGGCCCTTTGTACATCCTCTCAAAAAATCAAAACCCTGCACAGAGCTTAGAAATTGTTCCAGTGCCACCACCACTAGTGCTTCTCTTCAGGAGGAAGAGAGAGTGTCACCAAAAAACAGTATACTTCTTCATCAGCAAAGGGTACAAATGATTTCAAGCTCGTAGAACCTGATAATAACCAACTGAATAAAAATAACTTAGGAGTTTAGTTTATTTGCACGGAACCAAAACAAATCCAGAGGAAAAACAGCTCTGTAATAGCCTCCACACGGACCGAAATGCCCCATTTCAGCTACTCAAGGCTTCAGCTGAGTAACAGTGCTGTGATATGGGGTGCTACTTGGTGACCCCATTTTCTATCCTCTAAACTAGGACATTTATAAGAATGCAAATGGCCTCTATTAATATGACCTCAGGACAACAGGCAGAACATGGGGACTCTTCCAGCCAAACCATGTCATATTCAGGCTCCCCCACTATCTGAAAGTAGAGGATTCCTATGAAACCTTTCTGAAGCCAAAATGGCATAAAGTGAAGATGTAACTAGCTTTTAATTTATATGGAATATTTTTGAGCTTATCCAGACCCCCAAAAATCGCCTCTCTTAGTCTTTTCTGATACTGAAGGGCGCATCTTGCGCAAAATAAACGGAAATAAAGCACAGATGCTGCTCACAGACACGGTCCAAAGCTCCAACGGCTTGTGCTGACATGCCGAGTGTGGTTCCCAGGGAAGGAGCCTGGCAGGCTGCTGGCACCCACTCGGTGACACCCTGCGGCTTATGGCAAAATGAATGCTAGATGCCCTTTTCGCTTTCCGTCTTTTGTCGCCTTTTGTCATAAAAGCAAAAATCCTCTCCAGATTTCTTTCCATTAGCAAAAACCGGTACTGGTGTAGGTCTTCTGTAAAAGGGAAGTGGCGTAAGGCAGACCTTCACAAAGCGGGACATACCTGGCATTGCTCTTCCTTTGGGCTCCCTCACATTCTTCACCCCTGCTCCCTGCCCTCACCCCCACCACACACACGGAGTTTTGTATGACAACGGCCTGCAGTGTCCTTCTAGGAAACCCCTATGCCCAATGGTAGGTAGTTTTACCAGGACCATCCACGGAAGAGCCAGGGTCAGATGAGCTCAAAATCCAAGCTAGGCCAGCTGAACTCAGGACGTTGAACCTGGACCAGAAATGGCACCAACCAGAACCAGGAAGAGCACATCCCACATTCATTCCAGCAGCACCTCCAGGTGAGACTGCTGAAGCAATCTTGCTTCCTAGACCCGTGTTGCCCCGTCATATCTGTCCTTCTATGAATCTTCCCTCTGGTCCTTCCCATCAATTCTGTGAGCTACCTAATGCCACTGCAATAAATTCCTAGTCTGCTCTTAAAAATCCTAATGGGTAGAATTACCATAGGCTCTAGAATACGTCATTCTTACTCTAAATTCTACATCTAATGCATACCTTATAAACCAGTTTTAGAAAATGAGACAATATATGCCAAGCATCTGGCTCAGTACCTGATTCAGAAATAATCCATCAGCTAATGGTAATTTCTTTCCAAACTTTCTTCCTTTCAATTAATATGTAGACTTGGTTTTGATATTTCATGTCAATATTTAGAGAAGGGGTCATCATTAGAATGATTTTAAGTTTATTTAAGCTAAAATGAATCACAAGGTCCACTGAGATTCAGTTGTGTTCCTGAAAAAGTAAATGAATGGAACAGATTCACTGTAATCAGTGTAATTTCCCCATTAGTGAGGATAGTCTAGGTTATACTGTAATAACAAACCTAAAATCCCAGTGGCTTTTAACAACAAAGGTTATCCCTTGCTTATTTCCATTTTGAGTTGGCTAGGGTTTCTGTTCCAGTCCACCTTCACCCAGTGTACTAGAGAAGAAGAAATAGAACCAACAGGATATAGAGAGAGATTTATTTTAAGAAATTGGCTCACATGATGGTGAGGCAAGTCCGGAATCTATAAGGTAGACCAGCAGGCTGGGAACTCATATAAGAGCTGATGCTGAGACTTGGGTCTGAATTTCACAGGGCAGCAGGCTAGTGACTCAGAAAAGGTCCCTAGGTTACAGGCTGCAGAGAATTCCTTCCTCTTTGGGAAACCTCAGTATGCTTTTAAGGACTTCAACTGATTGATGAGACCCCTCCACATTATGGAGAGTAATAACCTGCTTTACCAAACTCTACTGATTTAAATGTTAAATCTAAAAAAAGTATCTTCACAGTAACACGTAGTCTGGTGTTTGACCAAACATCTGGGCATCATAGCCTAGCCAAGTTGATACATAAAATTAACCATCATCCCCAGGCTAAAGAATCAGTCACCATCTCAAATGTTGCCTGGCAGAAGGAAAAAGAACATGGAAAATCACACTGGCTCTTAACATCTTTTCTCAGAACTGATAAAATATCGCTTTTACTCACCTTTCATTGCCCACAGCAAGCCACACAGCCATGCCTAACTTTAATGAGGTCAAGGAAGTGCAATCCTGCATAGCCTAGAACAGAACCAAAATACTAACGAATTCAGCGAATCCCACGGCCTCATAATCTCATCCTCCTGGTTTTTAAAAAGAATACCATTGCCCTTGGTCCTTTCCTTCCTGACTGTGCTGGATGAAGCTTCCTGCCTTCATAGTACACAGAGAGTCTCTGAAGTTCAGGACAGGGATAGCCATTAATATAAGCACGTCTCATTAGACTTCTTATGAGAGAGCCCTCAGCCCTTGAGCGTCTAATCAGAAAAGGGTCTATGATGTTTTGAATTGTCCACTGTGAGAAGGAGCAATAATTCCTACTCTGTGTATCATGCTGGAGTCTTCCAGTACATTGAGAATCCTGTAAGAGGGTTGTATTTCTTGGCAGAAATAGGCAGAAATGGGGCAGATGGGAGAGGCATCTAAGATACTGTTTCTGAAAGGATTTTCAAACATCTTTATCTCACTCTAGGACTTGTGCCAGCATTCCGTCCTGAATTTGTCTAGAGGAATTTTCATAGACAATTTATACGAAACAAGGATCTGTCTCTGGTGCACAGTCAGCTCAGAAGCAGCCTCTTTCATACATTCTGCTTCCAAAAAAAAAAGTGTATTGGTCAATTTATTTTATCCTGCTGAGGCAGCCAAGACTAATTAGCATCGTTGCTCTCAAATATCTGTGTTTCTCTTTAAAAAGAAAAAGGAAGAGAAAGGTCATCTTGTAACAAAATGGATGTAAACATTGGGCTAATTTTTTTTCTTAACCCATCGTTGGCAATAGGTGTTACTGATAACCCTCAAAGATGGGTAGATAGAGCTGATTCTGGCGTCAACGTGATAACAAGGCAATAACAATTCAAACCTCACAGAGGTGCAGTAAGGACTGAATGAGTAATGTTTACGAAGGGCTCTGCGCAGTGCCCTGCCACAAGGCGCTCAGTGGACAGCAGATGTTCTGGGGGCCGCTCTGTTGTTTAACTACAGGTGGCTGCAAGCTCAGGGCTCAGCCCCTAGAGGCAGATAATCCAGGGTTTGATTCCTGACTCAGCTGCTCAGTAGTCGTGAGACCTCAGGCATGTTACTTAACCTTTCTGTGCTTCAGTTTCTTCCTAAGATAGAAATAAACATAGATAACACCACACAGGATTACTGTGAGGATGAGAAATTGATATGAACAAAGCACTTGGCAGAGCATGGCAGAGCAACTGGCCCAGGCTGTATGTTTCCTAAATACTATCAGCCACAGCTAATAAGGAAACCAGGACTCTGGCTGGGACATAGTCCCTCTGCTCAGTTCTTTTCAAAACAGCACTACCCCTTTGGGGACAATGGCTTTCAAACTCTGCCTAAGGAGCCTAGGTACCCCAAAGGAAGAAAGGGATAGTGACCCCAAGAGGGCTTTGCTCCTCCTGTAACCAGAAGAGTCCTACTTCTGTCTGTTCCGGAAACCGAGGTGCTGTACCCAGTCTCACTACTGAAAGGATGCTGCTGTGAGGCAGTATTTGAAACTCTGTCCTATGTCATTTGTCACCTTCTCATACTTGGGTCAGATCCTTAGCAATGAGATCAACAGAAATAACCATTTAGTCTTAATTCTTTTATTCATTAATTTACTTATTAATTGTTTTCATTCATTCTTTTGTGCCTTTCTTTTGACCAGTCCATGGCCAGACCCCAGAGTTAGAACCCTGGAAAAAACAACACTGTCCCTGGGGGCAGGCAGGTCACTTTCCGGCAAGAGACACAGACAAGGAAACTGGCCTTGATTCCCAGAGTCAGGAGCATCGTGATGGGGGCAGGGACATGGTGCTGAAGGAAAAGAGTCCAAAAGTCTTTGGGGTCAAGAGAGACTTCTGGGGCAAGAGTGTGTAAACGAAGCCTAAAGGGTGAATGGGAAAAGGAGGGGTGTGATTTTTCTGAGTAGACACCCAGAGGTGAGAAAGAACATGGTAAATTTAGGAAATGCAAGTTGTCTGGCAGTTGTGAAGGCAAACAGGTCCTACAAAGGAGAAACAAAGTTCCCAAAAAACCAAGCACCCAAGACCCAGCTAAAGGCCTTCCTAGCAGGATAGATACTTTGTCTGCAGCAGATCGTGTTGTAAATTCACTTAATGACTCCAGCCAAGGACCTGACATCCCAACATGTCCCCTCCAGGGAGCAGTTTCCTGAAAGGTTCTTGGCCTCTTTAGCAAAAGGACACTCTTTAGCTATTTGGGTTTAAAGGCACATGCTGGCAACAGACAAGGATGGGCCCCCTGGGAGAACCCCACCTGAGAAAACAGGGCTGCAGCTGACATAGCTTTCTCCTGCTTTTCGACAGGTCTTGTCCTCAGCAAGGCCAGTTCCTGCAGGAAGTCACGGAGCTGTTGTGAGGGGGCCTTTGCAAGACTTTTGAAGTTGAGCTCTTCCCCAGAGCACAGACTGGGGTTGGGAAATGCAAAATTCTCCAGGTGCATCCATGCCTCTCCAAGCAGGTGGGACAAGGGTGAAGGTTCTGAGACTGTGAATGAGGCCATGACTAAGTCTCACTCCATACACCCAGAATCTAAGCCAAGAGGCAAAAGGTTCACTTTGTCCTGCATCCCACTGAAAAGCAAAGTCAGGCTTTGGGCAGGAGCCTGGGCATGAAGTCAAAGTGGAGAAGGGTTCTCATCCTAATGGTGTTAAGGTAATAATAATTACAATAATAGTAATAACTAACATTTACTGAGCACTACTCTATGCCCCACACTGTTAAAAGCACTTTGCATGAATTAAACCAACTCATCTCAGTAACTCCATGCAGATGTAGGAGGTAGAAATACAAAGAGTTTGCAAAAGCTGTAAACAAAATAAACAACATCCATACATAAAAATATTAACCTTTTTACCAGTATTGACTACAGAGACCTCAGATCACTCATACGCAGGGACCTAGAGACATCTATAGCTTATCAGGGCAAACTGTACTCAACTGAGTGACCATAAAAGCCACAAAAGAAGTTCAAGAGAAATGCTTTAGTTTTCAAAGAGAATGTCCAGCAGGAGGGTATTAAGGATGGTTTTAGGGAAGAGGTCCCCTCCCTCTGAGATCTTAGAACATTGGCAGGACATCATTTCATGTTAAGGGAACAGAGAGAAGAAAAGCAAATAGGGGAGAGCATGCAGTATGTCCAAGGAAGAGTAGAATGTGGGTGGTGAATAGATGGGTGCTTCCAGAAGGTTCCAAGGCAGATCCTCAGGCCCACAGAAGGCTCTGAAGTCCCTTCCCCCTTCATCTCAGTTTTTTATTTATTCTATACATTGGACTTCTATGTGCAACTTCATTTGAAGAAACAGTTCAGATGATTTCAATTATTTAAGCACAATATCAAAGGGTAGGGAAATTATAGAAGAGGAGGAAGGGGACATGCAACAAGAATGGTAGATTGGAAGACAAGCATGGACAGCTTCAGTCTGAACATCAAATACACATCATACATGTCACCCTCTCCATTCTGTACTCCAGCAGACATCACTAGAACATATCATTCTTTCCCACTGTTCCCAGAGACTCCGAATCCTTCCATAACCAGCAATCCAGATACCAGAAGCGGTACATGAGAGACTTAAGCAAGGGATATGGGCTTTTTTCCTATAGACAATGGGGAACCATATATTTTTGAACCATTGTCCCTAAAAGTTCATTCACTTCTAAACAATGGTATCATGATGGGGCCATGAACACATGGCCAGGCCCAACTGTAGGCTGACCTCATCAGAAATAAATGGCATAGATGATTTCCTGCCTTCCCTGATCTTCCCTCCTACAAACTCCAGATCCCAGCAAGAAGGTCACCAGTAGAATAAGAGGTAAGAAACAACTTCCATAGTATCTGGAAGATCAAGCTGGCAGTAATCCTCTCAATTAGCACATAGCATGAAATATTCTTCAGTGTATTCTTCAGTGGTACCAGGAAATCTGGGGACCCAGGAGCAGAGTGGAGTAAAAGTATTGCCACACAGTCCAGAGATGACACATAATGGGCAGGTGAGGGACGATGGGACTTCTGTTGAAGAGGAGTGGGAACCAGGATGACACAGCAACAAAAAAAGAGAAGGGACTGCTGTAGATACAAACTTCACCTGAGCTTTTTGGTAAAAAGAACAGGGTATGGTGAAAAAACTTTGCTGTGTGTAGCTGTGTGACCTTGGACAAGTCACTTCACCTCTCTGGGCCTCAGCTTTCTCATTTATACTATAGAGGTAATCCTTTCATCTAGCATCCCACCTCACAGGATGGATAGGAGACATCTGTTGGTTATTCATCTGTCTTCTTTCAAGAGCATTCAGAGTTGACTTTGCATATCGCCTTGAAGGACCTGCGTATCAAGATGCCCAGCATTCCCCTGGTCTAGGAGTGTACATGTGCGCCACTCTGGAACGGGGATCCTCAGCAGGGTAACACACAAACTGAAAACAGCAGGGACAAGGCAGGGCAAAGGCAGAGCCCGGAAGACACTGCCCTTTCGTGCCTGCTCCCTTGTTCCCAAAGCAGCTCTGGGTCCTGTATTTGTCTCACTCACCTGCCTCTTTCCAAAAATAGTCTTCTCCGTGTTTAGGTGAACCAGAGTCACCAGGAACCCTGGCTGATATAAGGAAGTGTCAAATGAGGAGATGATGGGTGAAAAAAATGCTTATAGAATGGAAATGGTGTGTACAATGTCAGGTGGTATTTTCTAGAACATTCTATAGCATCTACTACCATAAGTGATTATTGAACCACGTCTGTTGAGTGTGCTTTGTGTTCTTGGACACTGCCTTCCAGAGGTCTTTTTGGCCTTTTGTGTTCTCCTGGACAGAGCCACTCACCATTTCCCCTTCTCATCATCTGCAGGTCACAGGGCACTGAGTCGCCAGAACACCTTTATCACACAAAGGCCAAAGCCCTCTGTCCCTTTCCTCTCCCTGCTTTACTCCCCTTATTCCAGACGCTTCCTTGGCAGAAATGTAAAATGAAAGGCCATGGGGAAAAGAAAATGCTTTCACCCTCAGCTCACACCAGAAGTCTGTGGGTAATGAAAAGTGGTGGCCAGGTGCCTATAGAGCTTTGCTACTAAGCAGCAGTGTGACAAAGCAAGTAATTTGCCCTCTGGGCTTCAGTTTTCTCATCTGTCAAATGTGAGTTTTAAATGAGAAAATCTTTAAGAATTCCTCTAGACCTGAAAGTCTGGGAAATGATTTGGCCTTGCCTGGCTTGAATACCCATTAGTCTTATGTGCCCCATTTTTAGTGCAAAGAGACCATGGACCCCCTTCTCTGCCTGTGCTATTTTAGATCTATGCCAGCATTTTTAAAACTTCTTTAAACCTCAGAATACTAAATATGCTTCATTGGGAACACCTATATCACTCTTCCTCAAGGAAAACACCAGATCTTAAAATAACCTGCACAACCAAAACTAAATCCAATAATTTAATTAGAGATCATAGAAAAGAAATAACTTTGTATCAGATTTTATCACAGAAAATATAACTGAGAACTTTCCCAAATGCTCATAGCAGGCTTGCAAGCTGTTCATAAAATGAAAATGTGTTCCACAGCACACAATGTTAAGAAATAATAATAAGATGAAACTGTCCAACATTTCATTTCACAATTTCACAAATCCATCCATCCCTGTAAGATTCATTGTCAAAATAGATCGTTCTTTCAACCAGTCAGGTTGCCCTAGTGAGGACCACGTTTCCAGTACCTATTGGTGTAGAAAAGGAAGTGTCTCACTGAAGTATCAAAGTGGGTCAGGCCCTAGATTTCAGAGAGGAAGAGACAGGAGCTGGAAAAGATGAAGTATCCTTCATTTACTAGATCTGGATTTCAGGGCTTCCCGTGTGAAACCGGAGCAGCCTCATCACCAGGCTGGCAGCCCTTCAAAATCCATCTTCTCTGCTCCTAAGACAAATCTGTATGTCAGCACAGCAGAAGTGGCAGGGGTCCCAAGAACTGAGCAATCCTGGCCCCACAAGAGTGGAATTCGTTCCAAAGCCCTGACTGTAAGAGTGGCCACCAGGCACGGAGAAGCAGAACCAGAGCAGAGCAGGGGCACGTGCAGCCCTGAGGGCTGTGGGCAGGATCCCCTTACCTTCCGGGGGCAGAAGAGGCTTTTTCTTTGCATTTGGGTCCCCCTAGTGGAGCAGCGAACAGGCACTGGCTCGGTCTCCTGAAGGAAGTGTGTGGGGAGATGGAACCACCTGGAAAGTTAAAGCCAGCTACCAAGAACCCGTGGCTGCCTTTCCCACCATGGGGCTGGGGCATGAGGCCCCCAAACCAATAGTCCCCCTGAGGTTCTCTGCTTCTGCTTACCCAGCCCTGGAGGGCAAGGATGTGCAGGGGAAACCAGCATCATCTCTTTCTCAAGGTGGTCACAGTGTGAGTGAGGGGCCAGTGAGGCTAATATACACGCAGTGACCCGCAAAACACTATATGCCATGGCTGAGGAGTATCAGCTGCATGAGGAGGTCACATTATAATGAAACAGTCAGAGGGAGAGCCTTGAAATCAGACTGCCTGGGGTGCTATGCCAGCACCTCTGCTCACCAGCTCAGTGACCTTGGGCTTGTTCATTTGGCAAATACATGCTGAGCACCTAATATATACCAAGCATTGATCTAGGCACTAGGGAATACAGCAAAATAGACCAAAACAACTTTTAATCTGGAAAAAATACTCTGCCCATGACAAAAGCTCAGTAGAGCCTGCTTTATCCCCCTAAGGACAGTTTCGGGGAGTCTTCATTTTGCTCCAGGGTCCTTCCAAAGTTTAAGTCAAAGGGACAGCCTCCTGGGCTGGAGCCAAACTCTAAGTGGCCATAAACCCCAAATATCTAGGTTGCCCCCATTTCCTTATAAGTAAAATATAGGTGGTCAGAGAAGATGCTTTCAGCAAAGAGAGAGAGCAACTCTTCATCTCCAGGAGTGCTCATCTGATGGATCAAGTTCCCAGGCTTTTCTGAGCCATGTTTAGCGCTCAGGGAGTTCCCTGGGGTTAAAGAGATCATGCACATGTCTGTCTGTCTGTCTGGGCAGCTCACTGAATTCCAAAGTCCCCTCTGCCTGTACTTCTCACGAGTCCCTGTCATGTTGCTCCTCTCCACACATAAACATGCTGGTTGTAGTTCCTGACTCCATGAGAGTGGACGTAACGGAGGAAGGTCCCAAGGTAGGATTTGGACTTGCTCAAAGGTGGGAAACCCAGCAGGCCTGCTATGTAAACTCCAACCGAGAGACTACTGGAAACTCCCAGCTCATAACAGGTCGTATCATTTGGAGATTTCTCATCTTTGGACCCTCATGGGAAAGAGGAGGAACTGAATTGGGAGAGCACAATATGGCACTTTAGGATCCTGTACTCCAGTATCATCACACCTACTTTAACCTCAACTCTTACCTTAAGACAGGAAATGCTCTCTCTAATACCTTGAGTCCCTTTGAGGCATTATACTCTAAGGCCAAATATTAAGGGACAGCAGTTGAGCCTAGGGCAAAAGAAAGCAGAAGGGTGGAGAGCATGATTGCTTCTCAGATATTAATTAAACACTGGAAACTGGCATAAGTGTGGATAGTTGAAACGTAAGTGGAAGAGATGTGAGTCACAACCTGGCGTGGGCGTGTAAGAACCAATGTGTGATTCTCTACACTCTCTTTTCTCTTCTGCAGTGGCTGTGGAAGTGTGTGTTGATATATTTAAACAAGCCTGGAATTCTGAACCATCAGATGGAGGACAGCTTCTCTAGCAGGTTTCCTAGAATCACAGTAGACTTTACATGAGTGAAAAATAAATGTTTACGTTGTTTAGCCACTAAGATTGTTTGGGTTATTTGTTACTAACCTGTTCTGACTAATAGGTCTGCCTCTTACTAACTGTATGATTCTGAGTAAGTTACTTAACTTCCCTAAAGCTCAGTTTCTTCATTTGTAAGGGGGAAAAATAATAGTGCTCAGCATTCCTGTGAGTCTTAAGTGTTAAATGTATCTTCAGGACTTACGAAACTAGAAAGCAGTATACAAATCAAATAATTTAATTTGGTGAATATTAACCGAGTATCTCCTATTGTCCAGACCCCATTCTAGACAAACAGATAAATAAGCAAGATCTCTACAGGGATTCACAGTCTTTATATAAATCACTGTGCTTGTTCCCTGCATATCAAAGGTGAAAAGATACAATCTTGGGAAGCTCACAGTCTCAGAGTAAAAACAGGTCAAAGGAATCCCTCTCTCTCACCAATCAAAGGAACAGAAGTGAAAGGTAGCATTCTGTTTTATCCAAACCTGTGAAAAGATGCACAAATGGCCTGGCTCCTGTCTGCAAAATATGCAACAGGTTCAATATAATTAATCCTTGAACTCTGTTCTCTATTTTCACCTTGACCTCATTGCTTCTTTTTCTCAATCTGCATCTCTAACCTGGACTTGCCCAGCAGGCTTCCAGCAGGCAATTCTCCTGTTGGGACTTCTAGTTTGACATTTTGGCTGGATTTTTCAAGAACACCTTTGGCTCATCTAATCTAACACCAAACTCAGAACTTTCCCCTGAAATGCTAGCACTTCCTCCTCCTCTGTTTCAGTCACCAAGGTTGGAAACCTCATTGTCATCTTTAACTTCTCAGTTTCCCCACTCCAAGCCAGATAAGTTCCAAGGCCTAAAAACATCACCTCCAAAATCTTTTGCTGTCAGTGTCTGCCTTTCCATGCCTACCACTAGGCACACTATCAGTCTGTTTGAAAAGTGAAAAAAATCTCACTTTCATCCACTCTACATTCTTAAATGAAGCTCTGATGGTCTATTCCAAACCTGTAATTACTTTCAATTTTCTACTAAATTAAACTACTCATCCAACTTCAAATGCCTCCACAATCTATTCCTGACAATGTTTCAACAAATATTTATCAAGTACCCTGTATGCCAGACCCACCCATTGTCCAAGCCCCGAGACCACAGTATAAGACCTATCCCTAGCCTTGAGTGCTGTGGTATCCACAGAAACATACTTCTCCAATCCCTTTTGGGAGAATCTGCTGCAAAGAACATAGTTGACAGCCCCAAGCTGTCACTTTCATTATTACCATGAAACCCATAGGCGTTCCCGGCCAATGACTGGGAATGGCTGGGCTAGTAGTGGTGGCCCATTCCTACCCAGTGTGGGATTCTTCTAATGGGTAACTTTGGCCCGGCCAAAGTTCTCTCAGAGCCTTGCTGTGGTCTTCAGCTTTTCCTGCCTGATCCTTGCCTCCCCCTCTCCTTTCTGAAAGGTGTCAGACTGGCACTGAGATCTGAAGGTTCTCCTTGGCTACTTCTGCTCCCTAACCCTTGTCCTTTACAGGCATTCCCCCTATAGATAAATCCTTCACACATCTAATCCCATCTTCATATCTGCTTCTTGTAGGACACACAGGCAATCACATACATGTGGTAGTGGGTACTGTAGGAGACAGACAGATACAACATGATTTGGAAGCATATCACAGACTGACTCCAAGGAAGTGGAATTTCCAGTTGATTTCATTTGCCTCCACTTTCCTGATAGTACTCTATACTCAAAATTAACATACCTATGTAGAGCCTGACACATATCCTCTACCATTGTTGGGACCTTGAGGGGGAAATAAATAGCTCCATTTTCCACATCTGAATTCCAAATTGGAAAATAGGAGCTCCAGGTGAGAGTTCAAAATATTTCCTCTATTTCTAAAAAGATGAGAGGCTGAAGCTCCCCATGCAAGAGCCAAACGGACCTGCTGGCTGGACTCTGCTCCTTTGGGATCTCCTGAGACCACTGGTAGACAGTTTAGATTTTCTTCCAGAAGTCTCTGAAATGGGTTAGAACAAAACATAGGTAGACTACATGAACTACGTGGACTTACTCATCCTGATGCAGGCAGCTGGTCTGGATAGGGCAAGCCTTCCTGTAAAGCCAAGAGGAACACCTGCTCCCTGAGGGTTAGCTCACTCCCAAGAGGAAGAAGGTGAATATGATCTGGATACACCAAGTTTGTTCTTCCCACAGCTCCAGTCAGATAAGTCACTCTACTTCCCCTGGAGCACAGAGAGGCCAGAAATCAAATCGAGTTTAACACAGAAGGAAACATCACAAGTGGGGAAGAAATGTTCTTCTCCACCATGCTTTAGGTTTTAGCCCCCAATCCTCAGCTTCATTGCTAAGTCCATGCTCAACCACAGTATGGCAATGGCCCCACAGCAGATCACCAGAATATGAGGCTGTGCCTTTGGTACCAAAACCACTCCTGGCACCACTGATGGGTGGTTTCAACATTGCTTCCAGAAGGCTCTGAAATGAGTCAGAAAAGAGCCCAAGTTCAATCAATGCCAGGATGACTCCAGACCCAAAGCTAGAAATTCACTCCCTATTCCATTTCCCAAATCACAGTATGTGCAGCACACTGTCCAACACAGCACATCCAAGATTCAACAGTGACATTGAATGACAACATTACAACACTCCAGCAATGGACTGCATGAAGACACTGACATGGAATGACTGAAACCTAAGGACGTCCCACTGCCAAACTCTTAGAATAAAATGCACATTTAAAAATTAAATCCTCCTGAGAGTTAAAATCTAAAGGTTTTCAATTCTGAAGGAATTAATATCCAAAAACAAATTATTTTGTCTTTGAGTGTTAAGAGCCTCATCTCCTAACTTTCCATTATACTGGACATATGTTTTTCCAGCACTTGACATGGTGTCTGTCACCACGAAGACACTCAATAACTTTTTTTTCATAAATGTATGAAGTGAATAGATAGTCACTGCTAAAGAACCAACCTAGTTTTGTCCCCCAGCAAGTTAAGAACAACCAACTAAATGGAAACTGAATGGTGTTTCTATTTATCCTTCTCTCATTAAATTTAATTATTTTAGGAACTGCTTCTTTGATTATAATCACTAGTAAATGAAGCCAGGCTGCTTAGCACAGCTCCTGGCATATATTAGATATGCAGTGTTATTTGGATTGGATTCTAATTTCACAAATCTTACATTAGGTAAAAGCAAAGAACATGAACAAAACCTTTAGCCACCTAGAAAGCTAAAGCTACTTGCTTTTCATTTTTGCATCCTTTGGGTGGGGCAGGGGTGCTGCAGGTTGGGGGACTGATTTTTTACATCAATACCAAGAAAATAAAGTCAGAGGCTTTTGCTTCTGCCTGGTTCTCTCCTCAGTCCTCCTCCTCAGCTCCTGCTCTTTCCCATCTCCCCTGCCCTATGAGAAGCTTGCTCCTTGCTGGCTTGGTCCCTCTGCCCTGGGGCCTGCCAGAGGAGCAGATGCTCTTCTTGGCTAACTCCGCTTGGCCACAGCAAGCATCCTGGTCCTCCCTCCACTCCCTGCAGCCTGTGCATGCCCAGGCATTATGCCAGGAAATCCTAGGCACTAAAGCAAACCCTCCCAAGTCAGTTAGATAAAGCCAGCTCTCCTAAGAGTCAGTCATGACATTCTGAGGCCTTCTGGTCTTCTCCACCCAGGAATCCCCATTCACATGCCAAGCTGCCCTCTCCAGTGCCCTCAGATCCCTGACTCCACACTTGCTCTTCCCTCACTGCTGTGAGAAAATTCCACCCCCTCCTCAACCCAAGGTCAAGGTATCTGTCCCCCCTTCTTTCTGGGTAGATGCTTCCTTGCAGAGGACAGTGCAAACCCAGAGCAACAGCAAGTGAGAAGCATCTTGCCTCAGCAACGGGCCTAAGCTCCCTCTGTCTCAGGAGCTTCACACTCCCATCTGGGCTCCAGACACCTCTCCTCTCAAACCACATCCTTCTCTCCTTTCTCTAGCAAGCTCTCTGCCAACCTTTGCCCAACATCCCCATTCTCACTTCTAATCCCAGTTCTGTCTTACTTACCCACATGCCTAGGGTTAACCAGATAACCCCTCCCTTGCAATTCTATAATAGTTTGGGCTTATGTCTTGATCAGGTTCCTGGAAACAGACTTTGAGGTAGACATTCACACACAGGAAGTTTATTGAAGGATGCTCTTAGGATTAACACCTAAAGGAGTATAAAAAGCAGGACTACATGGAGAGTGAAGCTGAACTGTGGTACAGTCACATAAAAGCTTCAGCCCAACCCTGTAGGGCCCCCGGAGCTGCCAAGGCCGTTCAGAGTTGTCCCACTTTGAAATACAGGGGCCAGGCCATTGTACCTTGCATTTCCCCATCTCGGGCTGCCCTTGAGGAGGGAACATGATCTTGAGTGAAGCTGCTTTTTTCCCCCAAGGGCAATTCCAGGAGAAAGTCTCAGCTGAGAGCTGCCTGCAGCCAAAACTCCCAGGAGGGAGGAAAGGGTGCCTAGGTTCTGGAGGGACTTTTCAGTAACTCACCACTGTACCCACTACACACTTCCCAAGGAATAATACAGGGTCTTCATTCTCTCTTTCATTCAACAAATATTTATCAAGTGTGCAAGTCCCTGGAGCTGCATCAGTGGACAGCCCTCACTAGACTATAAGCCCGTCAAGGGCAGGGAACATCTCTTTTCTTTCTGTCTCTACAGGCCCTGTGCCTAGTATACAATGATCACACAATAAACAGTTGCTTAATGAATGAATAATGATCGGATTGAAGAGTGCCAGGAATACACCTTTCCCCACCCAGGTTCAAAATCATTTGAGAGACAGAAAAGATCAGACATAGGGAAGCCAAAATATCACTTCATTGCTAATAGCATGTGCTACTGGACAATACGGATTCTATTTGTGGAATGTGTAGGAAGCAGGAAATAAGTAATAGGAAACCCCAGAGTGTGGCAGCCTTTTCCACCCAGTCCTGGGCAATATTAGAAAACCACAGGCCTGCCCATATGGGACAGAGAAGGGCAATCTCCGCTGAGACCTTTGAAGTGGTAAAAACTAAGCTGAGAACAACACAACTGTGATCAGAGACAAATCACCCACCTCTGCAAAGGGAAGGGACAGGGAAAGAGAGCATTGGCCTACTGGCCCTGCCTCTATAAATAAGGAGGCACCCGGATAAGGGAAGATTTTACTTCTAATAAATATGTACTGACCAGACCAAACACACAGCTTTCTCATCCCTGATGCCAGTTATCAGGAAAGCCAGTTTCATCCATGACCTTCCCATTTGCCTGAGCAAATAAACTCCCTTCTCATACAGATGCTAGCAGGATTCACCTACAACCTTGGGTTCTTACCTAATATAAAGATAAGAACTTTAAAAAAAAGTAAACATAGAAGAAATTCAGAATGCAATTAGTTTAGGCTTAAATCCATGGGTAGTAAATTTGGTGTCAATGGTTGACCTGGCATAGTGGTTACTATGGAAATAACTCTTCTCGGAAGTCCTGTACCACGTATCAGGAACAGTTTCTTTGCAACCCACATGAATGTCAGGTATGAGGCTAGCAGCCAAATGCCAGGGAAAGCCGCCTTAGTGATAATGATGGTATATTATTCTTGACAGGAGTACAAGATTGGGAATTGGCAGTACTCAAATATGCATTAGCCAGTGATTTCAGTCTGTGTTCAGGAGAAACAAAATCAGATTTCTTCCAAGGCCTGTACTGGCAGCAAAAGGTGCATTACTCAGTCCCAGAAGAATGAGAAAATTAAGTGTGCCAGGGTTTGGGGCAGAGTCAGAAAGCAACATGGTTTCTAAGCAAGATTCCAAGCCGGAGGACGATCCCAGCTTAGGAACTCTTGACAATGGCTCCTCTTCTTACAATGAAGATTGGCAAAAATTAAAGTTGGCCTGGTATTATGTTTGGGAAAAGCAGACAGTACTGCAGGTTGTTCACTTAAATGGCAAGCTAGAGGTTTCATTTTCTGGAGATCTGGGAGCATTTGCATTCCTATACTTTGTGTTACATCTGGAAGAGGAACTTCCAGGCTCTACATGGCTCCGTTGGCTCAAATTAAAGCCAGGACTATGAGACCTACTAGTTGGAAAGCTTCCAATGGCACACAGCTTTCTAGAGAAGTAGAGACAGAGAGAAAGGCTACACCCTTGTGCCATTGGGCAGTGGGCAGAGATCATTAATATGAGATACATAACAGTACAATGCAAATTAAGATGAACCACGTATTCCTATCCTTGCAGTTAAAGACCATACTACTGCCTTCCCTCGGCATACCTATCCCCCTCTGAAACTGGGTTCTAACTCTCACTCTGTCTTGAATTAGCTCCAAGACCTTTGAGCAAATTGCTCAGCCTCTGGTTTCTCACTTCCATCACTTGCAGAATCATCTGACAGTGAGAGGTCAAGTCTCTTCCTATTCTAAAAGAGTATGCCTCTGAAATGGGAGTATCTATCACTGAGCATAACTATTTGTTTAATGAAGTAATGAATAGGTGAGGGAAGGAATGATTGAATGAACAAATACATTAATAAATGGAAGCTCAGAAACTTGAGAAGAATGTTTCTGTCCACACAGCTTTCTCAGTCAGGTTTCTGCAAGACAATTAAAGTTTAATGCCCTAAGGCACTACTGTATGAAATGAATTAACATGTATCCATCTGTCATGATACTAGTTATGAACCAACTTGGGAGAATTGAGAAATAGTCACCCAAATCATTGTCTATGTTCTGTAGTCCCACTGAGAAAGGCTGTCTGATTGTTGACAGCCAACAAGCTTGTCAAGGAACCAGCCTTTGCCGAAACGCCCAGGAACGTGCAAATGCTCTCCACCACCAAGTCCTAGACGTGCTGTGAGATCTAGGGGCTGATCCACTCACCAGCTCCACAGCATGGCACACGGAGAAGAATGTGGGCCCTGGACACACAACGTCTGGAGTTCCATCCTTATTCTCCCACACCCAAGCTGTGCAACCCCCAGCAAACTACTTTGTCTCTTGAGCTTTGATATCCCCCATTGCCTCATTGTGGGATTTTCCAGAGATCCTCAGACAAGGAATTTAGTGCAAATAATTTATTTGGGAGCTGATCCAAGGAAGCATGGCATTGCATGGGTTTCTCAGTTTTGGCACTGTTGACATTTGGGGCCTTATCATCCTTTGCTGCGGCAGTCTTGAGCATTGTGGAATGTTTAGTGGCATCCCTGGCCTCTACCCACTGGATGCCAGCAGAACACCGCCTCAAGCTGTGATGACATCTCCAGATGCTGCCAAATGTTCCCCAAGAAACACCATTACCCTCAGCTGAGAACCCCAGGCATTGCATAGCAGTTACTGCAGCAGATGGCCCAGGTCTCCCCTGAGGGCCTCATTATCCCAGCAGCTGGGAATGTTGGCTGCTGATTGCTCACAGACACACTCCCTCTAGAAGTTTCCCTTGGTCAAAGAGACCAACTGCACCCCAGTTATGTCCCCTCCCCAGGGGCAGCCCACATCCAGTGACTGGTCAGTGCAGGGGCACAAAGGCCTGGCTCCCTTTTCAGCAAGCAGGACAACCATAAAATGCCATCACAGCTGCAGAGCTTGCTGTGAGATCAGCAAGGCCTCTATTGCAACTATACGATAGTTCACCTTCTCCCTGCACCCAGTTCTGCCTCCCTCACTTCCGCTGTTGCCAAATGCATTCTCCACTTAAACATCTGCATGCAAATCTCCATCTAGAGTCTGTGTCTGGAACTTGAGCTACAACTTAGAGTCAGGAGGTGTTCTAGGAAGCCAACCCTAAAGTGGCATTTTAGGAGCTGGATTCCCTGCTAGCTGGCAGTGAGTACCCTATGACCAGTGGTGGGTGGAGTATTGAGAAGCCCAGTGTTTTGGAAATGCCATTGTTAAACCTGTCCCCTGTTTTGAACAGGAAGGGATACCTCTGGAGGGGAATGCACTGGCTGGTGAATATATAGAGCGTTTGAGAGGCGCAGGGCAAGAGCAGTAGTAACTCAAAGTACAGTGGGCTTAGATGGCTGCTGCTGCATGCTGTAAGAGCATTAGAGACAGACAACAAAAGGCTGAGGGAGGTGATGCATCACCATTAAAAGGTTAAGAGTGAGAGTCAGAGGCCTCCTTGGCAGCAAGTAAAGAGAAGCTCATGTCCTGCAGCCAGAGGGCCGAGAAAGCTGAATCATAAGGTAGCAGAGCCCCAGAGAAGGTTGGAATCACAACTGCAGCAAGGTCACTGTATCTAGGCCAGACCTCTGATTGGGGAGGAATGGGGTACTGTACTTGGACGGTGACAACTGAGTCAATGTGCTCAGAACCCCGGAGCCAGCAGATCGTCCTGAGCCCTCTGACCCTGAAGAAGCAGCACATTCTTGTAACATCTCCGTGGTTACAGGTCAGTGCTCCCCAACCCTTGCTTCAAGACATTTGAAGACAGAGAACTTTCCCTTGCCAGACAGCATATGCCCTCCTCAGGATCTCACCTCACCTCCTCTCCTGGCCACCAGAAGAATAATTAGCATCAAGTCACAACATAATCATCCCAGAGAAGGGCTGGGCCTGCTACAAGAACCCTGCATGCCAAAGGAGATGCAGGACCTGGCCAAAAGGCATCACCAGGAGACAGGAAGGTGTGTACAGGACTTGGACACTGGTAGTCTATCCAAAGGGGACAGACTATAAAGCTGGATAAGGACGTTTATTATGAGAAACTGATTTAACATCCTGGCAAGAATTTAGGAGATGCAAAGATGCGTCTTGGACGGCTCTTGTAAGCTTGGGGAAAGTGACGGTGCAAACTAAGCGAGGTCGAAACACCAGCCCTGCCACAGCAGACAGTGGGGGAGGATCCAAGGCTCAGAGAAGCAGGCATGCTAGAGGGCTTCTCCTACTTGTGGGAACAGAGATGCAATAAATGGTCATCTCCTACTTCGACATATATACAGTCCCCTCTGCTGGGTTTTTTTTTTCCTTCACATAGGTAGATACAAAGGAAGGGAAAAATATTTAAATCAAATAGTAACAGAATATCACAATCACTAAAAGGTAAAATTACCAGTGCATACACACATACAAATTGTTATCAAGGCAGTCGCCCCACAAATATTAAGGGGTAGTTAAAAGTGGTATCTGCAGGGCAGCATTCCTTGAACTTCCCCAGCATAAATAGCACTTGTCCTTGCCACTGAGCAATCAGCTCCTCGCAAGACTGTATCATAGCAACATTCAGGAAGAGAACTTTCAAGAGTATTGAAGCGTCCTTTCCGTGGCTACAGTTGTCCTAGCAGCAAGACGGAACAGAAAGAAAATTCCCAGCCGAGTGGTCAGAGTACTGGACCTCAGAGGCCTGAATCTACCACAACCTTGATGCATGACCTTGACAGATCTCTTGATTTTTCTGAGCCTTGATTCCCTCACCTGTAAAATGAGTACTTGGACTGTACCGTTTATTTAACAAATATTTGCTGAGCATCTGTTAAGGGCCAGGCTCAGAGCCACTGTGCATGGGAGGGGGTGGGAGGCAGAGGGATAGATGATCTCCAAGATCTTTTGCAACTCTAACTGGGGACTCAGAATGGCACATCTGTAGAGATACGGAAGGATTTCCCCAAATTAGCATCTCCCACATGCCAGCCATCCACATGCCATCTAAGAGCCAGACCCTGGATCCTATTGTTGATGACCCTCTTGCACATCATCTTTCTTGGTGAAAAAGGACACAGATGTTCAGAGTCCTCCCCCTTGCCCACTGAGAAGAGGTCACAGCGGAAATGAGCAAAGAGGGCAGCACATTGGACAGGCTCGCTGAGTCAGCCACGCCCCTCCCGGCTCCCAGTCTGGGGCCCCTCACCCGCCTCTCCTCTCCAGAGAGGCATGCCCCTCCACCACTTTGCAAGCTGCCAGGCTGATTAGCATTTTGCACACTCCAGCAAAGTGAGCTTTGAATCCCACATGTCCCCTCAGCAAAATATCAGGTGGAAGTGGAGATTTGAATGCCAAGGACAACTACATAATTTGCCTAAGTTCCAGCACAGAAATGCCACATGACTGTGCCAGTTCACTTCTTGCCTTTTGCCCTTTTCCCTAGCAAGCACAGGAAAGAGATCCCACAGCCCAGTACTAAGCCCACACATACCCTTTTGGCAACCGAGGGTGCTTTCTTCACATGCTGGCAGACGCCCTGTGGCTCCAAAACAAAACTCCTGTTGCTTCTCATTAGCATATTAAGGGGTTTGAGATTGTGAGATAGATACCTGTCTCACAACATATATACACTATTGTATCATTTCACTTCTAATTTAAATTATGTCCCCCAAATAGTCACCATTTTATTTCCTATACTCATGAGCCCTACTACACACACGGCAGGAACTCACCCACACTCACTGAAGGTTTCTCCATCTCTTCCAGTTTAAAGCATCACCTTTCAAGCTGAGTGACTGGGAGGGAAATGCTCAGCCTTTGGAGCTTTCTCCGCTGCCCGGGTGCAGAGGACAGCTTTCATCTCATGGTGACTGCGGAGGAGCACAGAGTCTTCCTTGGGAGGCAGTGGGGCTGGGTGGCACGGGACACCCAGCGTGGATGTTGCCTTGGGCGCAGGGAGTCCCTCCCATCCTTGGGCGCATTAAGCTGCCACCACCTCCCAAAGTCTGTGGTCACGGCCCTTGGCCTCGAGTCGGGAAGTCTCCAGAGAACCGGCCCAGCAGTCATTTCAGGTTCCACATCTCCCCTGTACACTCGCTTCCTACGGCTACCAGAGCAAAGCACTGTAAACTGGGCGGCTTAGAACAACAGAAGTCACTCTCTCACAGTTCTGGAGGCCGGAAGTCCAAAACCAAAGCTTCAGACAGGCCCGTGCTCCTCCCAAGGGCCTCGGCTCGGAGGGAGGAACCCTCCCCTGCCTCTTCCAGCATCAGGCAGCGCTGGCCTTCCTGGGCCCAGGTCGGCAGCCCTTCTGCCTTTGCCGCCATCTTCCCCTGGCCCTCCTCTCTCTATCCTCGGGTCTGTCTCCCTCCTCCTGGAGTCTTGCCCAGCCTCATGATTCGCCTTGTCCTTTACAGCAGGACAGAAGTGACGATGTGCCAGTTCTGGGGTTAAATTTAAAGATACCAGGCAGCTTCCTCCGTGGCTCTGAGCAGCCAGCCACTACCTTTTAAAGAAGCTCAGATCCCTGCGTGAGGAGATACCATGCGGGAAGCAAGAGGCTGTGTAGAGCAGCAGTGAGGAGCCAGACGCGCGCGAGGCCTTCCTGGACCTTCCAGCCTGACCCCGCTGCCAGCGGAACGCACAGTACACACCACGTGGAGCAGGAGAACTGCTCGGTCAGGTCCTGCCTGGATTCCTGACCCACCTGATCATGAGCCATAATAAATCATTGTTGCTTTAAGCCACGAGTGATTGGTTAGATAGCAGTAGACAACTGAAACACATTTCATGCCATTTTCAAAATAACTCCACAAGGAAATACTATTCTCTTTTTTTGAGGAAAATGAGGCTCAGCAAAGCTTGAACTTGCTCAAAGACACTGAGCTACAAGGGATTCGAAGAAACATAAAAGATTAAACTCAGCGCCCATGCTCTTTTCACTAGCCATCGAGGACAAGCCTACCATTCGGCTAACATGCTGGGTACAGGCAGCCTCTATTCTGATTGGTCGGGTGTCTGTTCCCATTAGTCAGGACCTACTCTTTACTAGTTATTAAATATTTGGAATATTGCCCTTGACTGGGAGCACACAATAATAAGAGGCAAGAATCACAGCCATCTTTGGAAAATGTTGGAAGTGTTCGAAGTTTATAGAAAACACCCCCGAGCCTCACTTTCCTGGTCTTACCAAACTGGCTTGCTTTGGACGTACCAGTGCCTGAGGCTAAGGCACAGAGGTGACATCTGGTCCTCCCAGGCGTCCAGGGAAAATCTCATGCACAACCAGAAACAGTTGTCAGTAGCCATGCCGCACAGGCCAAACAAAAACACACACGGTAACAGTTGTACATTTCCCTTCCCTTTCCATTTCCCACCCTTTTCTCTTTGTTTCATAGGCTTTGCTGTTGGGTTTATTGCTTTGAAATGCCCCTTGGAGCATTTTGCAGGAGTCAAACTACCTCATTTAATTCAATGTATTGCTGTTGGAAGCAGGTTTTATTTCCTGTTCTCGATGCTGGACAGAAAACAAGATGCTTCTATTTTTCCCAATCCTATTTGCCTGCCTCCCCTTGTGTCTCCATGGTTAAAGGGGCTAACAAATTTATAACACACCGCATCATTTATGGAGACTTGGCCTAGAGCCTATAGAGAGAGAAACAGATTTCTGCACACATTTTATTACACACACTCATGGAAGAAAAGGCAGTGAATCAGTTATGATTAGTTGCTTGTACTCAAGTTTATAGGAGGTTATTCCTCCAGGCTGAGTGAGCCAAAGAATAAGGTACAAATACTTTGATTCCATAACATTTTCAACAACTCTACTCTCTACATGACCATGCAGTGTAACAAACCAAAGGAGGCACTGGACTTTGAATCAGAAGGACATGTGTGCTTTCAACCCATTCCAATAAGACTTCCTCCCCCAAGTCACCAATGGCTTGTCAAGGTCACAGGCACCTGCATCCGGGTGAATCTAACAGTGGATTCTAACTGTCACCGTATTCAGTGTCTCAGCAGCAGCTGTCACCATCAAGTCTTCTCTTCATGAAATACATTTCCCCTTGGCTTTTGGGCCATCCCACATGCTTGTGTCCCTCCTCCCAGTCTGGTTCTTCCCTCTGTCCTTTGCTTGGTCCCCCTTTGTATGTCGACATGCCCCCAGTTCAGTCCCAGCCTTCCTGTTTCCTCTGTTTGATCTCATCCAGTCCCACGGCTTCAGAGGCACTCTCGATGCTAATGACTCCCAAATTTTTATCTTCAAGCCCAGCATGTCTCTGATTAGGAATCTCAAGCCCAACACATCCAAAACAGAATTCCTAATTTTTCCCCTTAAACCTACCCCTCTTTCAGTTTTCTCCAACTCAGCAAGTGATACCACCATTCACCAAGGTGCTCTGATAAAATCCCTCTTCTTTCTTCCATACTTCCCGTTTTCTCAGGCAGCAAGTCCACCCACCCAGCTCTGTCCCAAATGTTAGTTATTTTTACCACCTCAACGGCTAGCTTCATTTTTGCCTTGATGATCACAGTGACCTCCTGTGGTAGACCGCCATCATTTCCAAGTATTTGCGGCTCCTCTTGAGAAAGGATCATATTTCCTCCCTCCCACTGATGCCCAGGCTTAGCCACATGACTTGATTCAGTCAATGGAATGTGAAGGCAGTGATGTGCGTCATTTTCAGGCAGGAGAGTTCAGAATCAGCATGTGTTTCACCATGATCTTTTTTATCTCTGCCATGAGGCCAGCAATGTTCCAGATTAGAGCACTCCATTAACCTGCACCCTGGAGTGGAGATGGTGTGTGGCAGAGCTGCAAAACATAAAATATTGTTATCGTAGCATTCATTACTCAGTCACCCTAACACACTTACCAACTTGACCCCCTACTTCCATGTCACTGCCCTCCCACCATCTGCCCCGTAAACTCTCCACATAGTAGACAGAGGGACATTTTGAAAGGGCAAATCAGATGTCATCTCTGTCACTTGTCTGGAAGTCCTCTGAACTCCTCCACTTAACTGAGAATAAAACCGAGCTTCCTCATATCGTCCTACAAGCCCCTCACAGTTGAGTCCCAGACCATCACTCTGACAGCATCTCTTATCCATCTTCCTCGTGCTTGCTCCTCTTAGTCCACACTGGCTGTGAAGGTTGATTTTATGTGTCAACTTCACTGGATCACAGGATGCCCAGATATTTGGCTAAATATTATTTCTGGGTGTGTCTGGATTAGCATCTGGATTGGTAGACTGAATAAAATAGATTGCCCTCCCCAATATGGGTGGACCTCTCATCCAATTGATTGAGAACCTGAATTGAACAAAAAAGGTGGAGGGAGGATTTGTCCTTTTCTGCCTGATAGATTGATCTGGGACACTGGTCTTCTCTTACTCTTGGACTGGGATTTACACCACTGGCTCTCCTGAGTCTCAAGCCTTTGGACTCAGACTGAGTTACCCGCAAGCTTTCCTGAGCCTCCAGGTTGCAGAGAGCTGACTGTGGGACTTCATTGCCTCTAAAATCACATGGGCTGATTTGTTATAATAAATATAAATGGAAACATAATCATAAATATATATATAGGAGTATGTGTGTGTAGCCCATTGTTTCTGTTTTTCTGGAAAACATTGACTCAGACATTTGCTGCCTTCGTTTCTTGACTATGCCAAAACCTATCCAATCCAAGAAAAAAAATAAAAATTGTGCCAACAGCAGAATCTCCATGAAGAATCAAACTAACCACCTTCCACCTTACAAATCACCTTAGTGAAACCCACAGTTAACAAGTTTCATCCCCACATACAGAGCCTGCAGTTAAATTTTGAGTGCCCCATTTTTAAATGTGAGCATTAGCTGATAATCCAGGGAAATTCTCTACCTTGAAAAATAGAGGCTAAAGTATCAATGGAAAAAAAGAAACCTGTAGAAAACTATTCAGGAAGATCAAAAAAAAACTATTCAGCTATCACTAATACCCTCAGAGAAGTAGGAAAATTATGTTATTTTTAAAAAATAATCCTAAAAAGAAAACAATTATAGACCAAAAGAGAGTTCTTAGATATTCAAACTACGATAGCCAGAATAGAAATTTCAATGGAAGGGTCAGAAGAGCAAGTTAGGAAAATGTCTTAGAAAGTAGAGTGAAAATGGAGAATATTCTACAAAAGAAACTTTAAAAATCAGTCTAGGAGTCCATCAGTTGAATAAGTAAAGTTTCAGAGAAAGAGAATATGGAAAACAAGAGAGAGGAAAACACAAGAATAATTCAAGAAATTTCCCGATACTGAAGGGCATGAGTTTCCAGACCAAAAGAGTAAGTTAAATATCCAGTACAACAGAGAAAAACAAGACCACACTAAAATCTATCATCATGAATTTTAAGAACAATAGGGACAAATAAACTATCTTAAAGTTTCCAAAGAAGTAAAACCGGTTACTCAGAAAGACAGGTGACTATGAATTCTCAGTAGCCACACTAGAAACAAAAAGAATGATGGAGCCATGACCTCAGAGTTCTGTAAAAAAATGATTTCCAGCCTAAAATTCTACACCCACAAAATGATCAATTAAATGTTAGGGTAATACAAACATTTCAGACATGATAGGTCTCAAAACATTTACCTCCCATGTACCCTTTCTCAAGAAGCTGTTAGAGAAGTTGTTTGTCCAACATTACGAGGTAAACCAAGAGAAAGAAAGACACAAATTCTGAGAAATATGAACATCAATCCAAGAAAGAGCCAAAGGAATCTCGGAGACAACTATAAAGGGAGCTCCAAGGGGAACAGCTGTGTATTCAGCCTAGAAAAAAAATAGTCCAGATTGTAGCATCTCAGAAGGGCACAGGAGAGGTATTACTGGAATATCTGATGTGAGTGAATGTATTGTGAGGAGATTTAAACAACTGAGGAAAGAGTTTGGGATGAATTAGTGATCGAAAATGAAACAGAGGAGAAAAATCTATTTAACTATAAACTCCAGGAAAGCCTGAAGGTTGTACAAGAAAATCAAAATAATCATGTTCCAGCTCTGAAGTGTTTATGTAGACAGGATAATATACACACTAAATATTAACCTAATCAAAATTATGAAATAATAATAGTGAGGTCATGGTAGGGTGAGAGGTCAGATAGTTGTGCAGGATGGAGCAGGGCAGGGGTTGTAAAAGAGAGCTGAAATAGTGGGAGGCTGAAAGAGACTGTCTAAAGCTGGAAGAAAAAGAAAGGAGTACTGTAAGCATATTTTAGAGATAAGGAAATAACACAAAAGTAATCAACTGAAAGGGTTAAACATGTTGATTCTAGAAAGCAAGTAAATAGTGGAACAAGAGGGAGATGATGGACAGTTGTTCCCAATTTAGAGACCCTGCCTGTGCCATTCAGTGAGGACTTCCGGGAAGATGGCGGCTTGAGCATGGTGGCCGAAATCTCCTCCCAACACTATATTTTTCTACGAAAATACAGCAAATACAACTATTCCTAAAAAAGAGACCAGAATACAAAGGAAAGTGCACAGTGTGCAGCTACACCCGAGAGGACTCGGCACCCCAAGAGGCGGTCTTAAAGAGCCCAGCTGACATATGTGGCAACTACCAGCGACCACTTCTATAGCCATGAAAAGACAGAGGAATATGGTCCAGACTAAAATCAACCAGACAACCCCAGAGAGGGAGGCTGAACAGATGGAAACGCAGTCTTCCTGAAAAAGAATTCAGAATACAAGTCATAACCATGCTGAAGAACCTACAGAGAAATGTGCAAGAGCTGAGGGAGGAAGCGAGGGAAGTCAGGAAAGACAATGCAGAAATCAGACAAGCCATCGACGGGCTTAATAGCAGACTGGATGAGATGTGAGAGACTGTTAATGGAATAGAAATCGGAGAACAGGAATACAGAGAAGCTGAGGCAGAGAGAGATAAAAGGATTTCTAGGAATGAAAGAATATTAAGAGAACGGTGTGACCAATCCAAATGGAACAATATTCGCATTATAGGAGTACCAGAGGAAGAAGAGAGAGAAAAAGGGATAGAAAGTGTCTTTGAAGAAATAATTGCTGAAAACTTTCCCATGCTGGGGAAGGAAATAGTCTCACAGTCCATGGAAGCCCACAGATCTCCCAACACAAGGGACCCAAGGAAGACAACACCAAGACACATAATAATTAAGATGGCGAAGATCAAAGATAAAGACAGGGTATTAAAGGCAGCTAGAGAGAGAAAAAAGATCACCTACAAAGGAAAACCCATCAGACTATCATCAGACTTCTCAACAGAAACCTTACAGGCCAGAAGAGAATGGCATGATATATTTAACGTTATGAAACAGAAGGGCCTCGAACCAACAATATTGTATCCAGCACGATTATCATTTAAATATGATGGAGGGATTAAACAATTTCCAGACAAATGAAAGTTGAGAGAGTTTGCCTCTCATAAACCACCACTACAGGATATCTTAAACGGACTGCTCTAGAGGGAAGCACACCTAAGGCTAAAAAGATGTCACCAGAGAAAATAAAATCATACCGAAGAAAGCAGACCATCCAAATACTAACTAAAGGCAGAGAATAAAACACCTAGTATATAAAGAATGGAGGAGGAGGAATAGGAAGGGAGAGAAATAAAGAAAC
This sequence comes from Smutsia gigantea, assembly GCA_032199065.1. NCBI lineage: Eukaryota > Metazoa > Chordata > Mammalia > Pholidota > Manidae > Smutsia > Smutsia gigantea. The sequence goes on from JAVSCE010003595.1 coordinate 320,657, forward strand.
ATCAGATGGTGTTTACAATAACTTAACAAGAAAGTTAAGTTAGATTGTCAGATAGTAAAGAAGCAACCCTTGAACCTTTGGTAACCACGAAACTAAAGCCAGCAATGGCAATAAGGCCATACCTATCGATAATCACCCTAAATGTAAATGAACTGAATGCACCAATCAAAAGACACAGAGGAACAGAATGGATAAAAAAGCAAGACCCATTTATATGCTGCTTACAAGAGCCACACCTCAAACCCAAAGATATACACACACTAAAAGTGAAGGGATGGAAAAAGATATTTCATGCAAACAACAAAGAGAAAAAAGCAGGTGTTGCAGTACTTGTATCAGACAAAATAGACTTCAAAATGAAGAAAGTAGCAAGAGATAAAGAAGGACATTACATAATGATAAAGGGGTCAGTTCAAAAAGAAGATATAACCAGTATAAATATATATGCACCCAACACAGGAGCGCCAGCATATGTGAAACAAATACTAACAGAATTAAAGGAGGAAATAGACAGCAATGCATTCATTTTAGGAGACTTCAACACACCACTCACTCCAAAGGACAGATCAACCAGACAGAAAATAAGTAAAGACACAGAGGCACTGAACAACGCACTAGAACAGATGGACCTAACAGACATCTACAGAACCCTGCACCGAAAAGCAACAGGATACACATTCTTCTCAAGTACACATGGAACATTTTCCAGAACAGACCACATACTAGGCCACAAAAACAACCTCAGTAAATTCTAAAATATTGAAATCCTACCAACCAACGTCTCAGCTCACAAAGGTATAAAACTAGAAATAAATTTTAGAAAGAAATCAAAAAGGCTCACAAATACATGGAGACTTAACAACATTCTCCTACTTAATCAATGGGTTAACGACCAAATCAAAACAGAAATCAAAGAATATATGAAGACTAATGACAACAACAACACAAAGCCACAACTTCTGTGGGACGCAGCAAAGGCAGTTCTAAGAGGAAAGTATATTGCAATCCAGGCCTATTTAAAGAAGGAAGAACATTTCCAAATGAATAGTCTAAAGACACAATTACTGAAATTGGAAAAAGAAGAACAAATGAGGCCCAAAGTCACCAGAAGGAGGGACATAATAAAGATCAGAGAAGAAATAAATAAAATTGAGAAGAATAAAACAATAGAAAAAATCAATGAAACCAAGAGCTGGTTCTTTGAAAAAATAAACAAAATAGATAAACCCCTAGCCAGACTCATTAAGAGAAAAAGAGAATCTACACACATAAACACAATCAGAAATGAGAAAGGAAAAATCACGACGGACCCACAGAAATACAAAGAATCATAAGAGAATATTATGAGAATCTATATGCTAACAAGCTGGAAAACATAGAAGAAATGGACAACTTCTTAGAAAAATACAACCTCCCAAGACTGACCAAGCAAGAAACAGAAAAACTAAACAGACCAATCACCAGGAATGAAATTGAATCGGTAATCAAAAAACTACCCAAGAACAAAATCTCCGGACCTGATGAATTCACCTCTGAATTCTACCAGACATATAGAGAAGAAATAACAACCATTCTCCTTAAAGTTTTCCAAAAAATAGAAGAGGAGGGAATACTTCCAAACTCATTCTATGAAGCCAGCATCACTCTAATACCAAAACCGGGCAAAGACCTCACCAAAAAAGAAAATCACAGACCAATATCCTTGATGAATGTAGATGCAAAAATACTCAACAAAATATTAGCAAACCGAATTCAAAAACACATCAAGAGGATCATACACCATGATCAAGTGGGATTCATCCCAGGGATGCAAGGATGGTACAGCATTCGAAAATCCATCAACATCACCCACCACCTCAACAAAAAGAAGAACAAAAACCACATGATCATCTCCATAGATGCTGAAAAAGCATTTGACAAAATTCAGCATCCATTCCTGATTAAAACTCTCAACAAAATGGGTATAGACAGCAAGTACCTAAACATCATAAAGGCCATATATGACAAACCCACAGCTAACATCATACTTAATAGCAAGAAGCTGAAAGCTTTTCATCTAAGATCAGGAACAAGACAGGGATGCCCAGTCTCTCCACTGTTATTCAACATAGTACTGGAGGTCCTAGCCACAGCAATCAGACAAAACAAAGACATACAAGGCATCCAGATTAGTAAAGAAGAAGTCAAATTGTCACTATTTGCAGATGACATGATACTGTACGTAAAAAACCCTAAACACTCCATTCCAAAACTACTAGAACTAATATCTGAATTCAGCAAAGTTGCAGGTTACAAAATTAACACACAGAAATCTGTTGCTTTCCTATACACTAATGATGAACTAACAGAAAGAGAAATCAGAAAAACAATTCCATTCACAACTGCATCAAAAAGAATAAAATACCTAGGAATAAACCTAACGAAAGAAGTGAAAGACCTGTACTCTGAAAACTACAAGACACTCCTAAGAGAAATTAAGGAGGACACTAACAAATGGAAATTCATTCCATGCTCTTGGCTACGAAGAATAAATATTGTCAAAATGGCTATACTACCTAAAGCAATCTGCAGATTCAATTCAATCCCCATCAAACTACCAAGAGCTTTCTTCAATGAACTGGAACAAATAACTCTAAAATTCATATGGAACCACAAAAGACCCCGAATAGCCAAAGCAATCCTGAGAAGGAAGAATAAAACAGGGGGAATTACGCTCCCTGACTTCAAGCGCTACTACAAAGCCACAGTAATCAAGACAATTTGGTATTGGCACAAAAACAGACCCACAGACCAGTGGAACAGAATAGAAAATCCAAACATTAACCCAAACATATATAGTCAATTAATATTTGATAAAGGAGCCTTGGATATACAATGGGGAGATGACAGCCTCTTCAGCAGCTGGTGTTGGAAAAACTGGACAGCTACATGTAAGAGAATGAAACTGGACTACTGTCTAGCCCCATACACAAAGGTAAACTCAAGGTGGATCAAAGACCTGAATGTAAGTCAAGAAACCATAAAACTCTTAGAAAAAAACATAGGCAAACATCTCTTGGACATAAACATGAGCGACTTCTTCATGAACATATCTCCCGGGCAAGGGAAACAAAAGCAAAAATGAACAAGTGGGACTATATCAAGCTGAAAAGCTTCTGTACAGCAAAGGACACCATCAGTAGAACAGAAAGACATCCTACAGTATGGGAGAATATATTCATAAATGACATGTCTGATAAAGGGTTGACATCCAAAATATATAAAGAACTCACGCACCTTAAAAAACAAAAAGCAAATAATCTGAGTAAGAAATGGGCAGAGGACATGAATAGACACTTCTCTAAAGAAGAAATTCAGATGGCCAACAGGCACATGAAAAGATGCTCCACATCACTAATCATCAGAGAGATGCAGATTAAAACCACAGTGAGATATCACCTCACACCAGTGAGGATGGCCAACATCCAAAACACAAACAACAACAAATGTTGGCAAGGATGTGGAAAAAAGGGAACCCTCCTACACTGCTGGTGGAACTGCAAATTAGTTCAACCATTGTGGAAAGCAGTATGGAGGTTCCTCAAAAAACTCAAAATAGAAATACCATTTGACCCAGGAATTCCACTCCTAGGAATTTACCCTAAGAATGCAGCAGCCCAATTTGAAAAAGACAGATGCACCCCTATGTTTATCGCAGCACTATTTACAATAGCCAAGAAATGGAAGCAACCTAAGTGTCCATCAGTAGATGAATGGATAAAGAAGATGTGGTACATATACACAATGGGATATTATTCAGCCATAAGAAGAAAACAAATCCTACCATTTGCAACAACATGGATGGAGCTAGACGGTATTATGCTCGGTGAAATAAGCCAAACCGAAAAAGACAAGTATCAAATGATTTCACTCATATGTGGAGTATAAGAAAAAAGAAAAAAAAAACTGTAGGAACAAAACAGCAGCAGACTCACAGAACCTAAGAACAGACTAATAGTTACCAAAGGGAAAGGGACTGGGGAAGATGGGTGGGAAGGGAGCAATAAGAGGGGAAAAGGGGCATTACGATTAGCAGACGTAATGTTGGGGGGGCACGGGGAGGGCTGTACAACTCAGAGAAGACAAGTAGCGATTCTATATCATCTCACTACGCTGATGGGCAGTGAGTGTGGTGGGGTTGGTGGGGGGGGACCTGATGAAGAGGTAGTTTAATAACCATAATATTGCACATGTAATTGTAGATTAATGATACCAAAATAAATTATATATATATATAAAAAAGAGGGAGATGATGTATTTTGATATGCCTTACGAAATTATTTGATCCCTGTTGTGGAGTGTTTGTGTCCTTTAAATGGATGGGTTGAAAGCCTAATGTCCAAATTTGATAATATTTGGAGGTGGGGCTTTGGGGAGGCAATTAGGTTTACACAACGTCATGAGTATGGGGTCCCCATGATGGGATCATATGAGTGTCCTTATAAAAGAAGAAGAGAGACAAAAGGTCGCTCGTGCTCTCTCTCTCTTTGCCATGTAAGAACAGAGAGAGAAGGCAAACCAGAAAAGGTCCATCCCCAGGAATCAGATCTTCTGGCACAATGATCTTGGACTTCCCAACCTCCGGCACTGTGAAAAATAAACGTCTGTTGTTGAAGCCACCCAATCTATTTCATAATGGCAACCCAACCCAACTAAGACAACCACTAAAATTATGTAAGTGCATAATTTTGATGAAAACTAAATTTCAAAATGATCATGAATCAACAATAAATTGAAAGGATGACTGTAATTTGGCTTCCCTTTGTTATGTGCACACAGAGACACATAGCACCATTTGGGCAATACATTTTGCAAAGCATCTAAATGCATGAAAATATTTCAGGGAAGTGTTAATGATGGCCTGGGCCAATCTGTCTTTTGTAAATAGTTTTCAGGAAAGTAGACTAATTAGAGCTGGGATGGGAAAAATGATACAACAACCCATCAATCAACAGCACTTGCTGCTCATCTATTAAATATACAGCAAGAGATATTCAACATTCCGTGGGGTGAACAACCAAGTGTAAGATATAGTTTCTGGCACTCAAGGTTTTGTTATTCAAGGAAAGACATAGACCATAGACTTCTGTAACTTTAACAACAATACAAATTTCATAAATAATGTTTTATTAAAAGGTAAAGAGATGTCACAGGATAATGCACAACTATTGCTAAATAAATACCACAAACTACAGACATATTATTGTTTAGAAGAAAGACCAATCATGGTGCTGGGAAGGAATCTCAGAGGGAAGGCATTAGAAATAGGTCTTGAGAGATGAGCTGGACTTGAATGGATGGGGAAAGGAAAAATTCAAGATGAGGATCCAGCAAGATGCGGTCTTGGCACCACAAAGAAATCACAGGATCTAGAGCCAAGGTTTTTGAGTGGGTGTGCTAGGCGGAGTTTCAGCCTTTGGCCTGAGGAAAACCACTTATTCAGAAAAAAATACTTCCATCACCCACAGTGAAGCCAAGAAACCAGTCAGGTGTCCTGCTAGGATGTGTATCCATCTTTTTATGAGATAAAAAAAAACCTAGGGATGGTTTCTGATCAATGTTGCAGGCCCGAGTTCTGTATAAACAGCAATGACTTCTTAGAAAAATCATTAATTAGGGTATTGTTTTGATTCTGTTGTGAATAATAAAAATAATATATTCGTAGAGTTTCGCACTTTGATGAAAACATCAGGGTGTGATTTATTGGGAAGATTATTCTCCAAGGGAATATAAAAATGTAAGCCTTGCATTCTATAAAGTTCAAACACGTTACCTCTTCAATGGCTGAAATAAACTAAAGTGACCTCAGTGAAGACAAATAAATAGGATAGACGTGGAAATTAGCAAAAATTAATGTCTGACATTTATGTGGCGCTTAGATCCCAGTGAAAAAAATTTAGAACAGTGGGAAGTCAGAAGCATTTTCTACACATAACTATCACCAGAAAAATCTACATACAAGATAGTCACTAGAAAAAAGCTTCCAATTTGATCTGTAAGTAGTTGAGATCTGGAAACAGGTATAAGAAATTAGAAGTTCACATCACCAGGCGAGGCTGTGACCAGTTTATACACAGTTCTGGAAGAGCAGGTGGCTGTAGCCACCAGAGCCCAGAAGAGGGCAGACAAGAGCTGCTCAGGTGAATATTCTCAGAAGGCCCCCAGTTAACTCCAGTCACAAAAAACCATCTCCTCCACGTGCACAAAGGCCAGAATCAGCCCAGAACTAATTGGTGAAGGAAGTTTTGGGTCGTGGGAGAGAGGAATGGCAGGAAACATGGACCAAAGGCAGCCGAGGCAGATGAAGCAGGCCAAGAATCGTGGAGAAGCCAGAGAGGATGGAAAATAAAGAGACAGCAGCCAGGGGCCAAAGGCTCTAGGCTCAGGAACACAGGGGCTCTGATCCTGCCACACCCCTGCTCAAAGGCTTTCAATGGCTCCTTATTCCCACAACATGAGCCTTAACTATGTAAACTCTGTAGTCTGACATTCAAGGTCTCCCTACCGTCTAGCCCTAACCTACCTTAAGAATCTTTAGGATTTACTGTTTTTTGGTCTCACACCAAGATGCCAACCAAGCCAGAAGTGACTCCCCTCCTCTGTGTCTGTTCCCGCTGTCCCCTCTCCATTCCTTCACCCACACACTGGGTGGCCACGACATGCTGACGATGGGACGGATACGGGATCTGTAAGATAAAGTGCCCACCTTCAGGAGCCACCAGGGAGAGACAGACAGCAATACCCAGTGAAAGCTACTGCAGAGTACAGTGAGGGTAATGAGCAAAGGCGTTCAAGGGGTGGCGAGAGGAGTGGCCAACTCAGGCTGCCAGAGGCAGCTTCCTGGAGGAGGTGGCAATCCCCCTGAAACAGCTTTCCTTCTCCTCTCCACACATCTAATTCTTCAGTGCTTGCTGTTATTTTCATCTGCCCACCCACCTTTCCCTCCTCCTGAGAAAACGACCCCCTCTCCTCCTTCAGAAACTGCTCCCCAGTTCCCTTTCCAGGTGGGCTTAGGTAACACACTGACTTGGCAAATCATATTTCCTCTTCCCTTTGTCCAAGGTAATTGGTTCAAGGAGTATCCTCTGAGCCAATCAGACTTGTTCCCTGGATTTTTTTTCTCCCCATTTGGAGTCAAAAGGATAGCTCCCTCTTTCTCCTGGATGGGAAGGTGTCAGACTGTGTTCCAGAGCTGCTCTTACTGTGTCCCTCACCTCCTCAAGGATTCTGAGAAAATAAACTGGAGAGAAAGAAGCAGAGAAACTTGACACTAAGCAAACCCTAGAATTCAGTTGCACTGAATTAGGGTTGGGACTGTTTGACTGCATGAAACAAGAGCCCATCTCCTGAAACAACCAAAGAGGAATTTATTTTTCTCAGGTAGCGAATGATCAGAAGGCTGGCAGGTGAGATCTGGTGTGCTGGCTCCATGATGACAGCAAAGACCTGACTGCCTCCTACCATTTTGCCCCACCATCCTCATCACCTGGCTCTCATTCTCATCTCCCAAAATAACTGCTGCCTCTCTGGGTGTCATATCCATATTCTAGACAAGAAGGACAAGAAGCATATGCCAGCAGTGTCCCCCTTTACCAGGATTCCCAGAGGTCCCCCCCACCCCGGTACACTTCTGCATACATCTCAATCTTCAGGAAAGCATTCAGCGTCCACCCGTAGCTGCAAGGGAGTCTGGAGGGCTGGGTGCTTTTACTTGGGCACATTGAGAAGACAAGAGGAATGTGTATTGGGTAGGCAACTGGTGGTGTCTGCCTCAACTCCTAAATTGTTTGTCTATACAAGTCCACAAATCCTCCTTTTTGCTTAAGAGAGTTTGAGGTAGGTATTTGTAACTCAGTTATAAAAAGCCGTGATGAATACACCTGCCAAAGGCCATCACCACCACCTGATCCAACCACATCAGGATAACCTTGCCTTTTAACAAGTGCTTTTCCCATAGCAGCCTGAGGAAGGGCAGTCATGGGGACAGGGTTAGTCCCACAGAGGCAAAGCAGGCAAAAGGACACTGCGAGTTCGGGAATGTAATGCCCCTTGCCGCTTGCAATGCCTGCAGGGGACTAAGAAAAGGCTGTCTTTACAGCCATCAGCACCATGAACTTCTACCCAGTCACTGTTATTGACCATATCCCTTAAAACCAGCAATGCTACCCAGGCTTGTTGCTGGCAGAAAAGAGTGAAGACAAATAGCCTTATTTACCACTAAAACACTCAAACAGAATGATGATAGAGCACAACACAGCAGTAAGAGAGAATTGGGGAGTTCTTTAGGTACTAAAATGCAAGACTTTCCAACAGGCATTACTGAGGGGAAAAAGCAAAGTATATGGTACATATACAGGAGATAATCATTTGTGCTAAAGGAAGAAAAAGGTGATACATGTGTAAATATTTGTATCTGCCTAAAATATCGCTAGCAGGATGTATACTGCAAGAAACTGGTGCCCCTGGCTGCCAATGGGAAGAACAGGGAGCCTGGCGAATAGGAAGGAGGCATTTCTTTTTACATCCTTTAATTCTTTTGAATTCTGGACCTTGCAAAACCCATTTGAACCTATTTGCCCCTATTTGGATCTTGTGAACATACCTGAAAAAGATTAAAAATACATTTCTTGAAAAACACATTTGTGGTTTGTGTTGTTATGCCTAGTTTTTTGTTGTGTTTTGTTTTGCTTTTCAACCAGAACCGGAAGAAGGAGATTGGCAACCAGGACTGGGAAGAAAATTAGCATCTATTTAACAATAAAAAGAGAAATAATGTCTTGATTAATGGATGCTTTTCTCATATTATTCTCAAAGAATTTACAGACTTCAGCTCATTCATCATCTCTCTTTTACAAGGTGTGGAAAAACTGATCCAATTCCTTTCAACTCAGAAGTGAGGACAGACTGAAGAGCCAGTCTCTGAGCCTGGCCAGCTCCTCTGTCCTTGAAACTGGCAGCATGCCTTTGTCTAGGCTGTTGCCTGGGCCTGGAATTCCCTTTCTTCACCTTCTTATTCCCAGAAGCCACTCCCAACATGCTTTTCCTATTGAAAATAGCTGTTCCTTTCTTGAGACCAGGGCCAGCGTTAACTTTTTCTGTAAAGGGCGAGATAGTAAATATTTTAGGCTTTGAGGGCCATTCAGTCCCTCTCCCAACTACTCCGCTCTACCATTAGAGGACGAAAGCAGCCATAGACAGCACAAATAAATGAGATTGCTGGGGGCCAATACAGTTTTATTTACAGTAACAGAAGGTGGGCTGGATTTGGACTTCAGGCTGTCCTTTGCTGGCCCTCCCTTGGACCCCAAGGAAATTTACCAACAGAATAGCATCATGCAGAGTATTACATTTTTTATTAGTGGTTTACCCTCTATCTTCCCTCCCCACCCCCATGCAAAAACCTTGAAGATAAAGAATTGCTTTTTTGTTCCCTTTGATCCCCACCCACTAGCCTGAATATCCACTGAACTGGCCTAAGGTCGTTCAGCCCATCTGCCGAGGGGAGAACCCTGATCACAGCTTACTTTCCCAGGGGCACATCCAACACACCCAACAGCAGCCCTTACACCCCACCTATCCTGCACAGGCCCCCAAAGCAGTATCACTGTCTGTCCTACCACCCTGGGCTCTCTACTTGCAGAGGCTCCCCAAATAACTCAGAGTGCCTTCTCGAAGGGGTTGGCTGAGTGCCTGGATTAAATAACTTGTAAAGCTATCGAATTCAAAAACAACGTTGCTGAACCTGGGTGCCGCACGTTCTGTGGCCCACTGACCCCATCCCTCGCGTGCCGCCCTGTGGCTTGCAGTTTATACCATCTCTGCTGCTGTTAGTTTTCTGGTCCACCTTCAACCTTCAGCAGCAGCAAACTAACATTAAATAACTAGCTCCTGTATGCTGGTGTTTGAGCATTTTAAAAAGGCATTCAAGAGAAGGAAAAAAGACTGTTACTTTCCATTGTATAACCTTTGATATAACTTGGGCTTTTTACTGTGTACATTATTGCTTTCAGTTTATACATATTTTTAAAGGGATTTTGATGTGTCACTTTTTAAAATGTATATTTCACGAGAGGTTTTCTGAATATGATGACTGAGGATCCCTAATAAATATTTGTTGGTTAAGTCTAGAAGAAAACCAAATGATTTTTGTGGTGTGTTTGGAAATCACAGACTTTTATTAAATAATCTTACCCTCACTTTCTAAGATCCCTTTCTACACTAACTTTTTCTATGCTTCCAAAGTCAAGGGCCTCTGTGTTCTGAGACTGAGAAACCCAAAAAAGGATCCAGCTTTTCCTTGGCCCCTGCCCACCACACTCCTCTCACTGACTCTGTACTTGCAGGATAAATCTAGAACATGGAGGTTTAGCCCCATAAATCGTGTTCAGTTGATACATATTTTTGATTGCCCTCAACGAGGCAAGATGGCTGTTCCTCTGGCTCCCAGTAGGGGGAGCAGCTGTTCCCCGTCAGCGCCAGGGACCTCCTGAGCCCCCAGCTATTCCCCGTGGTTCCTGAACACAGGAGATGCTCCCCAGAGTTTCGATCCTCCGTGTGTCCCCAGCAATGACGTTGTTCAAGCTGCCGAAAATGCAGAGAAGTGCAATCGCACTGAAGCCTGAATTGGGAGCTGGCTGAGCTTCCCACCATGACGGCTACCTGTCTTCAACCCCTGACCTTAAGTAAAATGAACCAAATGTTGGATGCACGGAAATAGGGAGGCTGTCCCTACCCTTTAGAGTCAAGGAGCCTTCTTCCCTGATTCAATCGCCTCCTCCCTCACCTCCACCCAACCTTACAGAGCCTGCATGTGACTTGAAAAGGGAGTAGTGTGACTGAGGAATGGAATTTTTTATTTTATTTTAATTAAGCTAGATTTAAAACATACTTAATTCAGTTATTGGAAAACTTTAAGGAAGTATAGAACAACATGGGTGGGTGAATCTATTTTTTCAACTGTAAATTTTATAAAATCAAAAAACACGTAGGTATTTTCAATGAAAATTTAGAGTCAGATTGAGACATGCTGTAAGATACCTATCAGATTTTGAGTGCTTAGTATAAACAAAAGAATGCAAAATATCTCATTTATAATGGTTTATATTGATCACATGTGAAAATGGTATTTCGGATATCTTGGGGTTAAATAAATTATTAAAATTAATTTCACCTGCTTCTTTTTCTATTTGTCACATTATTTGTCCTTCGGATAGCACTGGTCTAGACTGTCTTCCAGTCTTCCTTTGCATTGGGAAACTGACAGAAGCTCTGGTCCCTGACAGGGCTGCCCTCCCGGTATGAAGAGGGTGGGGTCCTCAGAAGAACCCACTCAGCTTCTGAGACTCAGTCGGATGAAAGGCAGGAAAGGATCTCCAACAGGGAGAGCTGGGTCTTCAAGAGGAAAAGCCAGGCCTGATGCCAGTGCCCCACCCACAGTGGGGCGAGAGATACATGGTCCTGGCCCTCCGAGGCCAGTGTGGCGGGAAGGGCTCCCACTGTGGAAGGATGAATGTGCCGGCGCCAGAACCCGCAGGAGGGTCTAACTCAGCCTGAGGGAGCAGGCCACTCTCCCCCGATGGGGTGGCACCTGGACTAAGTGGGAGCAGATCAGACTTCTCACCAGCTGACCCGTGGAGTGGCTCTGTATGGCCCGGTGGTGGCCACACCCCTTGCAAAACCAGCTGCATGCACTTGGGCATCATATCCTCCTTCACATCTTGATTCTCAGCCTGTAAAATAAGAGGGTTTGGACAGATTCTACCTAAAAATGCAGTGATTCAACACAACCGCCCTTTTCTCTACGTAGTGTTGGCAGAGAAGTGTGGCTTCAATCAGGCCCAAGGCTAGGCCTTTACTGTTCTCCTGGAGAGCTAACCAGGCCATTTCCACACCCAGCCCCAAGCCCAGGTCTGCTTGAAACACAGGCCAAATGCTAATTACAGACACACAGGAGGGAGTTCCAGCCTGCTCAGCAGGACCAGGGCAGGGAGTTCAGCTTTCTGTGGCCACTTCTTTGTCTCTAGGGAGCACCTCTGTTTCAGGAGGCTTCAAGCTAGAAACACACAAGATGGGCTTAGGCACACATTCTCAGTCACAAATGTCAGCAAGATTGGAATATCCAGCAAAGTGATTTCCAGGCTTCTGGTGCCTGACAAAGACCTGGGAGACCAGAGAGGGGGGAGTGGAGACAGCCCCGTAGTCGAAACCCAGAAACCTGGCTCTAATCCTGACTCAGCCAACAGCTATCCAGTGCCTTGGAAATAATAATAACAACAATGTGAGTGTGTGTTCCCTCGATGCACCAAGGCAAAACAGGCGTGTAGGTAAAGTGCCATGGGAGGAAAATGACCTGTTCACCTCCAGCTACAGGGATGGGGAGTGACTTCCTGGCAGGGTGGCATTTGGAAGGACAAGGACGTGCAGAGCCTGGGAGGAGAGGCTGAGGGGCTGAAAGTGAGGCATGCCTCCCCTTTCCAAACACCAACTGAGTTTCGGGGTCTTCAGACTTGCTGACTCTTCTCTGTTCTCTCAAACATAAATCTCATCCCCAATGACTCAATGCCTGCTTATTCACGCTTATTGCTACTACATTTATCACTACCCAGAACACACTACTATCATGCTTCATGAGTGTCCTATCTCTCCAGCATCACAGTCATGTTCCATACTTTCTATCTCTGGATTGAAAGGAACCCTGAAGGTCATTTTCTCCAGATCCCCGTCCTCCTCTCTACCCCAGATGCCTCTGCAAGACTAATGTGCCAACCATCTGCCTCTTTATTCTGTTTGTGCAAAGCAGGGTATTAAAAATGGGTTCTTTCTGTTTCAGCATCAGGTGATACAAGAGGTAGTTGCTTCCCTTTTCAAGGTGAGGGGTGAGATGACCAAGGCTTCAGGTATAAGACCATTGACTCAGTCATATTTGAAGAGCCCATCTATCCACTTCCAAAACCTTAAAGAAGTTGGAGACATAGAAATAGGGGTTTGTGTTAGATAGGGATCTGGGGAGAGAGTTGTCACTGTCTAGACTCCCATGCTCCCCAGGTCGGGAGGGGAAGAGTCTGTCTTCTCACTGAAGCCCAGGCAGAAGGGCTTCACTGACACCTCTTCGAAGGCTTGGTGCATGTTTCCTGGGGGAGACAACTCAGCAGATTGGTGTCTGACTCAGCCTGAGAAATCCGAAGGGCCAGAGCTGCACCGATGCGCCAAGAGTGGAGTGAGGAAAGATTGTGTCAAGGGAGTTTGCTTTCCCCAAGTTGTCAGGGCAAAGTGTAAATGTGGGGTGGGGGAGGGGAATAAGTTGCCAGCCCGGGGCAAATTACCTTCAAAACCGACATCAGTCAAAGAGAGAATTAAAGTGGGAGAAATCCGTTCATTGCTCACAAGCACTTGTCTACTTCTGCTCTCCCATATCTCTCATGACCCGGCTGCAGAAAGAGACCCCGCGCAACCTCTCCAGTCCAGATATGCCCTCGCTCCCCCATGTAACCAGCTATTGATCTGAAGATGGACTACGTCTCCACCCCTTGGAAACACCTCTTGATATGGAGATGCACTAAGGCCAGGTGAGAGAGTCTGAAAATACTGCAATTTTACCCACACAAAAGATGTGTGAAAGTTTCTGTGAAACAGAACTGGCCCAGTTGGTGTGCCACCAGATGCTGGAGGTAGAGCAAGAAGTCATGTAGGGACGATCTGAATACACACAAACAGGTGCCCACCAGGAATAGGAAGGGGCAGGCAGCAACGTACCCATGAAGGAATGCACAAAAAAGGGAGTCAATGGTCAGACCCAGATGGCTAGGACACCATTCCAGCAAGTCTTTTCCTGCTCCTCTGTCTGTCACTCTTCCCAGTTCCGGAGGAGCCAAAGGAAGCCCAGGGAGTTTGGGAGGAAAACAGAAGCACAACAGCCCTATGCCCCTCCTCAGGACAAGGGCCAGCATGATGTGGTCGAGCAGGGAGCGGGAAGAATTTTTCATTTTCAATGAAGCTTGGAGCATTTGACTGTTTACACTGGAGTAGACATATTAATTACTAAATGGAATGTGGGTTTTTGTGAAAGCAATGGCTGGATGCATTTCCCTTAGATAAGATTGACAGAAGTCCTGGGACTGGCCCCAGTTTTATCAAGGAGCAGGACAAAAGCTACAGAACAAGGCTGATAGCGCAGCAGGAGACCAAGAATACAATTCATTTCCACTGCATACCACAAGTGCCTACTTGTTCGGTATGATGACGACATTCATACACAATCTCAAAAACTTGGGATCATACTCGATATGATATGCAAATATTTTTTTCCTCAAAGAATAATATATCATGAAGTGTTTCATGAATATGATGAAAATATTCATCTACAAGTTGAACATTCCACCATATGGACATGCCTTAATTTATTTATCCAATATCTATCCAATGTTTGCTCTTGCAAAGCATGCTAAAATCAAATATTCTATGCATAAGTCTTTGTACACATATTTGGTTCCTGCCTCAAAGATAAATTCCAAGGATTGGAATTGCTACATTATTGGGTAGGAATTTTTAAGGCTTGTTATCTCAATCATCAGAGGCACAGGGTCCAGAAGTGTATTTTCCCTGAGTAGTATGAGCAGCCCAGCCAAGCCTGCGAGGCTAAACACTTCCTACAACCTAGTGGCTTCTCTCCCATGACCAGGAAGACATGGAGTGTCACTCTTTGGGGGGGTTCTTTCCACACACAGCTATATAAGGGTGCAAACATAACACCTGGACAAGCCCATTCTTTTTTCCACTCTGAACGCACACGAACACAAATTCATTGCAAAACATGTGGATGGGGCCTCCTTGTCTGAGTCCCTCACAGCGTTAATTTCTTGCAGAGGCAGTATGGAACCTAGCCAAAAGCACAGATTATGGAGTTGGATGTTTCATCGGCCTTGGCCTTTCCACATACTAAACATGTCACTGAAGCCCATGTTACTTCATTTCTGTGTCCTCAGTTTCCTCATTTGTCAACTTTCTCTCATGGCTGAATTATGTTCCCAAAAATTCACGTGTTGAAGTCCTAACCTCCAGCATCTCAGAGTGTGACTGTATGTAGAATCAGTTTCTAAAGAGGTAATTAAGTTAAAATCAGGTCATTGGGGTGGGCCCTGATACAGTATGGCCAGAATCCTTATAAAATAGGAGATAAGGAATCAGACAATGCAGAGGAAAGACCATGTGAGGCGACAGCCATCTCCAAGCCAAGACAGGTCTCAGAAGAAACCTGCTGACACCGTGAGCTCAGGTCTGTTGTTCAAGCCACCTTGTCTATGGGACTTTGTGGTGGCGATATCAGCGGACTAATATGCTTTCCAAATTAGACTAATTCCTGGAAGTGCTTACCAAAGTGCCTCGAATTCAGTAAGTGCTCAGTAAATGATGTCATTCGTTGTCATTCTCTGTTCTTATCTTTAAAGGAAAGCTGAAACCATATCAACTAAATTAGTGGTCTTCAACTGGGAGTGATTTTGTCACCCAAGAGATATCTGGCAATGTTTGGAGGTGTTTTTCGTTGTCACAAATTGGGGGGAGGGGTGCCACCAGCATCTAGGGGGTAGACACCAGGAATGCTTCCAAATTTCTAGCCACAGGACAGCCCCCCGCACCAAAATATCAGTATTGCTGAGGTTGAGAAGCCCTGAGCCAGACCAACCGTAGTATTCACCTGGGTATCAGCTCTCACATCCAGGCAAGTCCCACATCCTGTTCGTGGAATGCCATGTGTGGCATTTCCCTCACACTAGCTCTGAGGTCATCTGCTATGTCAAACAGGTAGGCTTGGCCACACCCCCTTTCTGGCCATCACAGTGTGAGATGATCAGGAGGAATCTAATTACTAGGGAATCAGCAGGCTTCCTCTACAATGCTGCTGCCTAACACACTATTACAAATCTGTGAGGCAAACAAAATAAGCCTTTATTTGCTGCTCACAGCTTTGAGAAGTGGCTGGGGCAGTTCTGCTTCAGGCTGTGGATCAAATTCAGGTCTGCCTCATGCATCTTATTCTGGAGCCCAGGCTAAAGGAACCCCAAGAACTGGGGCACGTTCTTCCCACTGGTGGAAGGTCCCAGAGGGGCAAGCAGAAACAACAGTGCCTCCTAAGGCTCAGAACTGGCATACTGTCACTTCAGCCCACACCCCACTGGCCAAAGCCCCTTAGTGGCTCCCTGTTACCATGACTCCAAATGTCTCAGACTGCCTTCAGTCCTCTGTTTATGCAGCCAGGCTAGGAGCAGGAAGAATTCAGATAGACTATAACAGACAAGCATTTTTTTAAGTCTTAGCAGAACACAAAATGGGCTTCATTGTAACATGTCCGTCATCTCTGCAGCTTTACTCTGGCTCACTTGCAGTTCCCAAATGGGTCCTTCATTCTGTTTTACCAACAGGACAATGCCGATGCTGCCCATCCCCACCCTTCCCACCCAGAAGGCCTTTTCCCCATCTTCACTTGAAGAATTCCTCATTCTCCAAATCCCAGTTCATGTGTCTCCTTTTCCACAAAGCTCTCCAGCCCAACCAGAGCTAAATTTTTGCTTGGTCTGTCACTGAACATAGAATCACCTGTCAGATCACTTCTCACATGCCATTGCCCTTATTTCTGCACACTTAGGGAGCACTCTGAGGGCAGAAACTGCCCTGGCCATTCCAGGTCCCCAGTACCTATGTACTCAATATTGTTGAACTAATGAGTGAGCAAGAAAATGAGTGATTCAGTGAATGAATGAATGAATGCTGTGTCCCATTCCAGATATGTATACTTTTTATTAATTTACTCAGAATGCTGGTTACTTCCTACAAGACATTCTCCCCTTCCTCCTTATGAACCAAAACCCAAATCTTAAACTGAGAACATTATTATTCATTATTCAACCTCCCTCACAAAAAGTAGTGCTCATGAAACTAAGTTCTAGCCAATGATATATAAGCAGAAATGTAGTATGGAACATCCTAAATGGCTTAACAGGGATAAGACAAGTCTTCCATTCCTTCTTCCTGCTGCCTAGAGTCTAGATGTAATGGCAGGAGCTTTAGCAGCCATTTTAGACCATGAGGACGGGAGGTACACATGGCAGAGCAGAAAGATAGAAGGCATATGGGTCTCTGATAATTCACAGAGCTGTCTTACCAGCCTCATACTACTTACCTCAAAAATTATTTAACAAAACAATAAACTTGTATTTTTAGCCACTAGAGTTGAGTCTTTTATTTACAAACTTAATTCTAAGCACACTTCAAGGATTCCCTGAGTCCTCACAGGGTGAACACATCTTCATCTCAGTGTGTTATACATCACTTTCCTATCAGTGATTTTGGCATTATCTACACAGTCTTAAAGGACTGGAGGAAATCCTGCATGAAGTAAAATTTATTAATTTAAAAAAAGGGGCTGGAGGAAAAAAAATGCCCCTCACATCCAGTTAAGTCTTAGCATTACTGCTGCTGGCCTCTCTCTCTCTTGAAAACTCAGGGAGGGAAAAAATAGTTTTACCACTAAAACTGTGCCAGAAAATTTTTATAAATTCAGTTACCAACCCCTTTGGCAACAGGTAATTGTGGTCACCTTTCTTCTGGGCAATATTAATATTTTACATTTTGAAACCAAAGTCTGTGAGCACAGCTGTTATCCTCCACTGCTTTCTAAAGACCTCTCCATTTCACACAGAGAACTCCCCTTTACCCCCCACGCTCCCCAGGCCTTAGCACGCATGGCCACCCTTTGTCCACTTCCGCCCACTTGACACATGCTGGCCTCTCATGGCCACTGTCCGGCTGTGGGGCCTCAGAGCTCACTGTGAAGTTCCCCACCTTATCAAGCCCCCACCCTCTCCACCAGACCCCATATAGCGAGTCCTTTAATCCCTGGCTCTAATTCCTCTGACCGACACCTGCCTTGCTCTAATCCAGTATCTCTGTGGAACAATTAGGCTTCCAAACAGAGGCGATTTCTTCCACTGCCTATGCTCCCTACAGCCAACAGACTGACAGAGTCATAAAATAGGGCAGAGACCACAGAGTTCATCCAGAATGGTGGTTTTCAGAGTATTTCTTTTAAACCTGGAACTCTCTGTTCATCTGAAATCTTAGGGGAAGTTAAGTATGCAAAGCATATAAAGTTTGAGCCAATGAAATTGGGAGGGAGTTTGGAGGGAACCCAATACTGTCTGCTCTTGCTCCCTGCCCAGTAGTTTTAAGGGACACCCCAGAAACCAAGTGTCTAAGTGTCCTCATGAGCTCTTCCCTCTCCCTCCTGCCCCAGTGCAACACTGTCAGGTGTTCACACAGACCATCCCTCCCTCCAACCAAGTCCCTAAACATATGTCACCTCTCCAGAGAGGCCTTTCCTGGCCACTTATCCACAGTAGCTCCCATCCCAGGTCACATCCTCTTCTTTCAGGCTTCATTGCTCTTGTGTTAGGCCGCTGAGAAGCACATGCCAAGATGGGATAAGAAGGCACAATTTTATCAAGGGAAACATGAGAGGTAATAAAAGGAGGGAAGAGGCCTGGGCTTGGAGGGCCAGCAGGTTTAGTGAAGGTCTGCTCCTGTGGGAAGGGAAGAGGGGAGGGAGGGAAGGGGAAGAAGAAGACAGGAGGGAGAGAGGGTGAGAAGTCTTAGGCTACAGCGCACTTCTAAGAAAATTTGGGCAAGCCCTTTAGAGAGCACGCAAGCCAAAGTTTCCCATCATCAAGCCTCGCAATGATCTTAGTGTCGCTGACGTGCTTAGTTGCTGGAGGGCAGCAGCCTCTGATGAGCACGGTCCTGGTCAGACTCAGTGATGAATTTCAGAAAACAGCTTCTGGAGCGCTCACCGTCATTACACACCCTATAGTATGAGGTCAGAGAGGCCCATTCTCATGGCTGCCACCATTTCTCTTCATAGCCCTTTCACTATCTGATATTATAGTTAGAATTTATTTTTATTGTTCCCCCACGCTAAAATGTAAACACTGTGACAACAGGGACATGCCTGGCTCATTCACCACTGTATCCTCAGCTCCTAGAACAATTCCTGGCAGACAGAAAGTGCTAAACAAATATCTTTTGGGTGAATGGGTGACTGGGTGGGTGAGGGATTGGGTGAGCATGGGTGCTATAGAATGAAGGGAACAGCGTAAAGTTCACAAAGTTCTGTTGTTGATTAAAAAGGAAACAAAAGTATCTTTCTGTCCTGGCTTGCACAGGGTATGGGAGAAAGAAGAAATTGAAATTAAGGGGACTTCAAGAACGCTGTTTCCTTGGAAAAAGGACAGGATTCAGGGAAGCCATAGAGGTGAGGGGAAACTCAGCCAAGAGTTTCAGGATATAGAGTAGCTTGTTAGCTGTGGGTTCCAAATTCATCCGGGCTGAGAGACTTAAATTTACTTTTCTGAAACTACAGGGAAGCAAACTAGTGGTCATAAAAAAAATGAAAATGTAACTAACCCCCTCTCCTTAAAACACACACACACTCAGCCATTAGGCTTCTTCTTCAAGGGCTTCCTTAACACAGGTCTGGGCATGATGTTATCGCCACAGCACCTCCTCCCCATCCCCACACAAACGCCCACCAAAACAGCACTATTACATGGGTCACTTTCCTAGCTGCTGAGGTCCCAAACTCCGAGGCTCTCTGTCACAGGGAGATCTGACTTCACTGTCTAAATTTCAGTTAGAGACCCAAGGAGATTAAGATTAAGTTCGCATGGATGTGCAAATGTGAAAAGGGGAATCACTCCTCTGTGAGCCAATATGGAAATCTAAAGTGATTTTCCTCCCTTATTAAAAAGAAAAACCAGACCAAAGCCCATATAAGAATGTCTGCTCTTAGTTTACAGGGGGTTCCAAAATAAATACACGGGCCCCCTCTGATACAACAAATTCTATTGATCTGTGTAAACCATAAAATTAAATGTATGTGCTTAGAGGACTGGGGCTGCCAGATGGATTCTCCAAAGTAACTGTGCCTTTTTGATTTGCTGCACCATTTTTAGCAAAGCTGGTGTAATTCTCGAAACATTTCAATAAAAATGGAATCTCACAAGCCTCCAAGAAACTAAGGGCAACCTCCAACTTTTAAGAACAGAGTTTGGGCGCAGCTAAGGACCAAAAGAAGTCTAAGAGACTTGATGCCTTCAAGATTATGGAAGCAGCTATCACTTCTGTGCCACTGATCCAGGTGACAGGGCCAGAAAGGGGGGCCCAGGGACCCCAGCAGGAGATGAGAGAGGCCTGGCACACTGTAAGCATCCAACACCCCTTCCTTTCCTTAACCAATGTCCCACACTTGGATCTGACATACATGCTGGGCTGTGTTGTAAGCTTTCATAAGGTCTGAATACACTATCTGAATAACACTTGTCAATTCCACTGAGAAGACGTCGCATTTGTGTCAGAGCCTTCATTCCCATAAATTCCCCATGGAGTAACCCATGTAAGATTCACTGACCTATTTCCCACTCCCCAACACTTCGGGGCTATCTTCTAAATAGGACAGATATAATCTGGCACATACTGTTTATTATAGCTCTTAGTGGAAAAATTATGGAAAAATAAATACTTGAGTGAACATTTACTGAGTGAATACTCTATGCTAAACACCAAGGATACAAAGTTGGGTATAAGATCATCTCTCACTACAACTTACTGTACTCCCTATAACTTACAGAATAGAGAAAAATACAAAGGCCACGTAAACATGATATGTGAAATCATGTAGAAAGTAACAGAATATCTCCCAAAATGTGACTCAGGCAACAAGGATTATAACTCTATCTCACATATCAGAAAGGCTGGAGGAGAAAGCTCCCCACATTGGTTCAGCAGCTCAGGGATGGCAGGGATCTGCTTCACCTTCCCTGGGATTCTCCTGGCCTTCTCTTTCCCCTCATGGTAGCAAGATGGCTGCTGAGGGTTCAACTGTCACTTCTCACAGAACTATATTCAACGACAGAAACAGAAAGGAAGGTTGTTCTCTGCATCAGTCCATTGTTGTCATGGAAGAAAATCTTTCCCAAGAATCCCTTTGTAGATTTCCCATCCAAACCCTTTGAGCAAGACTGAGTCATATCCCAGACCTCAGATGCAAGGCAGGATGAAAAAGAGAGCACTGGGTTTTTTCAGCCTCTGTTGAAAAAGGCAAATTCTGCCAGCAAGTAGATGGAAGAAGGAATGGTTGTGGTGAACAATCAGCAGTCTGATGTGCATGTCAGGCGCAGTGACAAAAATGCATACAGCCAGCTGTGGGGGCAAGGAGGAAGGACACCTGTCCCATCAAGAGGAGGATTCTGGGGGCTGATAAGATCTGAGATGAATATTAACAAATGGACATGATTTAGTAAGGTGAAGATGAGGATAGAATGGATGGGGTGGACAAACCGAGGATCCAGGAAAAGGAATCACATAAGCAAAAGCATGGGACTGCAGAAGAGCAAGGTGTCAGCATCAACCTAGTATTGCTAGAGCATCTAATGACAGGAAATGAGTCTTGGGACGTGTCAGAGGCTTGGTCACAAAGGCCTCCTGGGCTATGTGCAGGGGCTGAACTGGCAACATAGCCCAGAGATGACAAACGGAGCCCAGAGGCCAAACCCACCCTCAGATGTGTTCTGTTCGGCAGCCCCAGAGTTTGCTCTAAAAATAATGGCTGGAGCCGAGGCACTTACCCTCCAGCTGAACCCTTTCTCCTGCCTCCCACCCGGCCTTCTCCCTTCATCCACATCATCTGCCTGCTCCCTCAAGGCTTTTGAGTTTGCCTCCCCTGCGGAGGCTCTGGGGAGTCATTAAAGCATCTTAAACAGGGAAATGGAACTTCCAGTTCTACAAGTTATATTAATCCCTCTGGCAGCAGTGTGGAAGCTGTAGTTACAAGGACCAGGCTGGAGATAGGAGACAGTGGAGATAGGAAGACAGTGATTTCAAGTGTCAGAAATGCAACCCAAAGCAATGCAAATTATTACAAAGAATACATTACTTCATATGACTTTAGAGTCCAGGATTAATTTAAGCTTCAGATACGGCTCGATCCAGGGTTCACATGATGAAAACATATCCTGCCCCTCTCCTTGCCCATATTTTGACTTTATTCTCAAGTTCTGTTTTTCTTTATTCTCAAGTTTTTCTTGAGAATATCCTTCATTTTATTCTTCACTTCATTTTCAAGTACTTTCTTTATTCTCAAGAAAATATACGAAAGAATATTTTCTGTATTCTGTTTGTCTTTATTCTCAAGTTCTCAACTCTGCTTCTGGAAAAGATGATCCCTGGAAGCTCCAGACTAATGTTTTAAAGCCAATTGTCTCCAACAAAGGAAAATTTTTCCTCCTATAACTCTAACAAAATTCCCAGGGAAGACTTTGATTTGCCTGGATGGGTCATGTGACCATTCGTGAACGAAAACACACAAGATTTATGTAAGAAGAATGTATGGAGCAAGACAAAGAGTGGCCGGAGGATGGATTCCACGTAGGGGCATGAATGAAGGAAGAGAAATCTGAAAAGGAAGAGTGGTCAGAGAACTAAGTAGAACCAGGATCATATATCACAGATGCTGAGGAAAGAAAATTGTAACACTGAGTGGGAAGCTCTCTCAAATGCAACTAAAGCATATTTCATTAAAATAAAGAACTACAACGCATTCATTAGATTGGTCAAAGAGTTGACACTGGTGAGAATACTTTGGTGAGTTGAGGGGGCTGGGGGAGGCGGGTATTCAGCAATGGGCTGAGAAATGCATAGAAAGAGAGAAAGCAGAAACGGGACTGTAGATGATGCAAGAAATATGGCTGAAAGAAGCAAAAATAGAGAGGTTACAGAGAAAGATAACAGGATCAAGGTAAGTTATTGTAGGTTTTAAAGAGCTGGAGTTAGCAGGTGGGATGGGAGTCTGGAGACAAAGAAAAAGGAGTTACTTTTTTTTAAAAGAAAGATTGATGTACATATAACTATTGGAAGTATAAAATCAGGATGTATGGCAGCTATAAATCCCTGAGGGGTGTCTACATCCCCATATTTTGGGTGTCCTTCACCTTCATGGTGACTGAAGAAATAGGAAGTCCTGCCAACATTGATACATTCATTCTTTCTTTCATTTATCATTCAACAAATGTTTATGAAGCCACTACCTGGCCAGGCACCAGTCTAAGTGCCATCGACCCAGCAGTGAACAAAACTGGCAGAACCCCTCCTCCTGTGGATATTAATGCCTCTGATATGTGAGTCCTGGATCTCCTGGGGATCTCACTTGACTTCCAACACTTTATGAGCCCAAAGGCAGGTGCACCTGGACACTGGATACATTTCTGGCAGCTGGGAGTTGGTTTCCCTGGATTACCCTAAACTTCACAGCTTGCAAGCTGTCTATCCTTTACCTGAGCAAAGAAAGAATACAGTCATTTCTATCTCATCCCCTTACCATCTTTTTTTCCCTTCCTTATTGAACCTAGAGGGCAACAGGGAAAAACAAAATGTCCCCAACCCTAATCCCAAAATGAGATTAACTTCTCCACAGGACTCACCTAAAAATCACTCTGCACTTCTCCTGCATCCCTGAGAAAAGCAACCAGGAGTCATTATTTTCCTGGGCTACAGGTGGAGATCAAAGATAGACACTCAGCCTGACAGAAGCAGAGCAGGAAGGCCTGAGTATATGGACTCTGGAGTAAGACCACCTGGATTCTAATCCTGGTTCCCACTCACAAGCTTTGACACCTTGAGCAAGTTACCCTGCCTGAAAAGATCCCCCACTGGCAAATGGTAATAATAATAATAATAACAACAACAGCAGCACCTATATCAAACATCGTAAATGGGATGCAGTCATTTACTGAAGCGACCGCATGGGCTGAGCGTGGGGGAGGTGCATTCTCACATGAAAGTTGGGGGCTACAGCCAAAAGGAAAAGAGAATGACTTCCGTGGTACACACCCAATGTTCACGTCATGACCCCATGAAACAGTCTCTACCTAATAGTTCTCCCTCCTTTGGACCCACTCACCCTGGATGTGGAGAGGCAGGAAGGATATGATTTCTCTGTCCACTTCAGAAATCAAGGTACAATTCATTCTTAATTCTTCATTCTGGGGCCAATTGGCTTATGTCATATGTTTAGAGAAAACCTATATTCTCTTAAAAACATAACTCAGTCTAACCATCCGGTCAAAATTTCGGTGAAAAATTGAGTTCCTGCAACATGTCAAGTAAAGTGTCTTACCATTTATGACAGAACAGCTGTGGCCTCTTTTTCCAAGAAGGAATTAAAGGATCTTATTACCCTAAATGAAAATGAAGAAAACATGATTATTTTCCTTTTAATCTTTTATTCCCCAGTGGAAATTTACATAAGATGGAGAATAATCCATACCTCTCATGCCAACAGCGTGTCGGAAAATCTCCACTCTTGTTGTCTCCATGACAGCAACCCTTAATATGAGCGGAGACTGCATATGCCTTGTGGAGTAGATTTGACTTTTATCTGGTGAATGCAATCAATGTAGACAAGTACATTGGATGACTCAGGCTTGAGATTATTTCTGGGTCTGCGTTTCCATGTGTGTTTTGGCTCGCTCTATTGGTTAAACGTACCCAATGAATTCAAGTCTGTTCATTACTTTATGTTTTGGTGAAATGGTCTGAGAGGCCTCCTGGCATTTGGGAGGCTGGCTTTCACTCTGTAGTGATAATGGAGTCTTTTCCAGTTTTCTAAGGAAATGATGCTGCAGACTCACTTTCTGGATAAGGGAGGACTGGCCCTTCAAGCTGTTCTCTCAATAGTAGACCACTCTTCTCAGCTCAACTTTTTTGTGATGTCCTGAAAAACACTGACTTGGTACTGATACTAGAGCTCAGCCACTGCAGGAGTGAGCACACCCAAATGGGAATGGGACCCCTGATCTGCCCTCCTGGGCAGTAACCAATGGAGTGGTCATGTCCAGTGCCCTTGAGTAGAGGTCAGGCTTTTCTAAATGGGAATTTAAAACCTCTTCTTGTTTGGGGCTATGAAAGACTGTTTAGAGAATGAAAGACAAGCTGCAGAATAGGAGAAAGTATCTGCAAATCACCTATCTAACAAAGGCCTCTCAAAACTCAAAAGTAAAAAAACAAACATACAATCCAATTAGAAAATGGCCAAAAGACAAGAAAAGATATTTCACAAAAGAGGAGACACAGATGACAAACAAGCATAAGAAAAGTTGTTGAACATCATTAGGCACTAGGAAAATGCAAATTAAAAGCACCGTGCTGTACCCTACGCACCTGTTAGAATAGCTAAAATGAAAACAATGACGATATCAAATGCTGATGAGGATACAGAGCAGTGGGATCTCTCACATACTGCTGGTGGTGATATAAAATGGTACAGCCACTGTGGAAAATAGTGTGGTAGGTTCTTCTGAAACTAAAACACAACACTTACCATATTACCCAGCAATCACACTCCTGGGCATTTATCCCAGAGAAATGAAAACTTCTGTTCATACAAAAACATGTACATAACTATTCATAGCAGCTTTATTCAAAATAGCAAAATACTGAAAACAACCCAAGTGTTCTTTAATAGATGAGTGGTAGAGCAAACTCCGGTGTGTGCCTGTGATGGAATACTGGTCAACAACAAAGACAAACTACTGGTACAGGCAACAGTCTGGATGGCCTTCAAGGGCAGCATGCTAAAGGCCCAAGTCAGTCTGTGAAGATTACATACTTTTTGAGGTGTGATCCTACTTCTATAACATTGTCAAAATGACAAAACTGTAGAAATGGAGAACAAATTAGTGATTGCCAAGGGAGGTGGGAGGATGGGGAGGTGGGAGGATGGGGAGGTGGGACTATGAGAGGCAGCAGGAGGGAGTTCTACTGTGGCAGAGCAGCTCTGCATCTTGGTTGTGATGGTAGTTATATGAATCCGTACATGGAATAAACTTACATAGACACAAACATACACAATGAATGCAGGCTTAAAGAAATGTGAAAGCAAACTAAGGTGTGTAGTCTACTTAACGTTCATGCATCAATGTCACTTTCCTGGCTTTGATATGGTCCTAGAGCTTTATAAGATGCAACCACTGGGGGTCGTGGGGAGCCGAGGGTATGTGTGACTGAGTTATTTTCACAACTTCCTGTGAGTCTATAATTATTTAAAAATTAAAAGTTACAAAAATCCCTTTATTCATCATGTCACTTTATTTGCTAATTCATTCATGGATTAATTCTAGTGATAACCCTCCCATGTCAAAAAAAAATACTTACAGCAAATCCCCTTATTTCAAAGCATTGCTAAGACCTCTCCTGGGCCTGCCTGTGATCCATCTGGACGCTTGTCTAACACTCCACCTTTGGCAGAAGCATTGAGAATGTATGTGATTGCCCCTTATGGGCAGGGCTGCAATAAGAGCATCCTCCAGTTTCTGAAGACTCACTCTTGCTCTGTCATCCATGACCTTATCCAAATTGGTAAAGGACTTAATCTTTTCAAACAGTGCTACTTCCAAAAATAATGAATCCCATGTGTTTGTTACCATTGTTTGAAACCACTCACACTTAATATTTGTAATTCTTTTAGTCTTTTGAAATGTTATGAGCACCCCTCTTAATTGGGTCTTTTGGAGTTAGGAAACAAGTTTACTTACAGGCATACTTTCTAGGCCCTTCATGAATTCACATTATCTTATTTCTTCAAAGCTTTGGTCTTTCCATACTGAGTCATATCCTTTGAGCTGATGCTTAACCAAGTGATATACTTTAAAAGAAGAGACTTTCAGGAACCTTTGCTCCTAAGCAAGGTGGGGAGAAGCGCAGACAGGTATTTCAGCTTCCCACCACTTCTCTCAAAGTACACCAAGAATCCTACCTAAACCACCTATGAAAAGCATGACATTAGTTTTCTGAGGGCTAGAGCAGAAATGTCCACTGTCAGAGTTAAGAAGGGGGCAAGGCTCTTTCTGTGGTCCTCTGTTTAGGGGAAGCACCACGAAGGGACTGGTACACTCACCCTGGCAATCTTCAGCCTGTGTTCTCAGTTCCTATGAACAATTTTCTTTTGTCTCAGATGGCTGTACTAGTCTACTAACTAATGCTAGTGAAAAGGTGTGTCCTTTAACAATTAAATGCATGAATTTCTCACTTAGAAGAACCTGGTTCAAATCTAGTTCCTCCACTTCCTAACTGTCCAAAAGAGAAGCATATGCAGAAGAGTTTTCTGAGCATTCTTTCAGTGCAATCCTGGACTTGACTTTCTACTGACTAGGCAATTTGCATCTCTGTAGGAGCAGAGGTTAACTTGTATATTCTAGTCCAGTAAAAATGAAAAAAATTTAACTCTAGTAAGAGAATTAGTTCCAGGGATTATGGTGTATAGCCCTGTTGGACATTAAACAGCTTTTTATCTAACTCAAACCACTGCTATAACAATTTACCACCTCTTAGGGCTGGATACAATGTAAATTTATCCCATTCTAGAAACCAGAAGTCCAAAATCAATTTCACTGGGTTAAAATCAAGCATCAGCAGGGTTGATTCCTTCTGAAGACTCTAGAAGAGGGTCTGTTTCCTGGTCTCTTCCAGCATCAAGGGTGACCTGCATTCCTTCATCCTCAAAGCATATCCCTCCAACCTATGCTTCCACTCTTCTCTCTCTCTCTCTCTCTCACTCTAACACTCCTGCCTCCCTCTTGTAAGGATGCTTACATTTACATTGGACCTACTCAGATAATCCAAAATCATCTCCCATCTCACAATCCTTAACGCCATCTGCAAAGTCCTTTTTTACATGTAAGTTAGCAACATAGTCACAAGTTCCAGGGGCAGGATGTGGACATCTTGGGGGGAATGCATTATTCAGCCCACCACAGTTTCCTTCTATTTCTTTGTTAAATCATCTGCATAGTCCTAAATTCTCTAAAGCTCTCTGCATAAGTTTAAACATCTCATTGGTTCTTGTACTAATTAATCAGTGAAATAAAATCTTTGACATAGGATCATTTAACATTTGCCTGAGAGTCATGATTTACATTTTCGAAAATTATACTTAATGCAGCTCTGTGACTCTAGCCAAGTTGCTGGACCTCTCCAAGCTTCAGGTTACATCTCTGCAAATGAGAATGAAATAATAACAATAATAATGACACTTAACTCTGAGGGTTGCTTATTGCAGGGATCAGATGAGACAATGTGTGTAAAACAATTGGTCCAGGACCTTGAGCACTGTAAGCCCTCAGGAAATGAGGATGCCAATGCTGATCCCAGTGAGAACGAGGCCACGTGCTGCTGCATTCATTCAGTCTCTCTGCTTCCCCTAAAATCAAAGTGCTGTGCTCACTGCTCTCTGTTTTCCCAGACAGGTTTCTTTAACTTCAGGTCCAGAGCCATCAAACATCAGGTACTTTTATTCACTTGGCAAAAAGGGCCCCCCTCTAGGTGAAAAGGGCGGTGCAACCGGCCAGAGCACCTGGCTTGACAATGGGGTGCTGGCTGGTCTTGGGTCTCTGCTTGCCCTGCTCCCCACGGCGGGCTCCTCTGTGGCATGTACAGACTGCACGGGGTGGCCCTGTGATTTTAAAACTAACCGCTGGTGGTGATTATCATAGGAAACACTCCACATTATTATCTAGACAAAAGCAGAGTGACATCCGAGCAATAACCTGAGCAGAAAGGCAGGCCTTGTCTTGGCATTGATTTCATGCCAAAACATGGCAAATTGCATCTGACAATCACTGAGGAAACTAATTAGTGTCAATATAATATTCTTGTACACATACATACATGCGCAAAAAAAAAATCTAATTCTTCCCAGAACAACAGGCAGTCAGCATGTAACAGCCTCCTGGCCAGCCTTTCCTCCCAGGGCACGCACAGTGATGGATGAAGCTCTCTGCACAAACATTGTAACCTACAGCCACAGAGGCACTGCCCACGGAACTGCTTGAACTCAGGGTCATGTTGACAACTGCAAACATGGAAATGTGCTGTGTAAACATTTATGCTCACCCTATTTTTAAAAAAAAGAAGAACAAGGCTTAAGATGAGCAAGCCTTGCTACTCAAGCCTGGTCTGCGTCGGAGCATCTCTATGACCTGGCTGCTGCTTAGAAATGCAGGATCTCAGGCCCCACCCCAGCCCTGCCAGATCAGAAGCTGCATCTTAATAAGATCCCCAGGCAATTCAAATGCAGAGCTTTGAGAAGTTCTGCCATGTAAGAACTTCTGAGCGTGAGCAGTGCATGGTAACATCATTCTGTATAGCTGTCTCTCTTTGTAAGGACAAACCACACCATTACAAAGCAGCAGGGATATAAGAGAAAGGAAGTTGCTAGATTGTTCTTTCTACAAACATTCATTAGGGTCTATTATGTGCCAGACACTATTCTAGATCAAGAGATGAAAAAAAAAAAAAGATGAAAAACCCCTGCTTTGGAGGATCAAATGAATGAGTCTATACCACATGGGACAGCAGGAACTACCATGAAGAAAAGTGAAAAAGGGATAGGGAGAGGGAAATTTTTGAAATTTTAAGTAGTATGGTCAGGAGATATTTGTGCAAAAACCCAAAGGAAATGAAGAGACAAGCTTTGTGGATATTTACTGGAACAGCATGGCAGGTAAAGGGAACAGCAATGCAAAGCCCCGAGGAAGAGAAATTACAGCTTGTGTATATGCTTATAAGAGTGACCCATTGATGATTGCTTGAGGGAAGAATTGCTAATGATGTCCTTGACAGGTGGAAGAAGATGAAATACAGCACACGAGAGAGGCCAGCTGGAAAGAGGAGCATAGAGGCTTTGATCAATAATGTGAGGGAAGGCAAAACATACAGAACTGGATGTGGATAAACTGGGAAATAAAGTGGTGGGAGTTCCTGGACATTCCCTCTGTTGTTTAAGATTTCTCCTTGAAAAAGGAATCAAGTTTATCACTTGAGAAAGAAGAAGGGTGGTATTAGAAGCATGAAGAGTGAGGATAAGGTTCACAATAACTGTCTGGAAGAGAGAGCAGAAGGAAGAAATGTGTGCTGGGTAAGCAGCACTGATTCCCCGTGCGACACATCAGCATCCTTTGGTTTTTCTCCAGATACGTTCAGTTTCAAGTCTGGAGCAGAGAGATGGATTTAACAAGGGTTGAGCTTTAGCAAGACACCTACAAAGAAGTGAAAAAGGGACACATTTATTGAGGCTGTATGCAAGGGAGTGACTATAATAAAGGATCTTAGAATTTAAGCTAGATAAAGAGGACATGAGGATTCAAAAAAAAAAAGGCCTAGGAAAAATCAACAGGAACATTGGATGGCAGGTCTCAGTAAAGTCAGGCAGGCATTGGAGTCAGGAACTAAAAGAACTACACTGGAAAGTTAGAAAGTGGCAGAGAATGGGTTCTTGAAACTGCGATTCAAATGGGACACAATTAGTGGTATTCCATGGTCCAGGCAGGCTGTGCTGTCCAACATAGTACCGGCATATCTCAGGGATGTTTTGGGTTCGGTTCTAAACCACAGCAATAGACTGACTATCTCAGTAATGCAACTCAAATTCGATTTTTGATTTCCCAGTGCACAAAAAGTTATATTTATGCTATACTGTAGTCTGTTAAGTGTGCAATAGCATTATGTCTAGAAAAATAAGTATGTATCCTAACTTTAAAATAATTTGTTAAAAATGCTAACCATCATCTGAGTTTTCTGTGAGTCATAATCACTGATCACAGATCACCATGACAAATATAATAATAATAAAAGTTTGAAATATTGCATGAATTACCAAATGTGACAGAGACATGAAGTAAGCAAATTCTAAGTCTTCCCAGAACAGTGGGAAAATGGTGCCAATAGATTTGCATGTTGCCACAACCCTTCAGTTTGCAAAAAAACACAGTAAAACAAAATGTAATTTTCAAAAATGGCTGAAACTACTAACCACATGGGGCTATTTAGGTTTTAATTAATTAGTGGCCATTCTATTGGACGGCATCATAAAGAGTATTTCCATCAAAACAGAGAGTTCTACTGGGCAGCACCCTTCTAGGGAATGACCGTGGGAGTTTGTGGCTCAGGTAAGAGGGTGGAGAAGGTCGCTGGAGGGCACTGGGTTACCTACACAGGCACTGGAATCGCCAAGAACGGGGACAGGAGTAGTTCTGAAGAGTGACAGTGAGCTGGGAGCCACATCCTCAAGCTGTTGGGGAGGGTGTGCTCAAAACTCCAGCAGCTGCTGGGAGGACTTACAGGTTTGTGCTTTTAATGGGGAGATGGTAAAACTATCTAGAAGAGCCACAACCAGTTTTTGGTATAAAATAGGAGAAGTGAGTAACAAACCTGGAAATGAAGGCTAAGGCCAGATCAGGCTAAAGGATTTAGAGTTTTTCAGGTAAGCAACAGGCAGAATTTATTTACCCTTGAATCGGTGGATTCACATGTTCTAAAATGTGAAAGCTATCATAGGGTATTAAGCAAAATTTTTCCTCTGTTCCCCGCCAGCCAGTTGCTGTCTTTGGGGTCAGTAAATAATTCTTACCACTTTCTTGTGTATTATTCCAGAAATAATTTTTTTTTAACACAAATGGCGGCATAGTATAAAAACTGTTCTGGTAACTTTCTATCTTTCCCTCAACAACATAACTTGGACACCATACAATAGCCAAACAAAGAGAGTTTCTTTATTCATTTCAAAAGGGTAGATAGCATTTACCTGTATACACCAGTGGTTCTCAACATGGTTGTTCATTAGAGTGGCCTGGGGAGATTTTGAAAGATCCCCAGGAGTTCCAGTTGGCTATTTATCTCTAATAAGCCACCTCAAAACTTAGAAGCATGAAACAATAACCGTTTTACTATGCTCACAATTTGGGGGCAGGGCACAGAATTGTGTCTGTTCCGCAGTGCCCGAGGGCCTCACTGGGGTGGCGTGGCTGGGATGGTTCTGTTGGAGCCATGTATCTAGGGCCTTTCTTCCAACATCAGCTGGGCTCCTTGGTTATCATGTCTGTAGATAGTAGAATGTCCAAGAAGGCTTCTTCATTCATATGGGTGGGGCCTGGGCTGGGAAGGCTGCCCCCGCTGGGCCCAGATGGATCTCTTCCTCTCCCTCGCTCCCTTTCTCCCCCACCTCCATGCAGCTAGCTTGGTGGTCTCAGATGGTCAGACTTCTTACATAGCACCTGGCCCATCCCAGAGTTAAAGTTCCAAGAGGCCAGTGCAGAAGCTATGAAGCTTCTTATGACTTGGCATGGGAGGTCTCAGACCATCTATTTGATCCTATTTTATTGGTCAAGCAGGTCCCTAAACAAGGGCTATTCCTATTTAAGAGAAGGGGAATTTTACTCTACCTTTCAATAGGAGGAGTGGCAGAGAATTTGTATTCATTCTAATGTATGACACCCAGGTAACCTGAACGTGGGACCAGGCTTAAAAACCACAATGTAAATGTACCAGACCTTATTAGCAAGCCCCCACTGATGGATATGCAGGTTGTTTCAGATCTGTTGTTATTGTAGGTAATACATCAGTGAATATGTACAAGTCATCATTTCACATATGGGTAACTATGGCTGGAAGATAAATTGCTGGAAGTAAAATTGGTGGATTAAAGATCAGGCACTGAAAGTTTTTGAGTGGCAAAGTGACACAATCAAGGCTAAATTTTAGGAAGCCCAATCTGTACTGCCCAGGATGGAGCAGAGGGAAAGTGGAGTTGTCGGCAGACAGACCAGGCTGAAGGTGGTCAGACTGTCCTGGGGAGAGATCATAGGTAGAAGTGTATTAGAAAGGGACAGGTGGGATGGAGCATCAGAATGCTGTGATTCCTGTTGGCAAGTGATGGAAGACAGAGGCTAATGCGCTGATGGGCTTGGGGGTACTGCTGACATGCACTGCAGTGGACATGGCCAGTTTCTTAGGAAAGGAGAGACTTGAGATGATACAAAAGGAATGAGGAGAATTTTAGTAGGTGGTGAGGAAAGGGGAAGACAACCTTTGGCCAGCACTTTGTGTGTTACAAGTCATGGAGGGAGCTGCTTCTTGAGATAGATAATCCAACTCAAGTGCTTAGGGCTTACACAGTCCCTGTCACACAGCAAATATTCTAAACTATGATGCATTATTGTAAGTATTGCCTATCAGAATCCTAATAAATTAGAACATGACTTTGGATAACAACTATCATTGCAGTACTTCTAAACAGATCCATGTGGAGTGGGAAAAGCTTTGACAAGGTCCTACACTCTTCAACCTAAGGCCCCATCTGAAACAGATGGTGGTTTCCTCACTCTGTCCTGGAACCACTGGGGACTTCCCTCCCATCAGGGGGAACTGACACTGGCTGGGCAGAAGCATCCCTAGAATCCCATTCCTGACCCATCATCACCCTCCCGGCTTGGTACTTATCTCCTTGCCACCCTGGAAAACCTGAGCTCAGGAGCTGACTTTCTTTAGGGTGCATTAACAAAGGAGAAATCCCAGAGCAATTATGGAAAGGGCGTCACTGTAATCAGTACTGAAAAGACCTGATCTAAAGACTTGTTCCAATTCTAGGTGGCACATGGTAATGAAAAAAAGATGAAATCATATCTGGATAGCACATTATGATAGAGCTTATCATACTGACCCTCTGGGTCTCAGCTTCAAAAAGCCACATCCTCCAGCAAGTCCTCCCTAACTACAGTGAGATTATTCAAGTGCCTAAATATATACCTTTTTATACCTTGAATCTCCCTTTGTCATAACAGTTATCACACTATTGTTATTCTTGTGTACATGTCATATATATACACCATCTTATAAACTTTTGTTTGTATGTGTCTGCAGTGGTGAGACTCTAAAGTGACCCCTAATAATTCCTGCCTCTTGGTCTGCCTTGGTATTATCCCCTCCTCTTGAGTATAGGAAGGGCCTGTGACTTGCTTCAAATCAATAGAATATAGCAAGGTGATGGGATGTCACCCCTGTGGTTACATTAGGTCACATAAGACTCCATCGCAGTGGACTGGACCCCCTGCTGGCTTGATGAAGTAACTGGCTCTGTTGGAGGAGCCCGTGTGGCCAGGAACTGCAGGAGGCCTCTATTTGTCATGGGTAACCTCTAGGACCTGTGGATGGAATCTGTCTGACCACCAACCAGAACCAGGGCCCACATTTGCACCGCGGTAAAAAAGTGAATTCTTCCAACAAGGTACATGAGCTTGGAAACAGATTTTCCTCCAGACTTTCAGATGAGAACACAACTCAGTGGACATCTTGACTGCAACTTTCTAAGACCCTGAGCAGAGAAGCCAGCTAAGCCATGCCCAGACTCCTGACCCACAGCAAGTGTGAAATAAAAATGTGTGTTGTTCTCAGTCTCTTAATCTGTGGTGATTTGTTACACAGCAATAGAAAACGAGTATGTCCCCACCCTAGACTATAAGCTCTGTACAGGCAGAAACAACATCCATATTGTATCCCCAGCACCTCACACTGTGCTCAACAAATATTTGTTGAATAAATGTGCATCAGTCCTACAATATTTACATTCATTCCATAAGCAGGATTATTTTCACCCAAGTTTTTCTACCACTGAGAGAAGATGAGTGACACCATCCAAGATTCACATAGAAAGAGAAAAGACTTGAACTAGTATCTCCTAGGACCAAACCCCAAGCTCACTTACTAATGTCACAGCCATGAGAACAGTGCAGGCTTTCCACCTTGGCAGAGCCAGTGGGCACCTACACAAATTATTGTCCCTAGCCCATACCCTTGGCAGATATCACTAATCAATCCCAATATGCTTTCAGGCTTTCATTGCAAACCTCAACTCAGCATTTCAGCAACCACAAGCAATTGAGGGGAGCTGGCCCAGGAGAAGAAACCTATTTATCAACTGAGTTCTAAGCTCCTCACTGGCATCTCCATGCAACTGAATTTAAAATCCATTCCTAGGAATGTATGGGAAAGAACAGGAAAGAAATGAAAGCCTGAGCATGGGGAAAAGTGGTATCCAAGAAAGAAAAGCCAAGGAAAGAGACTGGGAGTGGGGCTGGGAAAAGACTATGTTCCTAGAACCTTCCCTGCAGAGGAAAGCCTCCCGACATTCCCAGGCAGGAAATTCAACTACTGATGCAAGTTACAGCTGGATTCTGTTATGGCTGAAATCCCCAAATCAGCTGACAGATTCTTCCCTGTACAGAAATCAGACTCAGCAATTAGAATCCTTTGTATATTATTATTACCATTGCCATGCCATCCCAGCTGATAAGTGCACCAGGGGTGCTATGAATTTGCCGTGGCTGATATTTTTATTGTTTTGACTATTAAGGTGTTATGTTTGCTTGAGGGGTTGCAGTTTTGATATTTTAAACATTAGTGTCCAGAAAGGTAAGCTAACCATTCAAACAAGGAGTACCTATGCTGCCATAAGCAGGATAGAGTCTTAAAGTAAGAAAACAGAAAAGTGAGGAAAGCAGTCAATGGATTAGTTGTTTCCTTTTGAGTTTCTGTATTTGTTAATAAATTGATTAAACCCACTCTGCTCTAGACATTAAATAGACCAGGGTTACCAAGTATATTGTGCTGACGATACCACCTCTCATGCTCACGGCAGGCATTACTAATTAATCACATCATTCTTTTCTCCTTGAGTCCCAGCTTGGTCTTGGAAACATTTCCAACCTGTAGGTCAAGGCAGCCAATAGCAATCTATCATTTTGGATCTCAAGGCAGAGCTACTTGCCATCCAAGATTATGGGAATAGCCCCAACTCATGAGTTGCCAAGCAAAAAGCAGTAAAGTGAAGCTTTTACAATTAAGAACACAGGCACTGGACCCAGCGTGCCTGGATTAGAAGCCAACCTCTGCTATCCACTAGCCATTCCATACCTCAGTTTTGCCATAAGATGGGGATAATCATAGCAGCTACTCCTGGAGCTACAATGGTGATCAGGTGAGTTCAGATATATCTAGATGTTGGAAGACTACCTGGCAAATATAAGCACTGGCTACTCTTATATTTTGATTCCTATTGTTCTATGTGCAAGATCTAGCTCTCCTACTAGACTGTAAACTGCTCAAAGGTAGATACCATGCTTTTCCTTCTTTGCATCCCAGCACTTAATATGCAGTAGGAGCTGAGTCGGTATTTGTTAAACTGCCCAATCAAACTCTTTCAGCCAGACTGACAGACTCACTATTCCTCCCCCCAATGGCTTGCACATTTCTGCCTCCTGTCTCTCCCACCCTGCTTCCTGTATCTCTTTAAAGCTCAGCTTCACCTCTGACCTTCCACTCTCGCCACCAAACCCCAGTCCACTAATATTCTGATTCCTACCCATCCTTCAAAGCCTCCCCAGCTGGAGTTCACCAAATATTTCCAGCACTCTCCCTTCTGGGCACATGGTAGAACTTTACTTTCTGCTCTGCCGCCTGTGGTTGAGTAGGACCATATTAAAAATATGGCCTGTGTGTGGAGAATTTGATTGCTGGTATGAAACATGTTCTCAGATCTCTTTCCTCCTGCCACAACCACCAGCCATGTTCCAGTCTGTGGCTACTCCATCTGTCTGGTATGGTGTGAAAATTAGGTGAAGCAGTGCCACTAGCTGACCTGTGATGGACCAAGAGCATGAATGAGAAATAAATCACTTTTTTTTAAGCCACCAAAATTTATTGCTGCTATTCCTGCACCATCACCTGATTAATCCTGACAGATATGTTGCCTGAAGTGCAGCATCCTCCTGGAAGCCTGCTCTGCCTGCCCTGGCCCACAGTAATTTCTTCAAAAGGGCAGGGAAAAGAATCCCTTATTCATTTTTATCCTCAAACCTAACATCGTGTCTTGCACATAGAAAGTACTCATTAACGGACTGTTGAATGAATGAACAGCTGTAAATCTCTGAGCCTCTAGCTTTCCAATCTGTAAAACAAGATAACACATTTCTTGCTCTTCATACTTAGCTGGGCTTTTGTGAGGCTAGAATGGAATTATGTGTAAAGAAAACGTGATTTGTAAACTACAAAACAACGTACACATCTCAAGAAATATTATTAGATGATCAACTACTGAGAAAAATTCTCAGAATTCATTCATTCATCTTATACCTGGTACTATTCCAGTTTGACAATGAACTGCCTCCTACACACACACAATTCTTGAATTCAGCTGCTTTAAATTCAGGAATAATAACAGTGGTCCACATCCATAGAATAGCCAATATATGTCAGACACCAGGCTGGGCGCTTTTCACAGCACTGTCACTTATCATGTCCAAAGAGTCATAGGAGATGGGTGTCAAATATCCATTTTACAGATGGGAAAACAGAGGTCCAAAAGAGTTAAGTCATTTGCCCCAGGTCAGATGGCTAGAAAGTGGCAGAGTCAGGAGCTTGGCCAACAATCCCAAGTATTCAGACGACCTGGGGAACATCAGCCCAAGTATTTGGAGTTCTTGGATTCGAAGCCACAAGCCACAGCACTCTTCTACCTTCCAGGGAAGGTAGGAACCAAACACTCTCTGAACTGGGCAGGGCAGGGCACTGTGAGCTCCAGAGTCCTTGTATGGGCTTCAGCCCCACTGCAGGGACAGCAGACTCTGTGTAAAGCAGACTTGCCCAGACACTCATTTCCCCAGTCACAGGCTGAGCTGCTGACAGGTGTTTACACATCCGTGTAGTTGAGTCCGCTCCCAATTTAAGAAACTCGACATAAGGCCACACACACACACACACCATTTACTCTGCTGACAGGTGTTTACACATCCGTGTAGTTGAGTCCGCTCCCAATATAAGAAACTCGACATAAGGCCACACACACACACACACACACCCCATTTACTTCTCACTTTAGAAAGGTTTATGCCATAAAAAGCATTTAAAATAGTGTCAGCTTCACAAGTGTTTGACCATCACACTGGGCCCCAGGCCCAGAAGGCCCTGAACTGGGCTCTCCAGTCGCCATCTTGAAATTCTCAAATTTTTACTGTTGAGTTTGTGTTTTGTAAGTGACATCCCATGGGACAATAGAGCATCCTTTGGAGACCTAGACCTTAGCTCATGCAGTCTCAACTCCTGCCACCTCCCTGTTTCCCAGGGGAGGACTCAGCGGCCTGCATCCCACCTTGTCTCCCCCTGAGCATAGACATGGAGGTCGGCTCCAGGCGGCATGGGGACAGGGTGCTAGAATTTAAATCCCCTTTCCCACATTTGCCAACTGTATGATCTTGGGCATATTATTTAATCTCTCTAAGCCTCGGTTTCCTCATCTGTCAAATGAAGATAAACGCAATCCCTGAATCAGGGGGTTGTTATAAGAATTAAATCTGGACACCCCTGCGAGTGGCTAGCATGGTGCCTGGCACCCAGCAGCAGCTATTACATAGGCATTACAAGCTCACAGCAAGCCATGAGACAGGCTTTGTGATCCCAGGTCATAGATGGGAAACCAAGGCCCAGAAGATTAGGTTCTGCACCTAGGAGGCTCCTAGGAGAAGAGCCCAGATGCCAACCAACAGCTGCCAGATTCCAAAACCCATGTGGTTGGCCACCAAGCCACACTGACACCTGCATGGAATGGGCCTCTTTGGAGGGCCCGAGGTCCCACCCCAGGCCTGCTTCAGGGGCCTTTAAACCACAGCCCTCTGCACTTGGGATCTGACAGGACCTTGTAGCTCTCAAAATCCTGGTGGTGGTCAAAGTACCCTACCAGGTAGCAGCTGTGACCACCATTATGTGCCAGCCCCAAAGACCACTCATGTCTGTTTAACCTCCCCTCCACAGAGTCTCGTACATGCCATGTCTGGACAGGTACCTATAAGCATCTCTGATGAAAATCTATATAGCTGATAAGCTCCACTGTACCTACCTAATATTTGATGCTGACAGGGAGCTGTAGGAGGCAAGCAACAAGGTAAGTAGTACAAGCTCAGTGGAACTAAAGGCAAAGGAGAGAGAGTGAAAAAGGCAGACCAGGTACCAACTAAGGCTTGAAACCAAGGCTTTTATGCCTTTGAAAAACTGAATCCAGAAAATCTGCTGCTGCCTGTGTAGACAGTTGGAGGGCCTCTTCCCCAGACTGTTGCATTGTTTGGGGGCCTCCAGTTTCCAGTCTCACAGGCTGGGAGCACAGCGCTGAAGTGTCTGGACAGTGGGCCGTGGGGGGTGAGTCAGCCCCGGGAGCTGGCACAACCCTGGCCTCGCGTGGAGCCCAGGCCCGTCTCCGACACACGGCGGGGATTGGAGGCAGGAGTGGGTGTTTGCTGACAAGCAGCTTCATGGGAACGCTTGCCTGGGCATTTCTCAGTGCTGAATCAGGGAGAAGAGCTGGGCAGAGTGCCGGCAGAGTTCAACCAAGAGACAGAGAGGAGGGACAGAGGGAGGGACGGAGAGAGGGATGAAAATCAGAGGCTGGGGTGAGAGAGCAACCACCACACAAAGCAGCAGTACCAGCACAAAATCATCACCACCTGAAGGGCCACTGGGTCTTTCCGTGTGCTCCGTTTGTCCTCAGCCCAGCCCTGTGAGGTGCGGAAACACCAGGGAACTGTTATTCTCTACACATGAAGAAACTGGGGTTAAGAATGGTCCAGAGCTACACAGCAACTAGTGGCTAAAATGAATTCAATCTCAAGCCTCACAAAGCCTGGTGCTTTTCCACATCCAACCCATCACCTGCTCCACCTCTGGTAGATGTTCTC
Organism: Smutsia gigantea; assembly: GCA_032199065.1. Lineage (NCBI taxonomy): Eukaryota > Metazoa > Chordata > Mammalia > Pholidota > Manidae > Smutsia > Smutsia gigantea. The sequence goes on from JAVSCE010003595.1 coordinate 360,346, forward strand.
ACCTTGCTCTCCGCTTCTCCAGAGGTTAGAAAAAGTCAGACAGACAGGCAATGGAGCCCATACTGAGGGGGCATCACGTCTCAGCCAGACTGGGAGGGAGTGAGAGCCAGGAACACAGGAGACTGACGGGTCCTGTTCAGCCCTGAGGGGCGATCCTACACCCACCTACGGAGATGGAGAGAAAAAAGTCCAGCTCTCCCCGCACCACCCCTTTCCTCCCTCATGTGTCATCCAGAACAGTGCTGTCCAATAAAAATATGACCCGAGCTACACATTGTCATTACAACTTTCTAGGAATATTTTTAAAAGCAAAAAAAAAAAAAAGAAGTGAAATTAATTTTAATAAGACATTTTATTTAACCCAGTCTATCCAAATAGTATTGTTTCAACATGTAACCAACCTAAAAATGATTGAGATATTGAAAAAAACTGTGGGTTTTTTTGTACTAAGTCCAGCGCATGCTTTACACTTCCTCCACACCTCACTTTGGACCAGCCTGGGCACGTGTGGCCAGTGGCTACTGAGTTGGACAGGGCAGGTCTACAAGATACCAAGATATCCAAATGAATACAATCTCACTCTATATGATTTTAAAAAGGTGTTTTTTTAATTATCAAGCAGGAAAACTGATTTTTTTATGCACAGTTCTATAAATTTTAACGCACGTAACCACCTCCATAAACAGGGCTCAGAACAGTTCCATCCCCCACAAAGAACTCCTTGGTGCTTTCTGTTTACTGCCATACCCTCCACCCTCCCCTAATCCTCCTAAAATGGAACCACCCAGTGTGGAAGCTTTTGAGACTGGCTTCTTTCACTCAGCATAATACCTTTGAGATTCATCCAGTTTACTGTGTGCATCAATTGTTCGTTCCTTGTTATTATTGAGTTTTATTATATTGCATGGATATACCACAGTCTGTATATCTGTTCAACTGATGAAGGACATATTTGAGTGGTTTCCAGTTCGGGATGATTATGATCACAGCTGCTATATACACATGTACAGGTTTTTGTGAACATAAGTTTTCCTCTCACTTCTCAGGAGGGGGACTGTTGGAACATATGGTAAGTGTGTGTTTATAAGAAACTATCGGATTGTCTTCCAGGGTAGTTAGACATTTTTTAGTCCCATCAGCAATGTGGGTGGAAGAGTTCCAGTTGCTCTGCATCCTTGTTAGCACTTGGCACTGCCAACATTTTTATTTTAGCCATTCTGATAGGCGTGTAGTTAGTTGTATCTCTTTATGGCTTTAATTTGTTTCTCCCTAATGACTCAGTATGCTGAACACCGTTTAATGTGCCTCATTGCCCTCCATGTGCCCTGCTTGGCAATATGTCTATTTAAGTCTTTTGCCCATTTTTAAGTTAGGTTATATGTTTTTAAAGTTTTATGTATTTTAGATACAAGCGCTTTGTTGGATATGTGATTTGCAAAATACTTTCTCCTAGTCTCTGCATCATCCTTTTACTCTCTGAACATTTCGATGACGTCCAAATTTATCAATTTTTCTTTTATAGATGATGCTTTTGGTATCTTTGCCTAACTCCAGGTAATGAAGATTTTCTCATATTAAGTTTGTGAGCAATAAATCACATGTTCAGAGGCCAAGGCTATTTAAAAACTTAATGTCTAATAAATTCAGCTGTGGATTTTAGTTGTGAAAATCCACATTGTCAGGCGGATTCATTCATTCACTCCACAGATATTTAATAAGTGGAAGATCATCACAGATAAACAAAGATGATTAAAATTTGATCCACAGTAGTAGCTGCCATTAACTGAGGGTCTAGAGCAGTGGCCACATAAATATCACCTATGCCCTCCAATCTGGCTTTGCTATCCTCATTTTACAAGAGAAGAGCCTGAAGCTCAGGACAGTTAAGTAAATTTCCAGTCACACAGGCACAAAGGTATGGGAGAGCTCTTTGGTTTTAGCAACAGAAAACAGCTTCACTTACCTTAGGGGTACAAAATAAAGTGGTCTGCAGGCACTTCATAGAACCAACCCAACGGCTGAATAACCAAATATTGGAAGGGAGGAAAAAAAAAATCAAGGCAGTTCAAAAATCTAGATACCAGGAAAAAATATGGATGTGAACTTCCAGGCATCCTCTTTGAAGGAACTGTGTTCAACTAGTTTCAGCTCTTGCGCATGTCCTCTCTACATTCAAGCTCCCTGGAACAATCGTCTCACGGGCCTGTTGAGCCTGGCGACCATCTTCCCACGGAGGAATGATGGAATCCCTTGATCGGCAGTCCCACCAAGACCAGGTGCGATCATGGGCGTTGTCTCCTTTCCTTGTCAAAGGAAGACTGAGGCTCTGATTCTGGAGGCAAAGGGAAGGACAGATCTTGAGGACACAAAAACCACAGAGACCCACCCTTGCAGTGGCTTCCAGCATTTTGTACCTTGATTCATGTTAAGAAATATATTTTACCAACATGAGAATATATTCACATACAACTGAAATGAAATTTTCACCTAACAGTATGTATCCTCACAGTGTGTGGTACACTCTAATGTGTCATAACCATTTCCTCTCCTTTTTAAAAAATGGATGCTGTGACACCCTCATGGGTCACAACCTGCAGATTGGAAAACACTGCCCTTGCCATGACCGCCTTCCTCTCCCTACCCACGAAGGCTCCAGAAGGAGGGACGTGGGCAGAACGATGAAGCTGTGGAGTGGTGAGCTCTGCAACGTGTCCTCAGAGAATACTGACTGATCTGCCTCACAGGATGGATGTGTGACCAGAGACGCAAAACTCCTATGAGTAAGAAAAGGCTGATGAAAGATAGATGTTTTCCTTCAGAAGCCGATCCTGAGACAAGGATTGGGGTCCAAGTAGCTTTCTTGTGAGGTGATCCCAGGAAGGATATGGAGGCAGTGGGGGAGTGAGACAGGGAAGGGAGGAAAGTGAGCCAAGCGCTCATGGTGAAGGTGCTGTCACTGCGGGAATCTGGGGCCCAGTCTCCCGGGACACCCCCTGAGAAACTGCAGAGCATGCCTCAGGACTGTCCCCCCAAGAGGCAGGGAAGCTGGGGTGTTCAGCCACCATCTTCTGTCCCTCCCTGTGAGGTCGCACCAATGCCATTCATTTCCCAGTATTTCCAGGCTGCCACTGGGTGAGGGCCAAGCGCTCACAGTTGGAGAACGCCCTCAGGCTGAGAGCTGCAGAAGCTCTGGGCTATGTAGGAGTATCTGCTGATGACCACCAGCCACCTAGCCACCCTGAGCACACACGCTTGGAAGGTCTCTTGCGAGATGTAACCAAGAAGGAAAGGAGTAACCCCAGAGGCCATTTTCATTCACAAGCACCTGCCTGTCTTCCCAGACCACACCTCACAGGTGCAGCCTACTGTCCACAGTACCTTGGAATCACTAATCCCCTGATTTCTAAATTCACCCAGGTGGCCCCATTCTGGTTGCCTGGTTTCCTGCCTCAGCATTGCTGAGGAAGGACAGGAAATCTGCCCAGCCAGCTTACCGGTCTTACCTGACCCTTCTGATGCTCAGCCAGCATCCTAGAGAGTGTCTCATACTCAGCCAGCAATCTCTGCCACAGCATTCAGAAAATCTTTATCCACCCTCTCCCCCCACCTTAGAGCCAGAAGAGAATATGGCCCATTCCTGTCAAGGCCCCAATGAAAACAAATATCCAGGACACAGGGGAGGAATACAGCACACAAAACCTGCTTAATCACCTATTTGTCAGATTAGAACACAGAAGACAGACTGACTTTGGGAGTCAGGTCCAGTGGGATGGGAATAGAAGAAACACTGAGTAGAGTGACCATCAGCAGTGCCTCGGGGCCTGGGGTCTTACCCAGTCATCCAAGGAGCTTTTAGAGTACCAATTCCCAGTGGGGTGGGGGGGGGGTGGCCCCCTGGCATCTGCACATATTTTAAATTCCCCAGATTCTAATGGGCAGGTAAGATAAGACTGGACAGGAAAGAAGCAATAACATTTCTCGGGTTTTTTTTTTAGGTAACCCTTATATCTCATCTAATTCTCTCAATAATGCTATATATTACATATTGCACCCATCTCAAAGGTAAGAAAACTGAGGCTGAGGGAAATCAAGTAACTCACCCAAGTCCCCATTGTTATGAGCCAAAGGACCCACATTGCCATCCAAGACTGAGTCCAAAGGCCATGACTCTTTCTACCCCACCATGCCATCTGCCAAGGAAAATATTAACAAGATTAATGAGGAGAAAGGGGACAGAAAAAAAAAATTGAAAGCAAAGTCACTGGATAAATCAAGACTGGCCCAGGTCTGGCATGCAGGGAAGGGCCTGGGGGCAGGAACAGCCAGGGATAGCCGAGGCTTTTGCACGGAGAAAAATGAAGTGAAGCGAAGCCACCAGAAGGGATGGAGTAGCAGCTTACCCTGTCCTGCCGCAGCTCTCCCTGAGGTTGGCTCTGCTCTCATCCGAAGTCAGCTCACGGGACCATTTTCCCATCAGACCCGAACTGTGACTTGGAATGTCAGAGCCTGCCAGCTAGTGTTTGAGAGCCACGAAGCGTGTTCCATCTCCTCCCTCCCCTCCCTGACCTCCAGGCTGACTATCTTCAGCTGTGAGAATAAACCAGCATCACAACAACCAGCCTTTCCTCATTTCTGCCACTGATTTCCCTGTTTGACTGCTTGGCTCTCTGAGCTCTGCGGCCCACTCTGATTGAAGGGATATCCTGCTGCTTACAGCCTCCTCTGGGACTGCTCAGACAGGAGAAACCCCATCCATTTCTACTCCTCCGTGTTTCTACTCCGTGAAACGGAATTTTACTTAAGCATCACATTTGAGGAAGGAAAAGGAACTTCAGTCTTTGCTTCCTTGATGGGATTCTGCAGCAACAAGATGCCCAATAAATTAAGGCAATCCTCAAAAGGAAAACTTCAGAACAACATCTCCCAAGTGTGCTGTGTTTCCAAAGTCCAAAAGCATCTTTCAATAAATATTGGGAAACTGTAAAGCTGGAAGAGACTCTAGAGATGATCTCTCAGAAAGGGAAGTGAAGGCCCAAGTGGGGGAGTGACTTACCCAAATCTCCGGGCCTGAGGCAATGGCAGAGGAGGGGCTGGAACCCCCTGGCTTTTGTCCCCAGGTGGTGTCTTACAGGCAGGGACTGCAGGCTGAGACAGGACTGAAAAGCAGCACACGGAAGGTGGGCCCCCTTGAGCCCACCATGATCTCTGAGAGATACATTTCACCAACATGCAAGCATATATGTGCATGACTGAAATCTAGGTACAGAAAGACTTGACGCCAAGGAAGATACTGGATTTAAAGCCTGCAAGCTTAGCCTCAAATGTGAAGAAAACAAAGTGATCTTCACTCTTTACTAACCCATCACTCCCAAATGAACTAATCCGAGGGCCACCTTACTGCACAAGCCCAGGAGGCACAGGTCACACTGTCCTGTTAATCTGTATTGTAGAAAGGCAGAAGAGGAAGAGCTGAAATATTAGCCATTATTTTTCTTGCTCTGCATTAACAGCAGAGACCAAGGCATTAATTGATAACTACAAAATTCATTAAAAACAAATAGTAACTTAAGAACAACCCCAGGAGACTTGCCTTTCAAGATTCAAAAGAATGAATCTATAAAAGCAAATTACTCATAAAGATGTCTGAAAGAGCGGACCCTCAGGAGCTGACTTCAGCATGCACAGATGTTAGCAATGTGGTAGGCATCGTGCTCAATGCTTTACCTATGGAAATTCTAAAAACAACCCTATGACATAGGTACTATTAATACTGCCCATTTTACAGATGAAGAAACTGACATGTAGAGCAATCAGCTTGCAGGTCACATAGCCAGGAAGTGACAAGGTGTGATGCAAAGGCAGCAATCTGGCTCCCAACACTGTGTGTTTGGCTATTTACAGTGTTGTCCCTTCTGTAGGACCCAGTTGATCCATGTTACTTGCTCCTGAGAGCTGGGAGCAGTTGGATCCTGCTCCATTTTCCTCAAGTCACTGCAAGTGACCTGCATGGAGTTTGCAGGTGGGGCATGAGTGAGGAAGTGATCTTGCACAGTGTTGTAGGGAAGAGCCTTGAAGGGAGGGGAACTGCCACAGCTCTGCTCCAGGAAACCTAGGAAGGATTGATGGTGTCATCAGGGAAGAGTCTCTGCACTGCCCAACATGCCTGGGAGCTCAGAGGAGGGCTCTGGGCCTCTGGGAATCCTCCCTTCCCATCTTCTTCCTTTGTACAACAGCCATCTTTCCACTATCAGAACAAAAACCGCAGGCTGATCACAGGACCAGAGAAGGAGACTTGATGCTAAATAACATTCAAACTCTTCACTCCCTGACTCTTGATTTGTCACACTAGCAAAATAAACCCCTTATTTTTCCATCATTTTGGCTGAACACATTCCTAACAGTATTTATCAATTCCAGTTGGAGGTACTGAAATAAACAAAGTATAGAGATGCTGAAGTGCTTGTCCAAGGTCATATCATGAATTGATTGGTGGAAAATCCAGGCCTGTTGAGTATCTGGGTCTTAAATTCCCAACCTAAATACTCCCCTAATAAATTATATTTCCACATAAATTGTATTTATGTCAAGAGCCAGAATGATCAGTGTTATAAAATATTTATATAGAAGCCAATTGTGCCCATGTATAAGAAGATTCCATCTGGAAATTTAAGTAGCTGAATTTGTTTTTGAAAACTATGGATTTCGCTTAATCTGTGCAAGTGGCTTTTTCAGGGTTGGGGCAAATCACACAGAAAGCTTCAGAAGAGGATCTGGCCACCTATCAAGCCCAGCTTCACCCCTCACCAAATGCAAGGAAGCGTCTTTGAATATCATGCTGTGAACTCAACCAAACAGAGCTGCTGGCCCTGACATCTATCTTAAAGAAGATAATGAATTCGCAAAAGTGATGCCTTTGAACCACTAACAAATACTTCATAACCTGATCACTTGGGAAGTCAGGATTGAAAAACACTATTGCATGTTTGCATGGAAAAAGTGCTTGAGCTTAAAGATATCATCTGTCTTCAGTTGATATAATTTAATGAAAACTATTTGCTGGACTCAAAAAATGCAATTAATAAATAAATGCAATAATAAAATGATATTCAAATGCCCTTGCTGAGAATTTGTGTCTGCAGCAAAGCTTCAGGATGTGATTTTGGTCAGAATCCCTGGAACTTTAGGGTCCCTGGAAGAGGTAGGCTATAGTCCTTTCCTTGAGAAGAGGTGTCCTTGGAACCATCCAGACGGATGGAGGTAGTGGTGCTTAGGATGAATCCCACTGCTGAGTAGACTCCGATTTGGGTGGCCCCATGGTGATTATCCTGGAGGCCTTGCCTATGCTCGTGTCTCTGTTCCCCAGAACACATCCTATTTATCCAATGTGAAAACACAACTTGGTAACTCAAGTTTTGCCAAATTCGCATGGCAAGTCAGGACATAAACAAAAAGACATAGTGTTGAGAAGTCTTTAGAACTGAGCCATTTGGCTGGCAGTAAACCAGAAACTGAGCCCACAGACTCCTGCCACTGAGGTCCCAGGGGCTTGTCTAGCTCTCACCCTTCCTAAGACTGATTCTGTGAGCTATTCCAGCACTTTCCTAAGAAATACTTCATTTTAAAGTTGAGCTAAATGGAATAAGTTTTAGTTGCTTAAAAACAAAAATATCATAGTGAATACATGTGACACTATTGTGCACACATTTGTAGAGTTACAGAGTCAGAAAAGCTAGTTTCTTCACACATCCCAGCAGAAACAAGCTGTCCTACTCTTGGGCAAATTGGGTGTGACCAGCAATCTCTACTTATCATCTCCAGGCCTCTAAGAAAAGGAGGTGTGGCACTCAGCCCTCACTCTGCACCAGAACCCTTCCTTCCCATGTTCTTTCTTCCACCTGTTGTGGTGCCAGTAGTGTGGCAAGTGATTCAGGATGTGGGCTTCATAGCTGGACCCCCGGGGCTGGAATCCTGGCCCTGTTGCTTCCAGCTGTGTGACATAGAGTATTGTCCACCACACCATGCCTCAGTTTCCCCATCTAGAAAAAGGGGAGGTAACCATAGTTCTTGCTTCAAGGGTTGTTGTGAGGATTGCTCAGAACAGCACTCCTCCCTCATTCCTCCACCAACCTCTTCCTGAATTCCAGGCATACTAGCCTACTTTCCAAAAACACATGCTCTTTCCTGCCTAGAAGTCTTTGGGGGACTTTGTACATTCTGTCCTTCCTGCCCAAGAACACCACCCCACCTAGACCTGTTCCCCTTATCCACCCAGTGATACTGGAAAAAATGGCTCCAGTTCTCCCCTCTCCCTGTATCTACACTAACTCGTTGCTCTGTGATTTCACAGCCCCTCCCATCAGTAGTCTATATTCCCCATCCCTTGATTTTGGGCTAGTTATGGACCTGATTTGGCCAATAAACAGTAGCGGTGACATTGTAGCAATTTTGAGCATGGGCTTCAAGAAACCTTGCTTGTTTCTTCTCTCTCTCTCTCTCACCCCTGCCCAGCCACAAGCCCAGGCTAGCCTGCTGGATGATGAGACACATGTGGATCAGTGTCTACCATTACTCCAGCCCACAACCAAACAATCCCCTAAAGCACAGCTGCCTACTGACCAGCATCTTACCATAGATGCACAATGTTCTCACTAGACCAGCTAAGACCAGAAGAACCACCAGCAGAACCCTGTCCAAATTGCCAGCACACTGCATTAAAAATTAAATTAGGGTTGTCTCAAGCCACTAAATTGGTGATGCTTTACCACATTGTGAAAGCAAGCAGATACACACCCTCTCTAAATCTCAGTTTTCTCAATGATATAATGGAAATAATGAAAATAAGAATAATAAAGCCAACCTCCTAAAATAAGTGTGACGATTCCATGAAATGAGGTTTGTAAAGTGCCTGTGTTGCGTTAAGTATTACATAACTGTTAACTGCCACAGACACGGTAATGGTGATACTGGATTCTTTGCCTTTCATCTGTAAATGTGGAAATAATGATTATCTAATGAGTACGGTTGTTATGAAGAATTAGGAAAATAGGTGTAAGGTCCTCAGCACCAACTCAAACACAGATCATCCATAAATGATTATTACTGATGTGTTAAGTATAATTCCTGAGGATTGGCTCCTTCACCCTCCTGGCCCTTGAACACAATCCACCACCATCAGCCCCTACCCTTCCCCTAGCCTTCTGTTTTCTCACTGTGACGATTAGACTTTGGCCCCCAACCCCCAGCCTCACAATGGGGCAGCGCAGCTTGCAAGGCCCCTATCGTGGGAGGAGACATCAGGTCCCAAGGCAGGAAGGTCGTATTTAGTCCCCTGGACGCTCGAACTTCAGCCACTAGGGGGCAGCCTCAGTCTCCAGCCTCCAGAAAGCTGGGGCCGTCCTGTGGGGTTTTCCATTTTCTGACTCCCGCTGGTGCTGGCGCCGTGGCACACGGGCCGCTCCCGCCCTGTGATCACTCACCAGTCCACGTTCGTCCTTCCCTCCTGACGGGAGAGTGCCCCTCCCCCAGCCAGCTTGAGGAGACACCAGTGGCGACACATCCCCAGCTCCGGGCAACCTCTCAACCAACGTGAGTGGTTTCATAATTCATGCCTGCCCATCAGTGAACAGATTTAGCCCTGCTGCCTGCTGAGTCTGGAAATACTGAATATTAAAATATCCCAGACGTTTGCCCTTCTGGTGCCCTCGCTTCTCTCAGATTCACATGCAGTTGGTTTCACAAACAATTCCAGAGACACACATTAATTTGTCAATTAAGTAGATTTTGAGCACTCATATGTGTAGCTTTCATTGAAAATGGGAAGGAATATTCAGGGCCACAGGTGCATAACCTTGGAGAAGTCCTAGTCTTCCAGCTTCAAAGCCAGTATATTTTCTCCTGCACCGCCTTGCTGCATAAACTCTCCTGGCAATTTCTGTAGCACTTTTTGCAATAAAGGAAAGCAGGCATCCTATCTGAAAAGTTTTACTGAGCAAAGTAAAGCAAAAGACCTGAGGAAACATTATCTACCCACTGAGGACAGCAAGTGAGTGGCTCCCAAGAATTAAAACCAGCCATTACTTCAGGACAGAGGAAGCAGAATCTTTCATATTTGCTAAAGAAAGGTAGGTGTGTGTCTTTGTGTGTGTGTCACACCCCCTTGCCAAAAGTTTAGCTGACTTCCCTCATGCACATCAAAAACTACCAGTATTTCCCACCGTCGATGTTGAGATTTTAAAACTTTTACTTATTAAAGAATTTCTAGGCTAATACACACCTTTGCTAATATCCAGTAAGGAACAACTGCAAAAGTGGGTTTGAGGTTTCAGGGAAGGGAGTGGGAGTTCCCCAGAGATTCAAAACACAGGAAGGGGGTCCTCCTCTTCTGGCAGATTTCCTTCTTTCATCCAGTAGGAATTTGGAGGGCCCCTTGACAGGCTGCAAGCACTGAGCAGCAGTCAGAAGAGCTGTCGCTGTCGTTCAGTGTGTGTAATCTAATTAAGGAGGCAACACTTCCATGGGGAAATGAAGGATGATGTCCAGGCAACACAGAAAGAATGTGTGGTAACCTGGCATAAGCACTGTAGTGGGCAACCGAGAGCTAGTGTCCACAGAGGGGGTTTGAAATTCCTCTATAATACATTCAGGAAAGAGGAAGTTAAGGCCAGAGTGCATAGTACAGTGAAGAGCCAAGCCAGACAGACCTGGATTCAAGCCTGGACTCTGCCATTCTCTGCGGCACCTTGGCCAGTGTACTGATTCCCTCTTGAGCCTCAGTTTCCTCATCTGTGATATGGGGATGATAATACACACTTCAGAGGTTGTCATGAGGATTCATGGGTCTCCCTTTAAACAGGTATCTCCTACCAGTGCTTCACTAGGCACTTTACCTGGGACTTGAAACAAGAGATTCTTTCTTGGCTTGAAAATTATTTAATCACAGCTGATGAATAAATTGCTGATGAATAAATTACTAATTGGATCAGGAAACAGTTAAAATAAGTGTGATGACTGATTACAACCAGGTGGCCATTGCCCACACATCTTCCCAAACTGACGGAGGCCATAATATTCTCTTTTCAGAGGTGCCCTGCCAAAAATCATGAATATCCACTGTATTAGTTTCCCATTGTGGAATCACAAAAGATCCCAAATAGGCAAAGCAGTCTTGAGAAAGAAAAAGCCAGAGGCATCATATTCCCTGATCTCAAACTATATTACAAAGCTATAGGATTCAAAATAGCATGATATTGGCATAAAGACACATAGTCCAATGGAACAGAATAGAGAGCCCAGATATCAATCCACTCATGTATGGTCAACTAATTTACAGCAAAGGAAGCAAGAATATACAATGGGGAAAGGACATTCTCTTCCATAAAAGGAATTTTTTAGAAAAATTCCAAAAGAATGAAACTAGACCACTATCTTACACCTTACACAAAAATTAACTCAAAACAGATTAAAAGCTTGAATGTAAGACCTGACACCATAAACCTCCTAGAAGAAATCATAGGCAATACACTACCTGACATTGGCTTGGCAATGATTTTTTTTTTGATCTGACTCTAAAAGCAAAGGCCACAAAAGCAAAAATAAATAAGTGGGACTGGATCAAACTAAAAAGTTTCTGTACAGCAAAGGAAACTATCAAAACTACAGAAAGAAGTCATACAATTCAATAGCAAAAAAGAATCCAATTAAAAACTGGGCAGAGGTTCTGAATTGACATTTTTCCAAAGAAGACGTACAGATAGCCACAAAGCACATGAAAAGATGCTCCACATCACTAATCAGAGAAATGCAAGTCAAAACCACAATGAGCTATCACCTCACACCTGTGAGAATGACTTATCAAAAAGAAAAGAAATAGTAAGTGTTGTCAAGGATATGGATAAAAGGCACCCCTTGTGCTCTCTTGCTGGGAATGTAAATTGGTACATCCACTATGGAAAACAGAATGAAGTTCCTCAAAAAATTAAAAATACAACTACCATATGATCCAGCAATATATCTTCAGAAAACAACACTAATTTGAAAATATATATGCACCCCTGTGTTCATTGCAGCACTATTTACAATAACCAAGATATGGAAACAATCAAAGTGTCCATCAATAGAAAAATGTTTAAGAAGATGTGACACTTATACACAAAGGATATTACTCAGCCATAAAAAAGAATGAAATCCTACCATTTGGGACAACATGGATGGACCTAGAGGGTATTATGCTAAGTGAAGTAAGTCAGAGGAAGACAAACACTATAGAATCTCTCTTACATGTGGAATCTGAAAAACATAACAAGCAAACTAACAAAACAAAACTCATTGATACATAGAACAGAGAACTCACAGATACAGGGGTTGCCAGGGGAGAGGAGATGCTGGGGGTCCAGTTAAATGAGTGAAGGGGGCCAAGAACTACAAACTTCCAGTTATAACATAAATAAGTCATGGGGATGTAATGGACAGCATAGTGACTATAGTTAATAATACTGTATTGCATATTTGAAAGTTGCTAAAAGTAAATCAAAGTTCTCATCACAAGAAAAAAAAATGTTTGTAACTTTGTATGGTGGTGGATTGGTAATTAGAATTATTGTGGTGACCATTTTGCAGTGTATATTTGGAAATGGAATCATTATGTTGTACACCTGAAATGAGTATAATGTTGAATGTTAATTATACCTCAATAAAGATGAAAGAAAGAGGAAGGAAGGGAGGGAGGGAGGGAGAGAAGGAGGAAAGGAACAGAAGGAAGGGAAAGAAACTGAGCATGCAGATCAGTTGCTAGGAGGGATGGATAGAGGGCAGGATGCATTGTAAAAGGACACAAAAACTTTTTAGAATGATGGATATACTATCTTCATTTTGTTCATGGTTTCGCACGTGCACACATATGTCAAAACCAAACAGCATATTTTACATAGGCATAATTTAGTGTATGTCATTTATAACTCAGTAAATTTGAAGAAGTAAAAAAGAATTTTATTGATTCAAAATCCCATCGTGTTAACAGGTTGGCTCTTCACGTTTCCATGTTTCCTTTCAGGCCGTCCTCACACTTACAAGCAATTGTTTGTGCTTCGGAGCAGATGCCATTCTGCATTGCTCTTTCCATGGAACGACGCTCAAGCACTTTTCCATGTAGCTACGCACTTTTTAGAATTGTGCATGCCAGTGGCTACGCAATTTTCCATCCAGTTGATGACATGTAATAGCTTCCCAGTTGACTTGAGGGTTTTGGGGGTTTTTTGTGTGCTGTTTGGTTCTTTTGTGCCGTTGTTTGTGTTTGTTTCCTTGTTTTTGCTGTGACAAATAAGGCTGCAATGAATAGCTTCACGCATTTATATTCTTCTCTTTTGATTTCTTTCCGTAAGATAATTTCCCAGGAGCAGAATTCTACTTGAACGGCTCTGCGATGTAAGCAAAACAGAAGTTTTTCCTATCCTGCAGATGAAGAAACTGGATCCAGGAGGAATATAAGTGACTTCTCCACAGTCACTGGCCGGCGACAGGACTAGCTCCAGATCTTTGAAACCCCCAATCTCCTGATGGCCGGAACAGCGCTTCTTCAGGGCATCACCTCCCACTTGGGAATGACAAATCCACTGGATGTCTTTCCAAGTCCCCACTCTGCACCCTCTCCAAAAACAAACAAAATGTGGGAAATGTTTAATCACTACACTCTCACCATATAAAAAAAATCATTCCACGTTCCCCTCCCAATTTTGCTGAGGATGCTTGGGTGAGGTTTATGGAGTTGCAGACACTAAATAGATTAAAATATTGGATGGACTTTTTCCCTCATCATTGTAACAGTACCATTTCCCATCTCGGTACATTTTCTTTGAGATATTCTTCGAAACAGATGCAACCTTTTTAGTGTTTATTTAGGTCATTTTCAGTGTGTTGTTTCTTAAGTAACATTGAAATGAACAATGTCATGCATTATCTTTTTTCCCTTTGAGTTATTTTTAGGGATGAATTCCCAGAAAAGAGATTATGGCCTAGAGGATATAAGGGCTTCTGTCGGGGCTTCAGGAACATTCCCAAAATGCTTTCTAAAAGCATTGCACTCATGTCACCACTACTAGCCATTCATAAGGACACCAAATTCATTAATTTTAATTTTTACTAATTTAATGGTATAAAACTTTGACATGAGTTAAATTAACTTCTTTGGTAACAGTTTAAGCTAAAGATGTTCCATATTAATTTGCTGAATATAGATTCTTATGTGACCTGATTTTTCATGTCTTTGTAATTTCCCTCCCTTTAAGCAGAACTAATCACATCTTCCTTGGGTCTCTCTTACATCTACTTTCCACCTCTAATCTTGGACCCACCACAGAGTTGAAGCTATCAGTTCACATATGAGCTCCTGGAGGGTAAGGGCTGTGTCTTCCTTCTAGAACTGCGCGTGTAGGTAGCCACTCGTTACATGCGGTCGTTGAGCACCTACAGTGCAGCTAGTCCAAAGCAAGAGGTGCTGAAAGTGTAAAATATACACTGGATTTTGAAGACTTAAAGAAAAACAGAATGGAAAAAACCTCATTTATTATGTTTATATTTATTCCATATTGAAGTGATAATATTTTGGCTATGTTGGGTTAAATAAAACAAATTATTTTAAATTTGATTCACTGTTAATTTTTACTTTTTAATGTAGCTACTAGAAAATTTAAAACTATAGGCATGTCCTCATATTATATTTCTATTGGACAGAGATGCCTAAAATCCTGATGCTTAGACCAATGTTTTCAGAGAAGTAATTCATTAAATGGTTGAGAATGGCTTACAGGTCCTTAAGGGCCTGTTCCTTAACAATTTGATTGTGACCCTCAGTTAAAAATCATCATCCTCATTGATCCCTTCATCAAATTTATCCTTCCCTTTATTATCAGTGACACCGGCTGAAAATTGCCATTAAAGGCAGCCAGGAGAAAAGAAAAGCAAGCAATATGGTTGGTTCAACAAATACTGAGCATTTGCTCTTGCCAGGCACTTTCCAGACACTTGGGACAATCAGTGAGCAAAGTAGACACAGATCCTACCCTTGAGAAGCTAACATGGGGTAGAAACAGCAAGTTAATGACAGTATTAGCATGTGCTATGGGCTATGGCAGAAGAGAACAAAGTGCTGGGGAGGACAGGAGCAGGTTGCAGTATTAAGTAGGTGGACATGGTAGGTCCATTGAGAAGATGAGATTTAAGCAAAGACTTGAAGGAGGAGGGGAGTTTTCCAAGTAACTTCCCAGGGAAAGAGCAGTTTTAGGCCACAGCTAAATCAAAGGGCCTATGGTGGGGCCGTGTGACTGAAAGGAAGTAGGAGACCCAGGTTCTCATCTCTTGGCCTCGGTTTCCCTGTGCCTTCTAGGTCTCCTTCTCTAGGTCCCATCCAGCTAAAACGTGCACAACTCCAGCACCTACGTCCCTCACAACTGTCCCCCACCCTCACCGCATCCCCTCCCCTCATCTCCCACCAAGCAGAGGCTTCTGCATCTCTCTCATTGTCTGAATTCTAGAAAAGGCTTTGCCCCAAGCACTGGGGGAGGGGGCAAATGGAGACAGAAGGCTTATTTATAGTTCGGGCAGTGTGGGCTGCTCTGCAAACCTGGCTCATCTATAGAATGAACAGCCGCTGCTGAAAGGATCATCCCTAGGGAGCTGCTCAGCTCGTTTGCCAGCCAGCCCAGACCCAGCTCCACAGAGAGAGTGAGGAAAATGGCAGGATGGAGGAAAACCAAGTCACAATCACTTCCTACTTGGCTTCCCTGCCACCTCTCCCATTACTAACCCTTCTCCACTCTGCCACAAGGATTCTGTGCTTAAAAGTGTCCCATCCAATTGCTCTAAACCCAAAGCTCTTTGCATGGTGAAAGAAGTCCAGTGGAGCCTGGCCCAGCCAAATGCTTCAGCGTCATTTCTTTTTTTCTGTCTAACCTTCCCAACACATCCCACTTTCCCTGAAGCCCCTATGCAAGATGCACTGCCCGAGCAGGCCTTGCTCCTGCTCCTCCTGTGGCCTGAGATGGCCCCCTCCCTTACCCACCTGGCAGACCCCCCACACTCCTCCTTAAAGGGGCCACTCAGCCGTCCCCTTCTCTGAGGACACAGGTCCTGGAGTCAGACTCCAAATCCCAGCTCTGCCACTTCCTCACAGGTGTCTAATGCAAGTTTGCTGGCCCTCTTAAGCTTTGGTTCCTCATCCCTCAAATGGGATGATAAATAGCACATACCTTGTGGAGTCAGAAGGATCGAGGGGCCTAATGCAGGTGACAAGCTTGTCACAGAGCCTAGCACACAGTACACACACAGTAAGCTGGGACAGTGCTACTCTCTTTGTAATATTATCATGATTACTCGAGTAACTACTGCTAATACCAGCAGCCTCCTAGTGCTGTGGTTTGAATGTTTGTGTTCCCCACAAATTCACACATTAAATCCTAAAGCCCAGTGGAGTGGTACTTGGAGGTGGAGCCTTCAGAAAATTATGATGTCTTGAGGTGGCCCTCATGAATAAGATTAGTGCCCTTATGAAAGAGGCCCTAGAGACCTCCCTGGTCCCTTCCACTGCATTAGGACACAGCTAGAAGGCCCCATCTATGAGGAAATGGACCCTCACAGACTCCGAATCTGCCAGCATGTTGATCTTGGACTTCCCAGCCTCCAGAACTGGAAGGAATAAACTACTGTTGTTCATAAGCCACCCGGTCTGTGGTGTTCTGTTAGAGCAGCCAGAATGGACTAAGTCCCCCAGGTAGAACGGATCCTCCCTCCAGTGTATCTCACACATTTTAGGTTGGGTTTCCTAAACTCGGTGTTGCTTCCCTCGATATCAGACTCTGAGGTGAGAACATGGATTTGGGAAGTGATCCCAGAAAGACAAATGAAGACAAAGGGAGAGGAGAAGAGCCTATAGGAGGTGTGTGAGGGGCAGAGAGATCTCAGTGGGTGACTGAGACTCAGTCCCCACAGGAGAGCCCCTATGAAAGTGTCACATCTACAATTAGACTGTGATATGCCAAAGACCCAAAACTGCCCAGTCAGGGAATGTTTCAGAGAAACTGGACCACTGGCAGAAGGGAACTGGTACAACTGGACGTCAAATATTTGCCCCAAACACCTCGAAAGTTTGCAAACTCTTTGCTTTAGCGATTCCACTTCAAAGAATGTATCCTAGGTGATTAATCATAGATGTACACACAAATATAGCTAAAGAATGTTCATTTCCAGAATTGCGTGTAATACTGAAAAACTGGGCACAATCTAAATGTCCAACAACAAGAGAATGGGTTATTAAGCCATAGCTTTTACCCACACTGGACCACATAGCAGCAGCCACTGAAAATGATTTTGTATAAGAAAGCTTAGTGTCACAGAAAAACTGCCCAGGATATTGCCTGGTCATTTTTAAAAGTAGATACATACACACATGAACTAATATGTAAGATATGATCTAATAAGAGTCATAATGTAATACACATGTGCACACACACGAGAACATGCATGCACATACACACACACACACAAAGACCTGGAAAGATATGGACCACAAATGATGACAGTGATAAGAGTGGGAGTGGAGTGGCTGGATTCTATTTTAGTTTTTTCCTCATCCGTATTTTCAAAATGCTCTACAGTGTTCATGTGTTATAGGGGCTGCTCTTACAGCATCAGGCCACCGACACGGAGTTGCAGCAAGAAGGCGGAGCGTCACTCAGCTTCCCGCCTGTCCAGACGGGCTGGTATTTTTCTCTAATATAAAAGATCCTGAGATGGGGTACTTCAGGGAGAACAGCTTGCCTCCAGCCCCTAAGGAGTCCACCTGGGGCATGTGTATCTCTGAAAACACACGGGCTTTTCCACTCAGAAGATACAGCCCACAACTTGAAAAGGAAATTAAATGCTTTTCTCAGTACATTTCTCCGTCTCCAAATTTTAATCATTGAAATAGGGCTACCTGCTGGTTTATGTTGCTTGAGGACTGATTAAAATAGGCTGATTCTATGAAGTTACCAGTAGATTTTAATAGGGGAAAAAATACAATCTAGGCATTCTGATCTCTGATCTTTTAGTCCCTTTGGATTTCATTTCATGCTCTCCGATTATCCTTTGAGGTGGGACTCAGCATATGATAAGGGAAGGAGGAAACTATATGGAAAATCTTTACATTCACTCAAAACATATTTTCTGATTTTTAGAGAAGGAGACAGGCCTCTGCCCTTCTCTGGTTTTTCTCTCTCTCAATAGGATTAGAGGAACTTTCATCCCTTTTATCACCTCTAGCGCCTCTGTCTAGGCCCTTCCTTAATAGCTTCCCACCAAGAGAGGGGTACAAGCTCCGGTCACCAACCAGAGTCTGGGGTGATCATGGGGCCATGCCTCACTAGCAGGAAACGCCATTATGCCCCTGCATCCATGAGCACAGCCCTCTTCCCGATTCCTCTGTCTTAGGGCAGGACCTGCCAGACCCAGGTCACCCTCTGTCCTGACTGTCAGGTGAGTCAGCCACCCTTGCCCTTGCAGCTGGATGAGTAAGTGGACTTAAAGACAGCTCTGTAGGTCCAGCCATTCCAGATGTGAGGGAGCAGGGAGAAGGAAGCCCATTTCCCCCCCTATCTTGAGGCCCCATTCTCCTGTCTAGCTTTTATCAAAGAAGGCCTTTTGGGGATTTTATGGTGCGTGCAGATGATTAAGCAAACTCATACTTTGTTCCCTATTGACTACTGTACCTTATATATGACTTGGCCAAGAACTCCTGGGGCAGAAAGGAGGTAAGGGAGAGGGGTTACTTTCCTCCTGAGAGCTTAAATCTGAACACCTGGTGTGTGCCAGCTGCTGAATACACAAGGAAGACACCCTCTTTGCCCTTGAGGAGCTCATGGCCTGTCGGAGGAGGCAGATAGGCAGGCAAATACCCATAATAATAAATACAATGCCCTGTGATGAATGCCATAATGTAAGAATGTACAAAGTACAGGGGGAGCCCAGAAAAGGGAAAACATTCCATTGTGATAGAGAGGATTGGGAAAGAGACTGGAAAGTCTCCACAGAAGTGGTATTTAAGCTGTGTCTTGAAGAGTGAAGAGGAGAAAAGAAAGGGAAAGAGATTCCCAACAGAGAAGACAGTCTTGGCAAAAGAAAACAGGAATGACTGCATGGCACCTTCCAGGAGCAGTGAAACACAGCCTTTTGGGGGGTGATTTTCTTACTATTTTGCATAAGTTCCTTATAAATTAAAGCTATTGTTCCTTTGTCTATTAGTGTTGTAAATTTGAGAATTAAACTGTAGTAGTGTATAGAGTAGGTTACAGTGGGAAAAAGCTAAAGATAAGGTGCTAGTTAGGAGGCTGTTCATCTACTTGAAGGCAGTGCAGACCCCAAGCAGGTGAGTCATACCAGGGATGCATCCCAAGTGGGTTGTCCACAGTCACACTTCGGTATGTGGCAAGAGCGAAAATCGAACCGGAAGGCAAATTACTGCATCCTAATGCAGTGTTCTGTGTCCTACCTCATAGACAGTGCAGCCTGGAAGGGTCTCAGGCAAGGAAAGGGTCGGCTGCCTATGGAATTTTTAACAGGAGAGATATGGAAAGTTTGAAAAGAAATGTCTTCTCTACAATTTCCACTGAAGTCCTACTCTTCTGACGGAATTCCATGAACTCACATTTCATTGAGGAAGCCCTTGGTAACCAGGAAACCAAAGTCAGTTTTTTTTTAATTGCTGGACCATTAACAAGAGCTTCATGGAGAAGATAGGATTTAACCTGGTCTTGCAGAATGAATAGGATTTGGATGGGTGGATGCTATGGTCTGAATATGTGTGTCCCCCCCAAATTCATATGCTGTAATCCTAAATCCTAAAGGTATTAGCAGGTAGGGCCTTTGCAAGGTGCTTAAATCATGAGGGTTCATCCCTCATGAATGGGATTAGTGCCTTATAAGCGATATCCCCAGAGAGATCCCTCACCCCTTCCACCATGTGAGAACGCTGAGAAGTCTGCAACCCAGAACAGGACCGTCACCTAACCATGTGAGTGGATCTCGGACTTCCAGTCTCCAGAACTGTGCAAATAAATAAATTTCCATTGCTTATAAGCTATCTACTCTGTGATATTTCATTATATCAGTCTGAACGGACTAAGACAATGAGGAAGAGATCAGCATGGCAGTCCCAGGAGAGGATTCCTTCGGGCTTCTACTATACACAGTCTAGGGGAACCACCCTTTCTCAGGTAAGTTCTCTTTGTTTTCAAGCAACAAAAATCAACTCAGTCTAGCTCAGGAAAAAGTGTAAGTGTTGTGGGAGAGATAATGGAGTGTCTCGTGCGCCATCACCTCATCACAAAGACTAACTGGCTCTCTCGGAATCCCAATTCTCAAAAACAGATCTGATTGGCCCAACTTGACTCACATGGTCAACACCAGCCAATCAACTCTTGATGAGAGTCTGGATCCTATGGGGTAAACACGGCTGCTTTGAGCGACTCTCAGAAAAGAAGGTGAGTATAAGTTGGTCTACACTACCCAAATTCAGTCTTTTCATACATTCAAGGTTGCTTCTGGCTTAGAACTAAAGATTCAGCTGACACCTGTGACCAGTTAGAAATCTAATTCAGTGTGGAAAGAAGGGTTGCCAGATTTAGCAAATAAAAATATATGATGCCCAATAAATTTTGAATATCAAACCAAAATAATGTCAGTATGTCCCATGTGATATTTAGGACCTACTTATACAACACAATACTTCATTGTTTGTCTGAAATTCAGATTTAAGTGGACATCTGTATTTTACCTGCTAACCCTAATGGAAAGGTGGTACTTTTGCAGGACTCTGATTTCTTGACACTTCTAAAATAATGATCACATCTCTGAGAATTTAAATGCCCAAGACATATGTAAGGATTTTCAATATGCCGATCTAAGGACACCATGAGTGAAGCCTGCATCCTGAAAGCAAGAGGTGGACCTGCATAATTAATAGTTAAATTGCTTTGTTGTAGAGAGTCAACTTATTAAATATGCATTTCAATTTTGGAGTGGTTGGCTGAAGAACTTGAGTATCAACAGATGGGAAATCCCTCACTTGCAGCCATGACCTTTACCTGTCTGGCTGGCACATAGGCCCACGTGCAAGAGGACATCATTATACCTCCAGATGCCATTCTCCAGAGCCTTTGGACAGGGAGCCCTGGACTCCCCCAGGGCAGGGCTGGAAGGGACAGGGCCACAGTAGCTTCCTAGATGGGTATATGGCCTCTTTGGCATATATGGGTCTTTTTACCACTTCACTCTTCCCCCTCTATGGAAAGGACACTGTTCTTTGTGTTAAATAAACTTGGGTCCTGGTCCTGCTGCTACAAGCTTTATGAGCTGGAGCAAATAAAAATATATATACTCTGAGCCTCAATTTCCCATCTATTGATTGGGGAGAACAAGATTACCCATCTTACAAGGTCATTGGGAAGGTCAATGACCTGCTGCCTCTTTGAAAATCAAATTCCATGGACCCCAATCCCTCAAATTTGTCCTAGTCTCCTTCCTCCTCATTATCTAAGGCACCAGGGTCAACATTTTAATACAGTCCTCCCAGACACCTTGAAATGTGCGAGTTGTTCACGATCCTACTCTGATAATTGCCAACCTTAGAGATTTGCTATTCCACTGTCCCCACCTCTGAGCCACCCAGGCTGCTGACATCACATCATAAATCATGTTATCCAAGAAAATCACGTTTTCCAGCCACAGATGGGCCCTACCTATGCTCAATAAGCTTTTTACTCTTCCTCAGTGGACTCACAGCTAGGAAGTTTCAACATACAACACAAGCTGGGGTGTTGTTTTCATTTGCACACATAACAGGGAAGAGGAACAGAGAAGATGAAATCTAATCCTTGGAGTTTTGTCTAATCCCTAAAGAGAGAGACAGTTTGAGAAGAACTGAAAATACTGCTTTCCTGAACTACTTTGTAAAGTATGGGGTCCACATAGCACTCCTTTGGGACCTAGGTAGCATAGTATGACCAAGTGTGCAGTAGACACAAGTGAAGAACACCAGATGTGGGTTCCCTAAAGGGCACAGAAGCTGCAGTACCTGTGGCCTTGCACATGAGTGGAGCCACATGACTTGTTCTGACCAATGTGTGTGAACAGAGATAATGCATGTCATTCCCACGTCCAAGCATTTAATTGCCCTTGGAGCCCCTCCCAAATCGTTTACCCCACGGATATCTACAAAGAGGCTGAATGTTCTAGATGGTGTGCCTCCAGGCCAGTGGCTATTCCATGAATCTGGATTGCAGAGTTGCCACTAAGTTAGTCTGGATCCATACAAGACACTGCAATCCACACACGCGTGTGGGTGTGCGGGTACCCTGAGAAGAAAATTTTCAAAAAATCATGACTTATCTTTATCCATCATGCCCTAAGTTTTTAAATTTTATTTCATTTCACTTTTTTTAAATGCAGATCAACCCACTAAGTAGATTTCCTGATAGATACTCTGACTTCAGACCTCACACCCTGAATTCATTCCCCTACTGTTCTCGCCCACAGCACTGACTTCCTTCACTCTGCCTTCAGTCTGTAATTCCAGATCTGTTTATGTTTGCTTGTTCAATATCCACTTGTCCACGAAACTGTGATTTCTGTGAAAGCAAGGACCAGCTCTGTGTGTTCACTCCCTCAAGCCTAGCACCTGGCCCTGAATGAGCTCTCCTAAAATCTTCACCGACAGGTTTTTTAAAAAGGGAAATGGCGGCACTATTCCCAGCAGCCAAGATATGGAAACAACCTAAGTGCTGGCCAACATATGAATGGATAAAAAAGGTGTGGTGTGTACATGCATACATACCATGGAATATTATTCAGCTCTAAGAAAGAAAAAAGTCCTACCATTTGTAGCAACTAGGATGGGCCCTGAGGACATTGTGTCAGATAGTGAAATAAGTCGGACAGAGATAAGTCAGGACAAGTACTGTGATAGCATTTACAGGTGGAATCCAAATGGGGCCAAGCTCACAGAAACAGGAGAATGGCAGGCTTTTTCATAGGTATCCTGAGTATCATTTGTATTTTACTTTAAAAATAGCATGTTATGTGGTACTGTTATCATTATTATTCTTGATGAAGGAACAGGGCATAAGCACAGGTTAGGAAGTCGTGTCTACTCAAAATCTTATTAAGTCAACTACTTTTTTTTTGCTATCATTAATGTACAGTTACATGGACATTATGGTTACTAGACTCCCCCCATTATCCAGTCCCCACCACATATTCTATTACAGTCACTATCCATCAGCGTGGTAAGATGCTATAGAATCACTACTTGTCTTCTCTGTGTTATACTGCCTTCCTCTGTGTCCGCCCTTCCCCCCCAATGCTACATTATACATGCTACTCGTAATGCCCCTTTTTCCCCCTTATCCCTCCCTTCCCACCCATCCTCCCCAGTCCCTTTCCCTTTGGTAACTGTTAGTCCATTCTTGGGTTCTGTGAGTCTGCTGCTGTTTTGTTCCTTCAGTTTTTGCTTTGTTCTTATATTCCACAGATGAGTCAAATCATTTGATACTCGTCTATTCTCCACCTGGCTTATTTCACTGAGCATAATACCCTCTAGCTCCATCCATGTTGTTGCAAATGGTAGGATTTGTTTTCTTCTTATGGCTGAATAATATCCCATTGTGTATATGTACCACATCTTCTTTATTCATTCATCTACTGATGGACACTTAGGTTGTTTCCATTTCTTGGCTATTGTAAATAGTGCTGCAATAAACATAGGGGTGCATATTTCTTTTTCAAACTAGGCTCCTGCATTCTTAAGTCAACTGCTTCTTAATGTCACCATTTATGCCCTGGATGTGGTGAAAGACACTTGGCAGATGCTGTCTTACTGTCTTACTTTTTCCTCCCCACGGCCCACACAGTAATTACTATATGTACCACCACTTAGTGTGTGAGGAAACTGAGGCTCAGAGAGCTTCAGTAACTTGTCTAGGGTCAGAGTGAATGAGTCGCTGAGTTCAAGGCTGACTGTGGGACTTCCCCCTTACTTCTCCTCCCAACCTGCCCCCCTGTCCCCACCATTCCCTCAGCTCTCCTCACACCTCTGAACAAGTCTCTTGACCTTCAGCATCCTTCTCAAGGTCACTCATCCTACAAGCATTATAGTCATTGAGAAGCCGCTCAGTGCCCTGCGAAGCACAACAGACTGCAGCCACGGTGGAGGATGAGACAGGATGGTGACCATGAGCTTGTTACTGTGCAGCCTTCCTGTGCCCCAGCCACCGTGGGAGCCAAGGTCTCCACCCCAAGGGTATCTCCTGGGCCAGACTTCAGCCAGGCTCCCCTGAAACCTCTGCTCAACTAGGACTCAACCTTGGCCCTCCCTGTCTTAGGCTTGCTGGTCTCAGCAGAATTCTTGGCGTCAACCCCCACCCTTGATTCTTCATCCCCCTACTTTTAATATTTAAGTCCTTGGCCTCCCATTAGCAAGAATCATCCTACCCTTGATATCTCCTCTTAGTAGTTTTCCACCACTGACCCCTCACTCTGCTTATTGCCAGGAAATCCCCACTGTCTTTGTGGTATTTGGAGTTGAGCCCCTTATCTCTCCCCTATTGCAATATCCCCACGGCAACAGTCTTAAATAAAGTTTTCCTTACCATTTTAACAAGTGTTGGAATAATGATTTCTTTTTAACAGCTAATTAATATTACCTGGGCAATTTTTTTTTTAATTCTGAGGCCCAAGTCCCATCTATGCCAATGGGTCAGAATTGTGGGGATGGTTTTAATGTGCACTAGGGATGAGAACCACTTGCACAGAAGGGCTGCACAAATCTCCTTTGTGATGGAGAGGCCAAGAGCTGGACTGACTCTCAGACCAAAGGACCCCGTGAATTCTTCCTGGCTGGGCTGACCTTCATTTCTGTTCCACATGAGCCCTAGCCCCACCTGAAACAGGCTCCTTTGTCCAGACCCATCCACAGGACTGCATCCCCTGGATGCACCATGCTTTGTCACACCTCCATACATCTGCTCCTCCTACCTTCCTTCCCTGAAGTGCCTGCTCCATGCCCTCTGACAGCCAGGGAAAGAGTAATTATATTGAAGACCTCAAGCATGTCCTCGTCTAGGAAGCCTTCCCCAGTTCTTCTTTCCAAGGATGTAATGAACCCTTTTTCCTTTCTGTCCCCACTGCCTCATCAAGCAGGTATCGTTACATCATCTTCCCTAGCATACCCAGGACCCCTCTTGCCCTTTCTACAAGCCTGCGATGCGTAAAGCAAGCCACAGCATAGCTAATGTCACTAGACCAAAAATGTGACTCCTTACCAGACATCCCGGCTAATGTTGATATTCATGCTGACAGGTGTTAGGTTTTCAGAAATTACCCATCTAAAATTGACACCGATGCATGAGAAGATAATAACAAAAGCTTTCCATCAGGCAACATGAAACTTATTATATCTGCCAGAAAACTGTAAACTTGAATAAACCTTAATATTGAATATATAAATTATTGATTCCATCAAATATTAGGAACCCTACAAGACAGAGCAGTAGATTTACAATTGAAAAATTTAGACTATAAATGAATTCAGCCACTTTCTAAGTGAATAACTTCATGCAAGACACTTAGTTTCTCTGAGTCTCAGTTTCCTCATCTATAAATTGGGGTTTACAGCTCCACCCTATCTTCGCTTTCACTTTCCCAAGGTCAACCACTATCCTGAAGCAACTGATGCTCCTTCTGACCTATCTTCAGAAGGTCATAGTAACCTAACCCTATATTGCAATGCGTGCATCATTCACCTCATTCCCACTCAACCTGTAGGCATTTTATCATCTCACGGCATCCTGAGAGGGGTGAGTACAGAACAATAAGATATTTGGGAGAGAGAGAGAGAGAGAGAGAGAGAGACCACATTCACATCAAATTTATTACAGTATGTTGTTATAATTGTTCTATTTTATTATTAGTTATTGCTAATCTCTTACTATGCTTAATGTATAAAATAAACTGTATCATAGCTATGTATGCAGAGGAAGGAAATCATTGCATGAATAGGGCTCTGTGGTTTCAAGCATCCTCTTGGAACATATACCCCACAGATAAAGCCTTTCCTGTATGATACTTCGCCTACTTCCTCCAACAGATTACTTCAGTCATTAAATAAAATAAAACCTGGAAAAGCATATTTCCTTTAACTGGAAACCCTATACAAATATAAAGAAGAATTTTTCATTCTTACAAATTAAGTGTGCTTTGCTTTTCCTTAATTTGTATCAACACTTTTACAGTCGTGTGAAACAGATCAAGTTGTCCAGGAATAATTAAGAAGTAAGGTTTATTTTAGAAAGACTGTGGGATGTTGCTGGAGGGATGGCATGTCTTTTCTTTCGTTCTTTCTCTTAGGAAATAATATGCAAGATTTTACCTTATTAAGGTTATCCCATACAAACTGGACTAGGAAATATCTTGCACCTGAACAATACAATTATGTTTAAATTATAAACAATAACCAAAGGGAAACAATAGCTAACGAGGGTAGGGAGGGACAACATATGATTAAAACTGCAATTTCAGAAGAGTAAGGGGTCCAAAGGAGGCAGTGTGTCATATATTCCCTGATGTGTTTGGTTCCCCTCTGAATTCCTTGCCCATCATCTCTTCCTGTATAAACCAACTCTTTCCTTTCTAACTAACAAGGTGGGGGGATGTACATACACATAGCGTGTACAGGTATATGTGTGTATGCATATGAATGTTTGTGAGAGTTTATTTTCCTTCTAGTCTTTTTTGCTTGTTTGTCTGATATCAGGGCATTTAACTTCATTTTTGACAAAGGAATGCATGTAGTATTAAAGTTTAAAAGACTGTCAGTACTACGGAAGGCTGCTTTGTAGCTCTCCAGGGTTAGGCTAGTGGGGACGTGGACTGGTTCCAGATGACAGTTCCAGAAGTGGCAGAAACTAGCAAGGGAGATAATTGTTTTCTTCGAAGTATTCTTGGGTTGGAAGGAATCTTAAAGATCATTTCATCCAACCCTGTACATCTCCTCATTTTACAGATAAGGAATCAAGAATGACCAGAGAAGGAAAGTGACTTGCCTAAGATCAAAGAGCTTTTACAAGCCTTTCCTAAGCATCTACCACATGCAAGGCATTATTCTCTTGCTTGAGGTGGTCTGAAGATGAATAAAACATGATCTCCATACCCAAGGAGTTGACAGTCTAATAGAGGATCATGTGAGTGTCCTATAACACCAGGCAGAGTAAAAAAAAGACTGAAAAGTGCTTGAGAATGCTGGGAGAACTGAGAACATTTCTGATTGGGCAATTAGAAAGGGTTTCATGAAGAACGTGGCATCTGAGCTGAGCATCAAAGGCTAGAAAGGATCCAGGACACAGAGTACCCACACTGGTATATTTATCATGTCACTTGCTGTCTCAGACATCCCTTTTGGAAAACAACATCAAAATACCGGCCAATTAAAAATAACAATAATTAGGCAAGAAAGGAAATGGAGAAGAAACACAGGCTGGGAAGGACAAAGAGAACGCATTCATGTTGAAGATGTTAAGGAACATCATCTCCACAAAAAACACACTGAGCAGCTGCTGGTGTATCACATCAACTTAAAATGCCAAAAGAAAATCAAATCCCTGGTGAACTTGGGGTAAGGGAGAGGAACCCAGCTACGGAGAAAAAAAAATGCAAAGGAAACCAATTTTGAACTAGATTCCAGAATGTGTGGGGAATGGAAGAAATGTCACTGTGAGTTTGGGGACATTAAGCCCTGCCACCGGGGGCTGGGTCAGCTTGGGGAATAATAATCTGAGAAATTAACCAACATGGTATCGTCACCCTAGGTGATTATGGAAGTTCTAGGGTGGGGTGAGATGACTCAGCAAGAGTTGGCAGAGGGAGAGGGGAGCCTGGGCCAAGCTCTGGAAAACTCCAGCCCCTCAAGGGCAAGGAGATGCAAGGAAGAGTCCGTGGTGACTTGGGTGATTGCATTTCATCGTGTGGTAGGAGCAGAGGGCAGAGAGCTGGCGTACGGGGTAGGTGCAAAGCAAGGAATTACCCTTAAACCTGTCCCCCAGGTAGCTTTAAAGGGCACAGAAGCTGTTCTGCCCTGCTGCAAGTGGGAATGAGCATAGATGATCCGATGGTGGGGCAGACACTGCCATGCAGAACTCTCCACAGGCCAAAGGGGAAATCTCTCCAGCAGCTCTTGGAAGGTTATTTTTCTTAGGACAGCTGAAGAGTTTCATTAAGAGCTTCACTCCCTAACCCACTCCAAACCACAGACACACACACACGCAAGCACGCACACACACCACCACCACCACCATCACCATCACCACCACACAGAAATAACACATTTAATTAGGAAACCAGTTTACACCTGCTGTCCCAGTATAAAAATTGATGGCATCCCCTTTCACTCCCCAAAGTATGCCAGTTTAGAAAACAGATTAGTGGCTGCTGATAGTTAAGGATGTGGGGACAGGGGTGGGTGTGACTCTAAAGGAGAAACACAGGGAGATCACTGTGGTAATGGATAGTTCTATATCTCAAGTGTGGCAATGGTTACACAAATCTACATGTGTGATAAATGACATAGAACGATACACACACATGGTACTGAAGTCAATAGCCTGGTCACTGCAGTTAGGTAAGATGCAATCACTGGGGAAAAGTGGGTGAAGGATACAAAGGTTCTCTCTGGGCTGTCTTTGCAGCTTCCTGTGAGTCTATAATTATTTCAAAATTAAAGGTGTTTTTTTTAAGTGCTCTCACAGTATCCACTGAGTGCAGGAGCACGGACTTTGCAGAACTGAGACTGGTGCAGCCAGCATGTGCTGGGATCTGTATAGTGGCTATTGGAACATAAATAGCTGCTGCTGCAGACATGGTATCTGGGAAGACTCTGTTCTTTGAAGTTTCAAATTACAAATAGACCAAAAATTCTCTATTACCTCTTTCATTAGCTCTGGTACAAGATAGTGACTGTTCCAGCAGGAATCAACAGAGGTAGATGCAACATGTGGAAATGGATCCATGGGTGACCCAGACCCACTCAAAGACATCAAAGATCAGGAAGGAGAAACAGGACAACAGCATTTTTCTGGGTGTCCCTGGCTATGAGCCTCGTCATTTTTCAAGAAAGCAGAGAATTAATAGTTAACCCAAGACCCCCATCATAGGATAGCTGTAAATACAGTCTGGTAAACTGCTTTTAGTTTATTTCACATCACGACTTTTGTCATTCTCAACCTGTTTGTTTTCTGTGTATTGTCACAAGTTTTTTCAATCCTATAAGGTATTTCTTAAACTACTTCCTTGTATTGAATGTAGGAGTCTACACCATTCACATGTCATTTCATTTCAATTTTCACACAAATTTACAAAGTGGATTATCATTAACCCCACTTTTGCTTATGAGAAAACTGAGACTCAGAGAGGTTAAATAACTTATCCAGTGTCACACAGATAATAAGGGGCTGGGCTGGGATTCAAACCCAGGTCACTCAGACTCCAAACCCCTAGCATCTCCTTGTGCTACACTGTCTCTCCTGGGTGAGGTAGGCAGGGGTCATGAGAGTTACAGGGTCACCAAAGACAGGTAGAACTAATGGCCATCAGTCACAATCCCATTGCTATGGTGACCGACGGGGCAGGCACCCCTGGAGAGCACCATTGGAGTAGGCCCTGTGCTCATCCACACCCAGTGTCAGGGTAGGCGAGCCACTCAATTTCTTCCGTCCTTCCCTTTTTTCCTCAGAGGTCTGAGTAAGGAAGAGGCGAACCTCTGCCCACACCAGAAGCTGCATGCTAAGCTCCTTCTTCAGAGTGCCCATGGGCACCATGCAGACCCATTCCTTCTGTCTCACCGCCTGTGGACTACAGGTACGTCGGCTGCCATACCTTCAGCTGAGACCCTCGAGAGATGGCCAGATATACCTCAGCAACTCTGAATACACAAGAAAATCTGGGAACCCCAACTACAATGTCACTTTCCCACATCCTTTAGGTAAATGGCATCTGCCTCACATTAGACAGAAGACAAGAAAGAATATTCCTGGCTGGAGAACGTCTCCAGCACATGCTCAGCTGGGAAAAGCCTGTAGCATTCACTTTCACAGTGAAACCTGAGGAGAGCTGCCCAAATCATTAGCTTGGAAATTCTGAAGCCAAGAAAGGGAAGAAGAGCAGCAGAGATGTGACTGACATCTTGACTGTTAAGCTCCACAAACAGCGCCAAGGATTTTATCTTCTGTTCACGTGATGCTGATGGGCAAATTGAGATACCTGGAGGTCAGACCAGGAGAGTGGCACACAGTGAAGTCGAACAGCTCCGAGTCTCTCAGCCTTTCTCCTCGGGCACGGTGCAGAAGAAAAAGAAAGGCTAAAACAATCAGTGACCTAAAAAAACATGCACAGAAACCAGCAGCTACCATTTCTTCAAGTTTATTTGCAGGCCTGGGAGAAGTATTTGATACGCATTTATCTCATTACAGCCTCACAACAGCCATACAGACCTGTGTAATTAGCATCCCCATTTTACAGGTGAGGAAACTGAGGTTCAGAGACATCAAACAATGTGTGTAAGGGTCCATTGAGAGTAAACAGTATAGACAGGGTTGGGGCCCAGGCAAATTAACTGCTGAGCCAGCACTTGCACCTGTTCTTATTCCCTCTCCCCCACAGTGACAGTGGGAGGCGGGAGTGAAGGCAGGGGCGGAGCCAGACCCCAGGGCTGCCCAGCTCTAAAGCTTCTGCCTACTCCAAGTATCCCCCATGGGGGGGGGGGGGTCACTTGGGTGTGACCTACACACGTGTGTGTGCACAAGAACATACACCCAGACAATGAGCACACATCCCTCCCCAACACCCACACCTTGCTTTGAATGTCTACCTTGTGTGCAGGTATTGTTACAAGGTGCTCTTTGGGGACTACGAGCTCAGGGGCTTGGAAAACCCAGAGGAGAATCCTCAGGGCCACCTCCATGTGCTCTACACCACAAGAGCTGCTGGCTTTGGTGGGCAAGGCACAGAGCCTATCTGAGCCACTGGGTATCGACTGTAAACTCCAGGCTTGGGTCACTTCCAGAAGGGGATCTAATGCTCATGGAGCAATTTAAGTCCAGCCAGACCTGGGCCTTGCCCTGGCTTCCCCTGACCCCCTCTCCTCCAGGGCTGGGAGATATGGGGAAAGGTACAGTCACAACACTCAGGACCACGAAGTGGTCAGCTCTCCCAGCCAGGTGCTTAGTAAGTTCTGCAAGACCTGGACTTCGAACAAGTCGACAAAAGCATCACTGAAATACAAGCCGTGGGTCTCATTTGTAAAAAATAAAATTTCCAGGAAGAGTGGGGCAGTGATAGGCAAAGTAGAGAAGACACAAGAAGGGGTGGCCTTGGAGAAAGGAGCTGGAGACAAGAAAGGAGCCCCAGGAGGGGCAGCCACATGCTCAGGAAGGAGGACAGGACACCCCACCTACAACAGTCCAGAACGGATGCAGCTGCGAACACGAAACCTGCCTGAGATGGCGGCTGGGAGCTGGGCCTGATGGGGTTCTGTCTGCATAACCTTGGGCAAAGGCTTCTTAAGCAGACAGGGAGGTTATCCAGCCCGAACGTGAGTCCCAGGGGCGCAGTGTCCTTGGGGCTAACCCCTGAGCACCCGGCCAGCAGCCTGGGAGGCAAAGGCCTGTGGGTCACATTAGAGGGGCGATTAGGAGACTTTCTGGTGTCACAGTCCTCCTTGCCTTAGAGCCAGGGGAGGAGCTTTGACCCAGGCCAGGTTAGGGCCCTAGGAACTTTGCAGGAGGTCCAACGTGGGCAGCATTGAGATAATGAGGAAGAGGAGGAGGATAGAGTTTAATCATAATAAACAGACTCACTGGGATCTTAGAATGTGCCAGTTACTGTTCTAAGAACTTGCATGGAATAACTCTTTCAATACATCTACTAAATGCAGATAATATAGTCATGATACTTATCACATGTTGTGAATATAAAATGTATAGATGTGAAATTTGATGAGAAGGAAGATAGTGATAATAGCAGAGATGATGGTGGTGCTAGTGAAGGGTGGCGTGGCGACAACGACGATGGATGGAGGTTCATAGTGACAGAGTTACACGGAGACCTAGGTTCAAATCCCAGCTCCACCACTTACTCATTGTACGATCTTACACAATTAACTTCTCTGAGCCTCAGCTTCCTCATCTGTGAAATGAAAATAATAGCTCCCTCCTGATGTTCTTAAGAAGAGAAAAATGCATGTCAGTTTCTTAGCTCACTACCTGGCAGCTGACACACAGTGGCTGCTATGGGAAAGGGCTGTGATGGGAACAGCAGCAATGTTAGTAGCACAGGTGTGGTTCCTGGTACATGACAAGAGGGTGTCCCCAGCAGGACATGACCCTGCTCCTGGTCACACACCCCACACAACCCTCCAAGCCTTTGCTTTCTATTCAGGTGGCTACATTCAGTCAGAAGTGCACAGGAATGCCTCCCACGCTCACCACACTGCAGGCACCACCCACTTAACCATTAACCAAGCTGGCTCTAGCTAAGCTGGGACACAGACAAAGGTTATCTGTGCAGTTATTGCATCATCTTCTCACCCCTTCGGCACCAGGTGGCCTTAAACTGACCCCCAGTGTTCCGGGACCACAGTTGCCCTGCCCTATCTTCTTGCCCCTCCCACACCTACATTACAGTCCCAGACCATTGCTTTTACCCTTCCCTATCCTGGCAACATTTGCACTTGGGGTTCTAGACCTCAAAGTTAATAATAATACTTCACATGTACTGTGTGCTTCCTATGACCCATGGATCGGTTTACCTAATCTTCACAACCACCGTGTGAGTTGGGTGGAGTTATTGGTCCCATTTTACAGGTAAGGCTACTGAGGCTCAGCAAGGTTAAGTAATTTTCCTGGGTCACACAGCTTATAAATTGCCAAGCTGGTTCCTCACGTGAGGTATGTTTGATCATGGAGCCCAGGCCGATACCACCATGTAATGCTTCCCTGCCTTTCAAAGACTGAATCCACAAGAGTGAGATTACCGAAGAGCCAGCATGGCCAGAAAGTGTTGGGGGAAGAGTGCTCTTGGCTAATTCTCAGATACCCC
The DNA here is from genome assembly GCA_032199065.1 of Smutsia gigantea. Taxonomy (NCBI): domain Eukaryota; kingdom Metazoa; phylum Chordata; class Mammalia; order Pholidota; family Manidae; genus Smutsia; species Smutsia gigantea. The sequence continues at coordinate 393,508 of JAVSCE010003595.1, forward strand.
TAGAGAGAGCTCTCTCCCACCAGCTTCTCTCTCGACATTGACCTAGCGCTGCCATGGTCCAATTATCACGGCCACTGTGAATCTTAGAAATGATGTGTCATGTTTTCTAAAACATGCTTTCTGAAAAGACACAATTTTTTTTAATGTGGCAGCATAGCCTTTATCTCAGCTGTTCCACTTCTGGAATGTCATCCTTCAGATATACTTGCATGTGTGTGAATTGACATATTTACAAAGTTACTCATTGTTTGTAACAGCAAAAATTTGGAAGCAACCCAAATGTCCATCATTGGGGAATGGTTAACTATATTGTGAAATATGCATATGATAAAATACTCTGCAACCATAAAAAATCTAAAAAGGAAACCTATCTTCAGGGATATGCAGGAATATGTAGGATATGGAATTCTACAGCACATCACTAGGTAAAAACAGTGAGAATAGCTGCATATTTTGCTGCCACTTATATCAAATACGGGGAGGGAGGAGAATAAATTCAGGTTTTTTCTTGTGTATGCCGAAATGACCTCTAGAAGGATATATAAGCACTCGTACTGTTGGTCACTCCAGAAAGGGACCCGGTGTCTGGGAGACAGATGGGAGAGGGACTTTTTTGCTCCATTCCATATGTACCTTCTGATTTGGAGCACCTATACCAAGAGAAATGTATCTATATAAATACATACACACATGAGTGATCATAATGAATGTTAACAGTACATTAATAAAGGCACTGGGCATGGCATCAGAGACCTTGAATTTAATTTTTGTCTCTGACATCTTGGAAAAGCTACTTGATGTTTCTGAATCCAGGTTTCCTCAATTATAAGAAGGGTGGGGTCGGGGGAGATAGTCATAACTACTTCCCAGGGATGTTGAGAGGGTTAAGAACCAAAAATGCATTTTATTATTCATTCTCCAGGTATTCATCCAACACTTAGTCCAGGTCAGGCCCTGAGCTCGGTGCAACATATCAACAAGGAGTGTCCACTAGATATGCTCCCCCATCACCCATCATGCGATTACAGACCAGCAGACAAGATAGACATGAAATCAATACACAGCCATGCAGTCGCCTGTTGTCATAAATACTGCAGCAGGAGAGTCAGGCTCTGTGAGAGAGAATACCGCTGCAGTTATGAAAGGCCTTTCTGAGACGTGACACTTAAGCTCAGACCCACAGGCATTTGCTTGGCCAAGAGAGGAGGGAGGAACATTGCAGGTGAGAGCCCTGAGCCAGAAATAAACTTGGAGAGTTCAAGGAACCGAAGCACAATCCAAATGGCTGGGATCCGTGAGCTGCGGGGAGAGCTGGAGGCATGGGGGCAATGAAAACATCCTGAGCCTCCAGGGACATGGGAAGGACCACGCCGTGCCTCGCAGGTGCCGTGGGAAGCCACTGGTGTTTCTACCTGAGACAGTGCAGTGCAGCAGAGCAGAGAGTAGGTGCAGCCAGCCAGCTTCAAAGCTGGGCCATCCCACTTCCTGGCTGAGGGCCCTGGGGCAGCCCTGTGCCTCTCCCTGAGGAGGCAACAGTGCCTCCTGGGGATGTGTGAGTTTTAAGTGCATCCCAGGAGGATGTCTCAGCTCCCTGCCCCGTCCTCGTGCACTCAGCAGATGGCTTCGCAGTAGCAGTGGCCATAACAGTCATGGCAATGCATTTCTGGAAAACTGTTCTAGAGTGAGGGTGGGCAAACAATGGCGCCTGGACCAAATCCAGCCCACCTCCTAGTTTTGTGCTCTCCACAAGCTCGGAGTGATTTTAACATTTTAAAATGGATTTAAAAAAAGCAAAAGACTATTTCATGACATGTGAAAATTTTATGAAGCCTACATTTCAGCAGCCAGAAACAAAGTTTCATTAAGATATAGCCACCACCACCCCCATTCATTTACATATCATCTGTGGCTGTTTCTGTGCCACAAAAGGGATAATTGAGCGGATGAAACAGGGACTCATGACCTGCAAAGCCTGAGATATTTACTATCTGGCCCTGTATGGAAAAATTTTGCCAACCCCTGCTCTAGAGAATGGATTAGAGACATCCAAAGATACAAGGAGGAAGACCAGTTAGGAGGCTCTTAGAGTCTGAGCAAGAGATAATGGCCCAAGGGAGAGGAGGCTGTGGAGAAGTGTTTTTGAAAACTAGGAAGGGCTTACAATGTTGGGCCTTTCCAGTATTTCCTATATTGAATATTGTTGTGACTACCTGCATCTGTAAGACTTAAGAGGCTTTTGTGGCTCTGACATTAGCCCCAACATTTTGTAATTCTGGGATGCTTTATAATAAAGCAGAGGACGATTTCAGACTCCAGGTGACTGACAAGCTTATGGCGTCGTAGATATGTAATGCTGGCATTCTCTGAGCAAGCGCGGGGCTGGGGTCTATAAATAGAAACCAGCGGTCTTCAGAAAGTATTCCTGGGGCTGAGGTCATCCACCCCTTACACTGTCATGGCAGGCTCCAGGCGAGTGCAAGGTCCACAGCTAGCTCAAGTCAGGAAAACAGGACGGAGTTGAGAGTCAGCAGGTTGGCTGCAGATAACGCCTGTGCAAAAGGTAAAGCAACCAAGATGATCCAGTCATGGTAGGTCCCGTGTACTAGGCTTATCCTATGCCCCAGATGTAACTGTGAGCTCTTTATATGAATTGGTTCATTTAATCCTCACAATCAATGTTACATGATATCTACCGCCATTATCTCCGTTTTACAGTTGAAGACAAAGAGACACAGAAGGGTAACGTGCCGAAGGCAGTACAACTAGTAAGTGAGAGTCAGGATTCCCTTCCAGGAGATCCGGAGTCAAGAGCTCCTGTACCTCCACCAAGCTGCACCCCCCCTGCCCTAGAAGTGAAGCCTGGGGGTCATTTAGGAACAACATTTAGGTTCCTTTTGTTATTTCCCCTCACAACTTCCGGGGATTGAAACATTTTGTCTACAAGACAGCATTTATTATGTAACAATCAATTCATTGTTTTCCTGAAGTCGTGTGTGGCTCTCAATCCTTGCTTATCAGCAGGCAGTGCCACCACCCCCTTCCACACACGCAGACAAACACAGAGTGCACTCTCATCAAGGATGAAACTGGATTTCCAATGGGCTTTTTTTATAACCTGCAGGTAACTCTCAAAGCACCTAGATCATAGTATGGGCTCTAGACAGGGGGCCACCACCTAGATACATAGCTCAGGCCCTGTCCAGCAATCCCTGGCTTATCACTAGGTCATCTTTTCCACTTAAAACCTAACCAAGTGGTGTGGGCATGATTATCTGATTAAGAAACAGAAGTTAGATATACTGTCCATAACTGTAATAATTACAATTGCCATTCTTAAGTGCTACATGCCTTCAATTTCACCCTCTCCACAGCCTGTGGATTGAGTAACTTGGAAGGCACTGTTACCCCTATCTTTCACAAAGGGAACAGAGGGTCAAAGAGTTGTTCTCACCATAAGAACCTCAGAGAAAACATCTGAATCAGTGTGCACACTCCAGAATGCCTGGCTCTAAACCCTGCTCCTAACTGCAAGGCCTGTGGCCACACATTTTTTATTAATTCCTCTAAGAAATTAGTAAGGAATGTCCTAGAAGCACCTCAGTTCAGCAGATATTTATTAGTCACATACTTTGTGCCCAGTACTATAGTAAGCTTTGAAGATCCAATGAGACAGAAATGGTCCCTGCCTAATGGAATTTAGAATTCAGTGAAGACAACTGCAGAATCTATTCATTCAACAAATATTTGTTGAGAGTCTATATGCCAGAGCTAGACACAATTCCAAGTGTTTGAGGACACAGCAGTGAACAAAAAAGGCAGGACGCTGTCCTCACAATGTTAGGGCATTTCAAAAGAATGTAATTGAGCATTTCAGTCAGGCACTGGATCAATGGGAGGAGAAACAAGAATTTGGCCCCTGCTGGGATGTGCCTTCCCAGCCCTTGTCCATGGGAAATCTGAGGGGGCAGTCACCCACCCTAGCACTTCCCAGAGACACAGCCCCAGAGTGGGTCAGAGAGAAGCTGGCTAACCCTCAGGGTGCTCAGTCCCCTGGAGTCCTCCAATTAGCATAAGGGGTGTCACGAAGTTCTCCTAAGTGCTCCAAAGGAGATGAATGCTAACCTACTTTCATTTAAAAAGTAACTATGTGGGTATGCAACATTCCGTTATGGGTGGGGTTGTGGAGCAGAAGGGGTGTTAAAAAGAATGTTGTGATGTTAAATGTCTGCTCTAAAATGTTTGGAAATAAAAGAGGTGCTTTTGAGTGAGTGCCTCAGAATGGGAGGGAGGAAGGGCATGGCTGGACATTTTCAAATGAACCAACAAGAGGTCTCATGTGTACAGTGTGCAGAGGGTGAGCCACCACCACACTACACAAAGCCCACGGCATCTGTGAAATTCTCCATAACTGGCCAACAGCCAGGAGGACACACATAAAAATGTGGGTCAGGGTATATAGGTGGCATGTTGAATTTACAAGCCACAGTAACCATGTCCTCCAGTCTGGATTGAGACCTCAGAGAACCCCATGACTAAATGCTGGTCCTGGGTGTGTGGAGCCAGCATGGCCACTCTCTTGCCAAGGGGCACATGTCCACAGTTACAGAAAGTTTCCTCCTCTTTAGAGTGAGTCAGTTTGGAGAAAAGTACTCAGTAAATAAAAAAGCAGGTGGTCCTGCCATGGCGGACTCAGGATGGTGCTATATAAATGGTTGAAGTTTGGAAACCTGACTGATCCATCACCATCTTTCCTGAATCTGAGATGGAGAAACTGAGGCCCAAGGACACCCAGCAGGATGCTTCTCCTGATCCTTTCATCAGTGCTCTCTTCACATTTCTCTCATGCCCAAAGTTTCAAATTCATGAAAGAAGTGGGAGATTCAAGCTTGGAAGGTAAGCTCAGAGCTCTATGTCAGCAAGTGCAGACAGAAATGTTTCCTTTCCTTCTCAAAAGTGAAATTAATCAAGACCCTTTCAGGATCCAGTGTACATCAAAGGCAGGTCTTCCGGTCAGGATGTCCCTACAGAGCCCCATTCCCTTCATAAGAGCAGCTGAGCATCACATGGTGTCAGGGAAGGCCAAGAAGGGACCCAGGACTCTCGCCACCATTGGTCTCTGTGTAGACCATGGAGAAGCCTGGACACCCAACATTAACCCAGAATATGAGCTGTCTCTCCCCTCCCCACTTGGGTGGCATCGGAGAAGTATTGGAACGTCAAGACTTCCAACACAGCCCATCGATAACAAGGCCATCCCATCACGGCATCAAGAGAGACCACATAGGCCCCACAGTGCCTTCCCTTGCCCAACAGTAAGAAGGACCCCCCTCTCCGGACAGAGGACCCTGGACCTCTACCTGCAAGCTGGCAGTAACATAACAGACCCCTCTCCCTTCCCCTGCCAGAGTGATGTCAGGGAATGCCAGCTAAAGCAAAAGATTTAAGTAAGACCCAGAGTCTCATAACAATATGAAAATGTCCACGATTCAGTCAAAAATCACTATTCATACCAAGGACCAGGAAGATCTGGCACAGACTGAAAAAGGCCAATCAATAAATGCCAATAGCAACATGACAGAATTATGTTGGAATTAATCCGACAAAGATTTTAAAGCAGCAATGATAAAAATGCCTCAGAGAGAGAATATGAACATGCTTCAACCAAATGAAAATACAGAAGGCCTCAGCAAGGAGATAGAAAATCTCAAGAAAGGAATTAAAAATATAAAGGAAACCCAACAGGAAATTTTAGACCTGAAAAATACAATATACAGATAAAAGCCTCAGTGGATGGATGCAACAGCTTAGTGGAAGGGACAGAGGAAAGCAAAGGTAAATTCAGAGACAGAATAACTGAGATCACCCAGTCTGAACACCAGGAAAAACAGACTGGAAAAAAAAAAAAAAAAAACGAGCAGAGCCTCAGGAAACTGTGAGACCATAACAAAAGGTGTAAATTTATGTCACTGGAGTCCCAGGAGGGGAGAAAGAGGATTAGGGTGAAAGGTTACTCAAAGAAAAACATGGTTGAAAAACATCCCAAATTTTTCAAGAGACAGAAACCTACAGATATAAGAAGCCAAGTGAACCCCAAACAGGGTAATCGTGTATGCACCCAATAACAGAGCTGAAAAATCTGGAAAGTAAAAACTGATAGAGCAGATAAGAGAACTAGACAAATCCACAATTACAGTTGGAGATTTCAATACTCTTCTCTCACCAAGTGATAAAACAATTAGACAAAAAAGTCAGTAAGGACATAGAATGCAAAAACACCATCAACTAATAGGATCTAATAGACATTATAGAACATTCCACCTGATGACACTTTCTCCTCAAGTGTCCATGGAACATATGCCAAGATTTACCAACTACTAGGCCATAAAACAAACCTCAACAAATTTAAAAGAATGGAAATTATATGCAGTGTATTCTGCAACCACAATAGAATCAAACTGGAGTTAATTACAGAAAGATAACAGAAAAATCTCAAACATCTGAAAACTAAATACTGAAATTAAATACTGAACTGCACCAAAATTTTAAATTTGGCTCTGTGAAAAAGTATGTCGAAAGTATAAAAAAGCAGGCTACAAAATGGGAAAAAATATTTGCAAACCACATATCCAACCAAGGACTTCTCAAAACTCAATGTATAAAAACAATCCAATTAGAAAATGGGCTAAAGACATGATGAGACATTTCACCCAAGAGGAGATACAGATGGCAAATATGCACATAAAAAGATGTCTGCAATTAAAACTGGCCCAACACCAAATGCAATGGTGTATTTTTTCCCTACACATATGTATGACAATAACATTATATACAGCAGTAATAGTACTATAACTTCATTCAGGTACCTGGACCCGATTCCAATGTGTGTAAGTATGTGGGAGGGGGTCTTCCCACACATACTTAAACCAAGCAATTCTCGAACACCAGCAGGGTGTTGGAGAACTCAACTCAATTCTGATGCTATCTTCCCGGTACTGCACCAGATTCCCAGGTTAAGAGCTCTGTCCTCCAAGACTGCCCTCCACCCACCACTCCCGAAGCTGGTCACAAGCCCCAGTTCCCTGTGCTTCTGACCTACTGGCTACAGATTGGAGGTTCCCATGACCTACCCCTTAGGTTCGATTAACTTGCTAGAGCGATTAAAAGAACTCAGGAGAACCACAAACGTTTCCCAGTTTAATAAAGGATACAAGTTAACAGCCAGATGAAGAGAGACATAGGGCAAGGTCCCAAATAAAGGAGCCTCTATCCTCATGGAACTTAGGGCCTGGATCGGTGGGTCCAAAAGTCTCTCATTAACATGACAAAACACCCATTTCACCTTTAAGGCTCTGAAGTGTTTCCTGGAACTGTGGATGAAGACCAAATATACCTGGAAAATGTATATTTGGTCATATAAGTGACCAAAGATGTATTTCTTATAACTCATTATATCACAATGTCCAACATCATTAGCCCTTAGGGAAATGCAGATTAAAGCCACAATGAGATGGCAGTACACACTTATCCAAAATGCTAAAATAAAAAATATTTATAACACCAAATGCTGATGAGGATGCAGAGAAACTGGACGACTCTTACATCACTGGTGGAAATGTAAAATGATACAGCCACTCAAGAAAACAGTTTGGCAGTTTCTTACAAAACTAAAATGCCCTGATCATATGACTCAGCAACCACGCTCCTGGGCGTTTCTCCCAGATAAATAGTCTTAGGTTTACAGAAAACCTGTACAAAAATGTTTGTAGCATCTTTATTCATACTATCCAGAAACAGGAAAACATCCAGATGTCCTTCAACATGTAAATGGTTAAACAAACTGTGATATACCCATATCAAAAAATACTACCAAGAATAAAAACAAATGATTGATACATGCAAAAACTTGGAAGAATCTCCAAAGAATTATATTTTCCAGAGTGGGAAAAAAACAGTCCTAAAAGGTCCCATACTGTATGATTCCATTCATTTAAGATTCCTGAAATGAAAAAATTATAGGAGTGGTTAACAGGTTGATGGCTGCCAAGGAAGAGAAGTGGATTGGATATAAAACGTGAGGGTCCTCAGCCTGTGAATCTATAATTAACTCACCATAAAAAAATCTTAATTAGGACAATATGGAAGGAATGGGTGGGAAGATGGCGGAGTGAGTAGGGTGAAGGAAACCTCCTCCCAAAACCATATATATTTGTGAAAATACAACTATTCCTAAAAGAGAGACCAGAAGATACAGTACAACAGCCAGGCTACAGCTACATCTGTAAGAACTCAGCGCCTCATGAAACAGGTAAGATACAAAGCCGCGACGCATGGGACCCGAGCACTCTCCCACCCCAGTGCACCAGCAGGAGGAAAAGAACCAGAGCGGGGAGGGAGTGGAAGCACAGGACTGCTAAACAACCAGCCCTGGTGATCTGCACCGGGAGCACAAACATCACATGGTATATTGGAGATTAGAGAAACAGAAGGGCAGGATCTGAGATGGAGACTGCGAGCAGGTCCCCACAGCTGGGACAAAAGAAAAGCAGGTGCTTTTTTAAAAGTCTTAAACAGACAAGGGCCTAACAGCGGAACAAAATCGTCCCAGTGCACTCAGCACAGCAGGCTGCGAATCTTGAGGAATTTCAGGCCCCCTAACCAGCTGCCAGGGGTACCAGCCCCGCCGAAGGCCCTCACGGCAATAAGCAGCCTGCCACTTGTTTCCCGCAGCCGGCACTGCAAATGGTCCAGCGGATCCGCCACAGCTGTGAATCAGCGGGAGAGCGGCCCTGCCCACAGCAACCACACAGAATCTCCTCCCGCCGAGCACATAGCTAACAAGGAAGGGCCGTGGAAGCCAGAGCAAGGTCTGGAAGGCACCAAGGGGAGCAGAACACACCTGGCGTGACGGGAAACCCCTGCAGTGCTCTGGGCTAGCCTGAGGGCAGCCCCGCATATGGGAGCTCAGGGGATTATCCCAGAGACTGCCTCCCAGTGTGCGGATAACCACCACAGGCTCTGGAGAAGGGCAAGGAGAACAACAAGCAGGAAGGGACTTTGTTCTCCCAGCTGACACACATGGCACCTGCCTGCAACCACTTCTACTGCCATGAAAAGACAGAAGAATATGGTCCAGGCAAAGATCACCCAGACAACCCCAAGAGAGGGCCTGGTGGGATAGATTTAAACAACCTTTCTGAAAAAGAATTCAGAATAGAAGTCATAACCATGCTGATGGATCTACAGAGAAATATACAAGAGCTAAGCGAGGAAGAAAGGAGGGACATTACAGAAATGAAACAATCGATTGACGGGCTTAAGAGCAGACTGGACAAGGTGCAAAAGGCTGTTAATGGAATAGAAATCAGAGAACAGGAGTACAGAGAAGCTGAAGCAGAGAGAGATAAAAGGATCTCTAGGAATGAAAGAATATTAAGAGAACTGTGTGACCAATCCAAACAGAACAATATTTGCATAATAGGAGTATCAGAAGAAGAAGAGAGAGAAAAAGTGATAGAAAGTGTCTTTGAAGACATAATTGAGGAAAACTTTCCCATGCTGGGAAAGGAAATAGTTTCTCAGACCATGGAAGCCCACAGATCTCCCAACACAAGGGACCCAAGGAAGACAACACCAAGACACATAATAATGAAAATGGTAAAAATCAAAGACAAGGACAGAGTATTAAAGGCAGCCAGAGAGAGAAAAAAGATCACCTACAAAGGAAAACCCATCAGACTATCATAAGACTTCTCAACAGAAACTTTACAGGCCGGAAGAGAAAGACATGATATATTTAACATAATGAAACAGAAGGGCCTTGAACCAAGAATACTGCACCCAGCACGATTATCATTTAAATGTGAGGGAGGGATTAAACAATTCCCAGACAGGTGAAAGTTGAGGGAATCTGCTTCCCACAAACCACCTCTACAGGATATCTTAAAGGGACTGCTCTAGATGGAAGCACTCCTAAGGTTAAAAAGTTGTCACCAGAGAAAATAACTCATAGCAAAGAAAGCAGACCATCCAAATACTAACTAAAGCCAAAAAATAAAATCAACTATCCACAAAAACAGTCAAAGGAAACATAAAAGAGTCCAGAACAAAACACTGAGCATATAAAGAATGGAGAAGGAAGAATAAGAAGGGAGAGAAATAAAGAATCATCAGACTGTGTTTATAATAGCTTAACAAGAGAGATAAGTTAAACTGTTAGATAGTAAAGAAGCAACCCTTGAACCTTTGGTAACCACGAATCTAAAGCCAGCAATAACAAGAAGTACATGTCTATCGATAATGACCCTAAATGTAAATGGACTGAATGCACCAATCAAAAGACACAGAGTAACAGAATGGATAAAAAAGCAAGACCCATCTATATGCTGCTTACAAGAGACTCACCTCAAACCCAAAGATATACACAGACTAAAAGTGAAGGGATGGAAAAAGATATTTCATGAAAACAACAAGGAGAAAAAAGCAGGTTTTGCAGTACTTGTATCAGACAAAATAGACTTCAAAACGAAGAAAGTAGGAAGAGATAAAGAAGGACATTACATAATGATAAAGGGGTCACTCCAACAAGAGGATATAACCATTATAAATATATATGCACCCAACACAGGAGTGCTGACATATGTGAAACAAATACTAACAGAATTAAAGGAGGAAATAGATAGCAATGCATTCATTTTAGGACACTTCAACACACCACTCACTCCAAAGGATGATCAACCAGACAGAAAATAAGACACAGAGGCACTGAACAACACACTAGAACAGATGGACCTAACAGACATCTACAGAACTCTGCACCGAAAAGCAGCACGATACACATTCTTCTCAAGTGCACATGGAACATTTTCCAGAATACACCACATACTAGGCCACAAAAAGAACCTCAGTAAATTCAAAAATATTGAAACCCTACCAACCAACTTCTTAGATCACAAAGGTATAAAACTAGAAATAAATTGTACAAAGAAAACAAAAAGGCACACAAATACATAGAGGTTTAACAACATGCTCCTAAATAATCAATGGATGAACAACCAAATTAAAACAGAGATCAAACAATATATGGAGACAATTGACAACAACAGCACAATGCCCCAACTTCTGTGGGATGCAGCAAAGGCAGTTCTAAGAGGAAAGTATATTGCAATCCAGGCCTAACTAAAGAAGGAAGAACAATCCCAAATGAATAGTCTAAAGTCACAATTACTGAAATTGGAAAAAGAAGAACAAATGAGGCCCAAAGTCACCAGAAGGAGGGACATAATAAAGATCAGAGAAGAACTAAATAAAACTGAGAAGAATAAAACAATAGAAAAAATCAATGAAACCAAGAGCTGGTTCTTTGAAAAGATAAACAAAATAGATAAACCTTAGCCAGACTCATTAAGAGAAAAAGAGAATCTACACACATAAACAGAAGCAGAAATGAGAAAGGAAAAATCACGATGGACCCCACAGAAATACAAAGAATTACAAGAGAATACTATGAAAATCTATATGCTAACAAGCTGGAAAACCTAGAAGAAATGGACAACTTCTTAGAAAAATACAACCTTCCAAGACTGACCAAGCAAGAAACAGAAAACCTAAACAGACCAATTACCAGCAAGGAAATTGCATTGGTAATCAAAAAACGACCTAAGAACAAAACTCCTGGACCAGATGGTTTCACTGCTGAATTTTATCAAACATTTAGTGAAGACCTAATACCCATCCTCCTTAAAGTTTTCCAAAAAATAGAAGAGGAGGGAATACTTCCAAACTCATTCTATGAAGCCAGCATCACTCTAACACCAAAACCGGGCAAAGACCTCACCAAAAAGAAAATTACAGACCAATATCCCTGATGAACATAGATGCAAAAATACTCAACAAATTATTAGCAAACCAAATTAAAAAATACATCAAGAGGACCATACACCATGACCAAGTGGGATTCATCTCAGGGATGCAAGGATGGTACAACATTCGAAAATCCATCAACATCATCTACCACATCAACAAAAAGAAGAACAAAAATCACATGATTATCTCCATAGATGCTGAAAAAGCATTAGACAAAATTCAGCATCCATTCATGATAAAAACTCTCAACAAAATGGGTATAGAGGGCAAGTACCTCAACATAATAAAGGCCATATATGACAAACCCACAGCTGACATCATACTTAACAGCAAGAAGCTGAAAGCTTTTCATCTAAGATCGGGAGCAAGACAGGGATGCCCACTTTCCCCACTGGTATTCAACATAGTACTGGAGGTCCTAGCCATGGCAATCAGACAAAACAAAGAAATACAAGGCATCCAGACTGGTAAAAAAGAAGTCAAATTGTCACTATTTGCAGATGACATGATATTGTACATAAAAAACCCTAAAGACTCCACTCCAAAACTGTTAGAACTAATATCTGAAGTCAACAAAATTGCAGGATACAAAATTAATACACAGAAATGTGTTGCTTTCCTATACACTAATGATGAGCTAACAGGAAGAGAAACCATGAAAACAATTCCATTCACAACTGCATCAAAAAGAATAAAATACCTAGGAATAAACCTAACCAAGGAAGTGAAAGACGTATAACTTGAAAACTACAAGACACTCCTAAGAGAAATTAAAGAGGACACTAACAAATGGAAATTCATCCCATTCTCTTGGCTAGGAAGAATAAATATTGTCAAAATGGCTATTCTACCTAAAGCAATCTACAAATTCAATGCAATCCCTATCAAAATACCAACAGCATTCTTCAGTGAACTGGAACAAATAATTCTAAAATTCATATGGAACGAAAAAAGACCCCAAATAGCCAAAGCAATCCTGAGAAGGAAGAATTAAATAGGGGGAATTATGCTCCCAGACTTCGAGCTCTACCAGAAAGCTACAGTAATCAAGACAATTTGGTATTGGCACAAGAACAGACCCACAGACCAATGGAACAGAATAGAGAATCCAGACATTAACCCAAACATATACAGTCAATTAATATATGATAAAGGAGCCATGGATATACAATGGGGAAATGACAGCCTCTTCAACAGCTGGTGTTGGCAAAACTGGACAACTACATGTAAGAGAATGAAACTGGACTACTGTCCAACCCCATACATGAAAGTAAACTCAAAATGGATCAAAGACCAGAATGTAAGTCATGAAACCACAAAACTCTTAGAAAAAAACATAGGCAAAAATCTCTTGGACATAAACATGAGCAACTTCTTCATGAACATATCTCCCCGGGCAAGGGAAACAAAAGCAAAAATGAACAAGTGGGACTACATCAAGCTGAAAAGCTTCTGTACAACAAAGAACACCATCAGTAGAACAAAAATACATCCTACAGTATAGGAGAATATATTCATAAATGACATATCCGATAAAGGGTTGACATCCAAAATATATAAAGAACTCATGCACCTCAATAAACAAAAAGCAAATAATCCAATTAAGAAATGGGCAGAGGACATGAATAGACACTTCTCCAAAGAAGAAATTCAGATGGCCAACAGGCACATGAAAAGATGCTCCACATCGCTAATCATCAGAGAAATGCAGATTAAAACCACAATGAGATATCACCTCACACCAGTGAGGATGGCCAACATCCAAAACACAAACAACAACAAATGTTGGCGAGGATGTGGAGAAAAGGGAACCCTCCTACACTGCTGGTGGGACTGCAAATTAGTTCAACCATTGTGGAAAGCAGTATGGAGGTTCCTCAAAAAACTCAAAATAGAAATACCATTTGACCCAGGAATTCCACTCCTAGGAATTTACCCTAAGAATGCAGCAGCCCAGTTTGAAAAAGACATATGCACCCCTATGTTTATCGCAGTACTATTTACAATAGCCAAGAAATGGAAGCAACCTAAGTGTCCATCAGTAGATGAATGGATAAAGAAGAAGTGGTACATATACACAATGGAATATTATTTAGCCATAAGAAGAAAACAAATCCTACCATTTGCAACAAAGTGGATGGCGCTAGAGGGTATTATGCTCAGTGAAATAAGCCAGGCGGAGAAAGACAAGTATCAAATGATTTCACTCACATGTGGAGTATAAGAACAAAGAAAAAAACTGAAGGAACAAAACAGCAGCAGACTCACAGAACCCAAGAATGGACTAACAGAGTTACCAAAGGGAAAGGGACTGGGGAGGATGGGTGGGAAGGGAGGGACAAGGGGGAACAAGGGGCATTACAATTAGCAGACATAATGTATGGAGGGGCATGAGAAGGGTTGTACAACTCAGAAAAACAAGTAGTGATTCTATAGCATGTCACTACGCTGATGGACAGTGACTTTAATGGGGTATGTGGGGGGGACTTGATGAAGTGGGGAGTTTAGTAACCATAATGTTGCACATGTAATTGTAGATTAATGATACAAAAAAAAAAATCTTAGTTAAAAAAATAAACTTCAAATTTCATAGAACTAAAAAAAAAAAGAATTAAAAAGTACATGTAAAAACGGGTGAGATCCAAATACAGGCTATACTAGAATTGTACCAACATCAACTTTCCCATTTTGAAAAATGTACTAGGGTTATGCAAGCCCTTATCATTGGGGGAAGCTGGGGGAAGCGTATTTGGGATCTTTCTATACTATTTTTGCAACTTCTCGGGAATCTTAAACTATTGCAAAATAAAAAGTTATAATATTTTAAAACCACATAATATTCTAATTTTCTTACCTTCAATCAATTCTTAAGAAACCACAGACAAATCCCAGTCCTGCTGTCTGGGTGTCTGCATAACCCCCATATAGATATATGCTCTACTCTGGAAAGAACATACTCTTGAAGTGCAGATAAGTTGTAAATCAGAAATCTCAACTCAGATGTGCAAGACTTACAACTTTCTTTAGTTTTTACAATGCAATTTCATTTGTATTTTGAGCTCCCATTCAGCCTATGTAGTAGAAATAGCCTTAGGCAATTTGGCCCCTGCCCCTTGCTCCTTTCCCTGGGGAGACGACCCAAGTTCCAGGAGACTTATGTAGAGCCTGATATCAATGTGGGATGCAGAGGGGGTAGGGGAAAAGCACCCTCTTATCTTCAGCATCATCTGTCCACGCTGCCATCCTGTGGGAATCCATAATCACATCAGCCCTGAGTCACTGTGCTCCCAGGTGCCTGCAGGGACATCCCTGAGCCCCACCTGTAAGGCCTTTTGCACAGGCAGCACCCCACTGATGCCACCTGAATTCACTCCCTGTGGCTGCTGTAACAGATCACCACAAGCGTGGGGGCTTAATACAAACACATTGTCTTACAGTTCTGGAGTGCAGCCACCTGAAAAGCGAGTTAGGGGGTGTTGGCCAGGCTACTCCAGGGGAGAGTCTGTCTTCTTGCCTTGTCCCCCTCCCACAGCGGGCCTGCATTCCTTGGCTTGTGGCCACATCACTCTGACCTTTTGCTGCATCATCACATCTCTGTGATGTGACTCCAACCCTTTGCCTCCCTCTTATACAGACCCCTGTGTTTACATTAGGCTCACCCCATATTCCAGGATAATCCCCCATCCTAAGATCCTTAATTACATCTGCCAAGTATCTTTTGCCACCTAAGTGAACATAAGCACCATTCCAGGCAATGAGGATGTGGATGTCTTGGCAGGTGGAGGAGGCATTTTTCTGCCTATCCCGCACCGCCCTTGGCACTCAGGGTCGTCCCACGCTTACCCACCACACTGGTTACTATTGCTGCATCACAAACCATTCTAAACTTGGGATATGAAACAATCCTTTTATTATATCCATGGATTCTGTGGCTCAGAAATGCAGACAGGAGACAGTGGGATGGCTCACCACTGCTCTCTGATTTCTGGAGCATCGGCTGGTAAGACCAGTACCTGGGAGTGACTCAACAGCTGAGGCTGGAATCACCTGGGGGTGTCATCACTCCCATGTCTGGTGATCAATGCCGGCTGTCACCTGGGACTTCAGCAGGGGCTGTAGACTAGAACAGCTACCTGGGGACTCTCCTGTGAGGTGTTGGCCTCACAGCCCAGCAGCCTCAGGGCAGCTACTCTTCTCATACAGTGGCTCCAGTCTCCAAAACCCATGGACAAGGTAGACACTCCCTTGCTTTTTGAAACCTGGCATCAGAAATCACGTAGAATCATTTCGGCCATGCACTGTTGATTTAGGCTATCACAGGCCATCCAAGTTCAAGTAGAGGGGCGCAGAGCTCACTTTCCTGAACAGCATTGGGATGGGAGGCAGTCTTGTGCCAATCTGCAACACCAATCAGCCCCTTTGAGGGGAGTCTCTACGCAGGTATGGTGCAGGGGCCCTGAGCGTGGACCTCACAGGCCTCCTCAGGGTTTACCTAGCAGGAACCTGAGTTGCTCTCATCACACTCCCTTACTCCCCCAAGCCAAAGGAATCTGTTCCTAGTTGGGGGTTGGGGACAGGGTGTCTCTCCATCATGTTCTCCCTAAAATGTATTGTCCATGTCCTAAGTTCTTTCATTCCTCCTGAGGATTCATATTTTTTAAACTAGAAAGCTAGGAATTTGCTCCAAAATACAATTTCTGCCTCATTCATTTCTTCTCTGGAGCCAAATCATTAAAAGGTCTGTCCTTACTTAGATGGCGTGGAGGGGACGGTCAAGGAAATCAAGGAAATGGATGGAGGCTAGGCTATCAGAAAACATTTCCAAAAATGTTATCTTGTCACAGTAATAGATCTCACAACAGCTTGTGTCTCCTGTTGGGGGTCTCAAAAGATCCCCCCCAAAACTGTACCCATTTTCCCTACCCAGGTTTAGAACAAGTTGGCAAATAAAATAAAGAGTATATAGGGGGCCCGAAACTGACTGAAGGCAGGGATCATAGGTCTGTGCTATGGCTGAATGTCTCCCTGAAATCCATATGTTGAAGCCCTATGCCCCAGTGTGATGGCATTTGGCAATGGAGCCTTTGACAGGTAATTAGGGGTTGATGAGGTTATGAGGGTGAGGCCCTCATGAGGGATTAGTTGCCTTATAGGAGAGGAAGAGGTACCTACTCCCCACCTGCAAGGTGAGCACACAGTGAGATTGGAGGCTGTCCACACACCAAAAGAAAGAGGCCTTAGAATGAAACTTACCTTGCTGGCACTTGGATCTTAGACTTCCCAGTCTCCAGAACTCTAAGAAACAAATATCTGTTATTTAAGTCCCCCAGTCTGTGGTATTTTGTTATCATAACTGGAGCAAACTAAGATAGTCTGTTAGTCATGTGAGCTGCACATTCTGAACCCAGAATGAAGCGGACATACCACACAGGTGCCCTCAACCATGGTAAGACCAGAACAAAAGAGACTCTGGCTCTCAGGAGAAGCATCCCTGAGAAGAAGGGGGGAGCTGACCCAGACATTTCCACAGGCATAAAGAGGCAGATGCACCCTCACAGAAAACCCCTCATCATGGAAATCAGGAATGGGGAAAGGCATTCCCTTCAAATATCATTTATGAACAAATGATGCAGGCTTCCATTCACTTCTTCATTCAGCATTTACTCAGCATCTATCCTTTATCAGTCTTCTATTGCTGTGTAAGAAATTACCATAAACTGAGCAACATAAGAAAATGCAACGCTGATGGACTGTAATGGGGTTGGTGGGGGGGACCTGATGAAGGGGGTAGTTTAATAACCATAATATTGCACATGTAATTGTAGACTAATGATGCCAAAATAAATTATAAAAAAAAAAGAAAATGCCAATTTGTTATTTCTCAGTTTGTAGGTCAGAAGTCTAGGCATGGTACAACTGGATTTTCTGCTCAGGAGATCAGGCCTATCGAGATAATCTTCATCATCTCTGGATTTTAAAGTCAGCTGATTTGAGACTTTAATTACGTTTGCAAAATCCTTTCACAGCAGTACCTAGGTTAGTGTCTGCCAGGGACTGGGAATCTTGGGGGCCAGCTTAGAATTCTATGAACCACACACTCCATGTTAGGCAAGAAATGAGACGACAGAGATGACTGGCAAAATACCCATCAGAAGGGACATAGAGTTAACAGATTTGGCAAATACAAAGAGGGTAACTAGATTACAGAGCAATAATTGCTAATTCAAGGAAAGAGCTATATTCTGTAGGACTTCAGAGGAGGCAGGATTAATTCTCTTGGGAAGAGTACAGGAAGGCCTCTGAAAGGAAGTGACATTTGATCTGAATCTTAAAGCACAGAGGGAAGCCATTCCAGGTAGAGGGTGGACTATTTACAAAATGGAAAAGACCATAGCAAATGGAGGGAGTGACAAGCAGCCCAGGGACACTGCCTCTTAGAGGACAAGGTTAGAAGAAGCAGAAGACTGGGCTGGAAAAGTTGGTAGGGACCAGCTTGTGTTAGACAACCTATCCCATCCTAAAGAAATGGAAAGCAAAAATGTTGGTAAGCAGAGAAATGACCAGGCAAGACCTGGGTTTTGGTGACAGCAGGAAGAATGAGGGTAGCAATTGGAGGGAAAGGAGTTAGTTGGTATTTACAGCATTTCAATTCCTCAAACTAACCCTGTGCTTTTAGAGGGAGAAATATTATAGCTGATTCAACCATGCAAGGCAGACAGGGGTCAGCAGAAAGAGATGTGTACCACTGGTAACCTGTGTGGTACATGAGATGGTTTGAAATGACACATGGGCCTGCCAGTAGGAGCTCTGACTCAGAAAGTTATTCCTTTCAATTCTCTTCCCATCTTTTTAATTAGCTCAAGAAAAAGTTTCTCAGTTTCATGGTAAACTGTCTTTCACACCTTTCTAACACTCTCATTCTCAGGCCCCACTTTCTGCAAATAACAGTAGCTAGCTAGCTAAATAGCACAGCCTTTTTCCGTGTATTATTTTTATTGTTAACTTTCATTTGTAATAATCAGTATTGGCTTTTCTTTTTCCACTATGATAAAAAGCTTTATTATTATTATATTACTATTCACATTTTTATTGTGAATAATGTAAATAAAAATGTTAAATAAATAATACTACAGGTAGTACATATGCCACTGGGGCAAAAGTTGTAAAGGTCATTTGCAAATGAAATAATTTTGGACATACTGATGTAATGGGAAGAAGGCAGGATTTTGCAGCCAGTCAAACTTGGGTTCAAGTCTTGATTCTATAATATCAGCTGGAAGGCCTGTGGATAATTCATAAACCTCTATGAGCCTCAGCTTCCTCCTATAAATTAAGATGATATACCTACTCAGAATGTTATGAAGAATAAATGAGACAAAATGTAAGAAGCATCTTCTAGGTTGTCTTGTACACAGTAGGCACTCAAGTTCTCTTCACAGCATGTATCTCTTAAGAATGAAACCCTCAGTTTTTGGCAATCCCAAATAGAAACTTAACTCTAGCACCTACTGGGTGTCTATCTGTGCTTGGTAAATATCACCTAAAAGTATTCATCTGCTTAGGATCTAGGACTTGTGGTCAGAGGGCCATTCTTAGGATGAATCCAGGTGTTTTGTGGGAAACAACTGATAATTAGGAAAAGCATTTGACTCAGAATGGCCAGCCCAGGCATCAGGGACCAGGCCCCCTAACTCTTTGTCCTGGCCTTTTCTATAATGTCAGAATACTACATCCTGTAGAAATCAGTTGGAAGATCTGAAAGATTCTGAAATACATGCAAATGAAGACACATAAAAATACCTCCCATTTCAGTTATCTATTGCTGTGTATGTAACAAGCCACCCCCAAACTTAGTAGTGTTTAACAACTCCCGTTGTATTATCACCTCTCATTATTTATTATCTTCTGTGGGTTGACAGGGTTACACTGGGTGGTTCTTCTGTTCTATGTGACATCAGCTAGGGCTGTCACCAACTGGACGGTCATCAGTCTGGAGCATCCAAGATGGCTCACTCACACGGCTGAAGTCTGACTGGGTGTCTGCCAGAAATCAGCGAGGGCTGTTTCTGCTTTCCTCCTTGTGGTCTCTCCATGAAGCTTGGGCTTCTAACAGCTTGACAGCAACATTTCAAGAGGATAGAAACAGAAACTGCCAGTCTCTTAAGGCTTGGGTTTATGTCTCAGAATATCACTTCCGTTGCATCCAAACAGGGACAGGACTAGTCCAGATTCACAGGGAAGGAAATAAACTTTACCCCTTAATGGAGAAGTATGTTTCATATACAGAAGGAAAGGCTAGATAGCATCCATCTTGGGAAGCTATGTACTATACCTCCTAAAGCTTTCACTTTTTGAAACGGTTTCACTCTAGAATCATGTGTGTATTTCAACCCAGCAAATATTTATCTAAGAGCTTATTCTATGGAAATAATCATGGATGAGTCAAAGGATTTGATACAAGATTGTCCAATGGAACAACAGCAAATGATGAAGAAGGGGCATAGAAATAGCATTGGCCTTGCAATTACAAGACCTGGATTTAAATCATGGATCTTAATTTAGTCTGTGAACTTAAAAACCACCGTATACTGTATATAAATACGGTAACCTCTATAAGCTTTAGTAACCTCCACTGTGCTTACTTTACAGAGATGATAAGGATCAAACCAGACTGTGAGACAAATAAGATCTGAGTTTTCTCCATTTCATAAACTTTCTATTCTACGCTGCAAGCAGGTTCAAGTTGCAACTAAGTCGAGCTCCTGCTATAAACTTAAAAACATCAAGTCCCAGCTCTGAACCTACCACTGCCATGGGATTTCTCTCAAGGCATGAGACACTTTATATCAAACCACGGGGTGAGAAGATGCAGATGTGGAAGGAAATGGCATCTGCCTAGCATGTTTCCTTTTGTCCTCCCCCTTTGCAGGTATTCACTAAAGCAATCTGAGTGTCCCAAAAGGTCACACACTGTCTTGCTTTTCCGTAAGTCATTTCAGTAGGCTGTTCCATGCTGTAGTTGATAAATTGATATTTGATAGTTTTCATTTCTCTTAAGAGTCTTATAATGGAAAATTTAAATAAATGTAACACATAGAAGGATATATACCAATATTATAACCAGTGCCTGGTTGGACAGCTGGTAATCGTTTTCTTTTTCTTGCTTGCTTCTCTGTATTTTGTGTTTTCCTTTTTCATTTGTTAAAAAAATACTTATCTAGCCTGTGCATGCAGGGATCAGAGAGCTGAAAAGGGTGACCTGCGATTTGCATCTCAATTCCAAGTCTTTGCTGCTCCTGCCACGTTTCCTCTGAGTTTATAAGCCAGGGTGGATTTGTTATCATTTGATTAGGGACTTCTCAAGGGTAATGCTGTGTTTTTTTATTTCTTCTCCTCCTGCCATTTCTGAATTTTCAATACCTCCCAGCCAGACCTCATTCTCACCAAGTTATGATAGAAGCTGCTTTCTCCCCACTAGGCATCTACAAATCACCATGATGGACTTTTGTCCTGCCTTGATTTTGAAGCCAATAGACAAAGAGCTGAATCCAGGTTCTATTACTTGCTGGCAAGCTGAGTCTGGAGAGGCTCCTTAACCTCTCTGAATTCCATTTTTATCACCTATAACATGAGGCTAACAATACTTTCAGGGTAGATGGTTGTAAGGATTTGACAAGATAAGGCACAGGAAGTGCTGACATGGTGCCTGGCACTTAGTAAGACCACAAAACATGGTTGCTGTTAATAAAAGTAGTCTTGGGAAGCCCTAGAGGCTATCCTAGGCTGGGGGTAGAACTTAGGTTAAGAAAAGGTGGAATTGTAAAATCATTTAGAACTCTGGCTCTGGCCTTTAATGAACCTGGTTTAAGTCCTTGTTCCCTCTATCTGCCCTGGGCATGTTACTACATTTCTCTGAGCATTGGCTTCTTCATCTGTAAAAATAGGAATAATAATAAAACTTACCTTAACGGTGGCTCTCAAAATGTGACCATGGAACCTAGAGGTCTCCAAGACCCTTTCAAGGGATCCTCAAGGTCAAAACTACTTTCATAATAGGGCCACGATATTACTTGCCCTTTCCACTCCCATTCTCTCACAAGTATACAGTCGTTTTCCATACATGTATGTCATTGCTCTGATGGCTAATGCAAAGTGTGTTTGCAAATTCCTATGTTTTAAGTTAATTTCGAATGTGGCAAATATCAACATGTACATAATTCACATACACAAAAGCTATTTGGGGTCCTCAATAATTTTAACAGTTTAAAGGGGACCTGAAACAAAACATTTTGCAATGCCTGATAGGGTTGCTGTAATGACTAAGTAGCACCTGGCATATGCATACAAGGCACTCAGTAAACATTACCCTTATAATTACTGATTCAAAGGTCCTGAATCATATCAGATAAGGGTCTGCCTAGATCACCTACACATAAACCAAAATGAAATCATGTTTTATTCTCTGCTATTTGTTTATATAGGAGAGTTCAGTCCATGCTAAACTTTGAACATTTTTAGACACTGTAGCACATCAGTGTCCATGAGGTCGGAGTGCCCTGAAGACATGGGAACTCAGGGGACAGCCCAGAGGACTGCCCAGCTTGACTCCACCCTGACCCTTCCCACCCTAGTAAACTCACCTGGCCAGCGCAGGCGGTAATGAGGCAGGGGCAGAAGAAACTCAGGTTGTAGATAACCCTCCTTAAGTGGCTGACCATCAAGAGGAGGTGCAGCCTCAAAATGGGAACAGCTTCCTTAAGGTTTACGTAAATCCACAGAAACAAATTGAGAGCCATACCTATTTTCAAAGGGGTTGAGGCTGTGTAGCAGTGGAATGACCTGGAAGAATCAAGAGCAAATAAGAATAAGACCTTGAAGAGTCAAGAGTAAGCAACATAAAAATATTAAAGTTGGTAGAGTATTTTTTTCTTTTTGTTTTACTCTTCTGGCACACCCTTTAGGGAAGGGAAAAAACAGCATCACTAAATTCTGATGTTGGTCGTAAATAGATTAGAATAACATATCAAATGAGTTTGAGAACGGTGAGAGGCAACCTGGGTCATAGTCATCAAGGAAGTTCTTAGCATCCTTTCAGAGCTGGGTCAGTTAGCCTCTCAGGTCTCCGAGAATTGCGCGAGAGACCCCCCTCCCTGGCCAGGGCTTTGTTTTATGCGCCTTTTAACAAACCAACCAACTCACCTTACATCAGTAATAACCGAACAAACAGGTGCCGGCCGGTATGAAAGCTTTGCATATGAGCTATTTAAATTTTCACTGTAAAAATTTCTGGAGACCCAAGGGGTTATGTTAGAGAACCTGGAGCCCTAGGGGAGACCCCAGAAAAACCTCTTAGCTATTTTCTTTTCCACAGCCTAGGAAACGAAAATTTCGAAAGGTAACCCAGTATGTTGACCACGCGGTCAGGCTCCAAGGCCAGCTGTCCCCACCCCAGTCCGCGTCCTCGTCGCGGCCACTTTGCCGCCGCACACTGCCACCTGTTGCTGCCCTCAAGCTCAGAACCGAGTCAGAAACCGCCACTAGAGTTCGTTCTAATTCCCGGGAGCAGAGACTGGCTGGGAAGCCCCGACGCTCCTCACCTACTAATCCTCAGGGCGGGCGGGGACTCCGCGGAGCCTCCCAGCTCCAGGCTCCCTTTGTTTCGCTGCTGCGCTCACTGTGTCAAAAGTAGACCCCAGACAGCATCCCCTCTCCTGGCTCTGCTCCTACGCGCTTGCGCCCAGCTCACAACCGGGAGATGCTGACTCGTTGAAACGCCTGCGGAAGGGAAATGGGTCCACTGGGCAGGAATGCGCCGCGCAGACAGGTTGCCGCGTGAGATTCCGAAGCGTCCTCTGGATCCGGAATTCTTTAGAGCTCCTTAGCCGAGCGCTGTTACTGGAGCGCCGCGCCCAGAACGCAAGTTCACGGTACCGCGGCCGCAGGCTAAGGGGAGAGGGATTCCCCCGCCCGCCTTTACTCTAAGACGCCGGAGGGGCCCCTCTCTCTGGGAACCACGGAGTCCCAATTCCGAAAGTGACCCGCCTTGCTTCCGAGGGACTTCCCTGCGAACGCCGCAGGGGTGTGCATTTCTCCGAGTCTAAGAATCCTAGCCAACGCCGGCCCGACAAGAGTTTAAGTCAGCTCCCGGGGCGTCTGTTTGTTTATTGGCTCTTAAGAAAAAAAGTTTGAGGATTTTTAACCAACCTCAGACCTGGCGCAAGCGGAAATCTCGGCATCTCTCCAGCAAAAGTCATCTAATTTCAAGTCGTTATATAAGTGGGGGCATTAACTCTCCATACTCCAAGCTCTCTCATTACTATTCCAGGAGTAAAATGTATATCGCTTAAAAAAATTTTTTTTAGTTATTATTTCCCTGAGCCCAAGGACCACGGAAAGCGCAGGCAGCGCCCAGGGCCCGCGGTAGCCCCACCCGCGCGCTGCGGGAGGGTCGCAGGGTCCAGTGTGCTGCAGGCAACCAGCGAGCAGCCGAGCCGCGCGGTCCCTCCATCCGCCACTCCACGTGGTCAGGATCAACAGTTTGTTGAGCTCATCAGTGACACCTTGAACTTTTCATAAAGAAAATGGGTATTGCATCGGAAGGGTTCAGCCGCGGCTGCCGGCCTGAGTCGTGCTTAATATTCAATGATCTCGCTCGCGCCAACCCCTCCTCCCCTGGCAGAAATTCCACCGAGTCCGTTACTGGGCTCAGACTTTTAAGTTAATTTACTGCCTACCCCCCAACCCTGGCTAGTAACCAGCACCTTTAGGCTTAACCTCCCCCGCAACTCCCGCCTGAAAATGACATTTCGCCGGCGTCTCCGGAGGGGGCTGAATTTCACTTTGTAACTTTCTGCGGAACCCGAGCCTGGGTGGCAGCTCGGGTAGTGGTATCGTATGCAAATACGCATGCTGACGTTACAGATCATGTGGGTTTTGGCGTAGATTCCCCACTGATCGAGACATTTTTTTCCCCTTTTTTTTCCTTCTTTTTTTTTTCTTTTAAAAATTTTGGCCACTGTTCTCCGTTCAGGGGCTTTTTCTGTCTGTCTGTCTGGCAGGCTGGCTTTCCCCCTCTTTCCCACGGAGCCCGAGCCGGACGCCCGGTGGGGAGTGGGGAGTGGGTGGGGGGAGCCAGCAGAGTTCCATTTTGGAACGCCCGTGCCGCGTCTCCGCGTTTCCAGCCCGGGTCCCCGCGTTCCCAGCCCCGCGCAGGTAAGAAACTTCGCCCCGGCGCGGAGCACCCCCCGCCCCGCGCCGCCAGCCCCGAGCCCCGCACGCGGGGCGCCGGCCACTCCAGCCCAACTTTCCCACCGCCGCCGCCGCCGCCGCGGCTCCCGAAAATGTGTTGTTAATGGGACTTGGCCGGGTTTGTGATTGGAATGGGGGGTGGGGGGGCGCGGAAGGGGGGTCAGGTTCTTTTTGCCGGTGGGAAGAAACTGGAGGATACAGAAGGGGTAGTTTTTTTTTTAAGTAGTTTTGATGACAAGTTTGGATAAATGGGAGCCAGACCGAGGAGGAGGAGGAGGAGGAGGAAAAACATGTCTACGTTTCCCTATGTCGACATAAGCCACAAAAAAATATGGCGTCCGCTTTCGACAGGGCGTTACGTAGACCCGACTCTGTTTTTATTTATTTATTTCGTGGCCGTCTCCCTCCCTTCTTGGCCAAACTGCGGCGCTTTTGTGCAAACGGGGCAGGTCCCGCGGGGACTCCACCGGGACGTGGCCCCGTCTCCGCGGGTTTGGGCAGGCGGGGGGCTACGTGTGTGTGCTCCCCTCCCTCCCCCGCTCTCCCCTCTTCTCCCCTCTCCTGGTGACGATTCGCCGTAATGTGGTGGCAGGAAGCATGACGCCTTGGGCTGAGGCTGCCTCTCCTCTCGTCGCTCCCGGTGGCTGCAGGCGGCGGGCGCGCGCGCGCGGGCAGCCGCCCGAGCTACCTGCCGGGGGCAGGGCCGGAGCGCGGCGCTGTTCTCACTCCCGGCTCAGGTGCCGGGAGCCCGCGTGGGGAGGAGCGTGCGGGACCCCGGCCCCACGTCGCAGCCGCCTCTGCCTGCCCAAGCCCACGTTCGCCCCCAGAACGGCAGCTGGCGCTTTCCGTCTGCCCCACGAGAGGTTAATCTTTGTTGGTGTTGCAGCTTCTCTGTGGCTTCCCCAGGACTTGGTATCCTCGCCTTTGCAAACTTGCCCTTTTCCCAGCCGCTTTGCAGGAAGGAGGCTGCGGAGACGAAGATGAGCGGAAAGTTGGAAACCAGTGAGCATCACAGGACGGTCTCCTAGGCCTCTTAGCTGTGCGAAGCTCGGGGGCGGAGGAGGAGCGTGGCTCGTAGAGCTGGGGAGAAAACTGGACGGGGAAGCCAAGTTGTGATTTGCCCAGCTTTCCATCTGATTGATCGGCTTCAGAGCCAGTGGGGTCTCTCTTCAGCTGTTTCGCGATGGCCTTTTGTTTGTCCGGGAGATGGGGGAATAATGGCTTTCCCTGGCCCCCTCCCCGTTGAAAGAGGCGCTGCCCAGCGTGTGCCTGGGGATCACTAAGTCTCTTCAGGCCCCAGATTTCTCCCCCACCTGATACCCGATGATCACCTTCTCCCTCTGAGGTCGCAGCCTCCTGAGGCTGAGGCAGGCCCTGCTGGGCAGGATTCAGGGGGCTAGAAGCCCTCCGCTTCATCCCTCAGTGGCTCAGACCTCCTGCAGTTACCCTCTTAAAACACCCGCATACACTCACACGCCTTTATGCAGAGCAGAAATTAATGCCTGTTGAAGTGACAGAGGTGAGGGGCTGAGAGCTCTTGAAGATTTCAATCAAAAGGTGATTTTCTGTTTATGAGGGCACTGAGTTTAAGCGGTTCAGTCCCAGGGCAGTCATGTCTAAAAGCATTTGGATAAAAACCAAGTGGAGTAAATATCTTGTAAAATGGCATGTTTAATAATAAAAATAGATGAATGGAGCCTGTCAAGTGCTTGAATGGGACTAACATAAAGGTTTGATTTAAGTTTAAAGGAAAAGTTATAGAAAGCTATATACACATCTTCTACTGAAACGTGTCACTGACAAAACTGAATCTGTGATCTGTGGGAATTTGGTTGGTGCTGAAATGCTCTGCCACTTGATTGTTCCTGTGACATCTCCTGGCCAGCTGTGATGTGAACTAAGGATCCCCCCAAAGTTAACAGCTCTTAGGGGAAAATTCAGAGGCCATGGTTTTAGGGTAAAACAGATCTATTAACTAATCCCCATTTAAAGGAAAAGACCAAAGGACACAGCTGTGCGTTGGCATTTAAGAAGGGCATTCTCTTGATGCAAAGGCAGTGTATCCTGAAATGCTGAAAGGTGACCCCACTCCAAGGGTCTCATCCAAATAGGGCGGTGTGATTGGGTGGGATGCCATGCACTTGACAGGAAGAATAATGACTATGCTTAATAATAGTTGCTAACATTTACTGTTTCGGTATGCTAGGCACAATGCTGTATATTTTACATGGTTTATCATTTAATCCTCACCATAACCCTATGAAATAAGTACTGTTATTACCCCTAGTTTATAGTTGAAGAAACTGAGGCTTAGAGAGGTGAAGAAACTTGCCCACAGCCACACAGCAAAAAGCAAAGTCAGTGTTCCAAGTTACTTCTTAGCCTTAAACACTCCGTTATAGCAGCCCCTGGATATGGGAAGTCCTCAGAATGAAAGAGTAAAGCATCAGGTGCAGGCAGGAGAGAGGAACAGTGACCATCACCCTAAGGTCTAAACTCAGGAATCTTTCTGGGGGTCATTTCTTCATTTATGTGGCTATGTGTCGATTTATTTTTTCATTCAGCAACTGTAATATTCATCACACAATAAGAGCCTGCAGTCATAAAGCACTTTTATATGCCAGGAACCATTCTCTGTGTTTATGATTAAACTCTTTTATCTTTTTGACAACCCTGTGAGGTAAGTACTCTCATTCTGTCCTTTTCATAGATGAAGAAGTGGAGGCACAGAAAGGTTCTCTTACTTGCCCAAGACCAAACAGCTAGTAAGCAGACTGCCAGACCCCAGAACATGTGCCCTCCATGCCCCAATGCACTGTTCCAGATATTGTGGAGAAGCTGGTGAGACAGAGCCCCCTAACCTCAATGCAAAACACTCCAGGCACTATGGAGATATTGGCAGGATAGAGACCCTTTATCCCTTAGGAACTTGAGCAGATCTCAGCAGGCCATGAATAAGTGCTGTAATTTGGAAAATAGCTACTGTGGAAGCACAAGGAAGGGCACAATTATTGTGTTCTGCGGGAAACATAGAGAATTGCCTGGAGAGGGTAGCATCTGAACTGACCCATTAATAAGGAGGAACAATGTCTGGAGGTGTGTTGGATATCACTGCATTCAGCTGTTAGCAACAGAAATCCTGACCGGCGACTTAACCAGATAGAGGCTTATTCATGTCAGACAGCAAGAAGGGTGCGTGGGGTGATACCTCACTGGGGACACAGACTCTTTGTACTCTATCATCCTTAAGAGTATAGATCTTTGGCCCTGAGTCTATCATCTCATGGTGGGAAGGTGGCTGCAGCATCTCCAGGCCTCACATCTGCATTCCAGGAAAGAAAGTAGGATGAGTGAGGCACAAATAGCACTTACCTAGTATGGCTTTACTATTATGTTTTAAAATGGCCACCCCTCTCAGTCTGTCTTAGGGACTTCTGTCCCTAGCTCATCTATCAGAACTGTGCCATGTGACCACCCAAACCTACCAGGGAAGGAGCCATCACGTATGCTTAATTGGCACATGGCTGCCATGAATAAATTGGGGATCAACAGGTAAGGCAGAAGGGGTGAATGAAGCTGTTGAATTGGCAAGTGAAGTGTGTGCAGCTTAAGAGAAGATGACGAAGGGTATTTGATGCAGGGAAAACTGTGTCCTCGGTCCTGGGTACCATGTGTAATCTGGGGATGTGGGGATGCCAGACTTGGGGGTGGATCTGGAGGAGGTTGGCTTTTAATCTGTAGGTACTGGGGAGCTATGGCAGGTTTCTGAGAAGGGAATGTTATGTGTTTTAAGAAGTGAAGACTGTCAGCAGTATGCCTTGTGGAGACAAATCAGTTTGGTTCTTATTTGAAATGAAATGAGTTCTGGACAGTTTCAGACCAGGGGACCAGTTTTGCCTTAGGGCAAAAAGAAGACAGCATACAATAAGAAAGTGAGGGATGACGGGGAGATTTTCTTTTAGGTCCTGCCAATAGGAATCCCAAATTAACCTGATGTTAGTCAGCTGTTCCCAGGAGGTCACTATGTCTGTTCATTCATAACCCAGTGAAACTGAAAATTTGCTCCCCAAACACAACACTTGCCTTTCTCCTGACCCTCGGGCTCGCAGCTCCCACCTACAACTCCCCCACTCATCAGCAGAGTCATTTTAGTCATGACCCTTCATCTTTGTTTTAAATTAAGGGGATGATATCAGAGGTCCTCTGGTCATGTCCTCTACCCTGGATTTCTCCAGCAATGACGACATCCCTGATTCTCTCTGCTCAACTTATTAGTTATATGACTTCAGACTGTTGTTTACCTAAGACTCAATTTCCTCATCTCTAAAATGGACATGATTCTAGTAACTGCCTTATGGGTTGTTGTGAAGCTTAAGAAGAAATTTATGAAAAGGCTTAGCAGAGCGCCTAACACATGGATTGTGCCCAATAAACATTACCCGTTATCAGCACCACCACCACCATTATCGTCACTATCACCACCTCTAGGATGTGATTTTATTGTATATTCTTGAGGTGACAAGTAATTAATATGTGTGGATTTTATCATTGATTCCAAGACCCAGACTGTCCCCATTTCTTTGCCATTCTTCTCTCTCCTCCCCCAGACACATATGCACTCATTTGTGGCAAATCTGAGCAACTACTGAAATGGAAAGCTCTCCTTGACTATCACAGCAAGACCCTGGTGCAGTGTTCAGGTAATGTAATGTGCTGTGTCATGGCCAAATCCAGACAGCACAGTTCTAAAAGGATGCTTGGCTCTGCCATGCCTCTGTGATAGACAATAAAGTGGATATTATTTTTAGTATTGACAAGGTAAGTTTCATTTTTAACTGAAAAAAAAAAATCCCATTCCCCTCCCCCACCCCTCCCTAAGGCCCCAACCCTATATCAAACAGGTTGTGATTTTAAGAACATCCACCCACAATCTGTTTCCTGTTCCTATGCTTGTAGTCATGCATTTAAGAGGGGCTGATTGGCAATGGTGTGTGTGTGTTTGTGCGTATGTGCACGTGCATGTGTGTGACAGACCCCCAAGAAGCAAAGCAGTCCTAACATCAATATATCAGTTTCCACTCAAATTTTAAAACAGAATAAAAAAGACCAGAGCCAGACCAGTTTTCTTGCGGACACCTCTCTTTGCCCCCAGTGAAGTATTTCCCTGTTACAAAGCATAGTTCACACACTTTCTTCCTCTTTCTGTGCCCCACCCCCATCCCTCAGTACTAGAAACACTTAGTGGAGATTAAATCTTACTACGGATGTTTCACTGCAGTAGTATTTACCACAAAGAATGTTTGTGCTGTTGATCTATGGGGATCCATATTAAGGAGTGTGACCTAGGCATTCATGTCAGTGTAAGAGGTTTCTGGTATATTTTAGGGGTGCACAGGCTTGGCTTGGGTTGGAAAAATGGGAAGTACATGCTGGCGTAAAGCTGTGCTGTGTTTACTTTGCAGAGGGAAGCCAGCAAAATTCTGGGAACCATTTGCTATCAAGTTCAATGTGGAGAGTGGATCCCTGTATCCTGGGGCCCTCAGAGAGTGGCCCGATTGCGTTAGCTCCTTTGTTGGGAGGGAATCCTCCCTGTTGGGGACCCAGGACAGACTGTGGGAGAGAGAAGGACCCTGCTGTCGAGGAGAGGAGGAGGTGGAGTGAAGGAGAGTCCCTGGGCTACAGGTTTTCCTTGGCCTGGTTTGATTTCTGCAGCTGTGGCTTCTGGACTCCAAAACATCCGCAGAAAAACACCAAGGAAGGACCAGAAGTCTAAACTGAGGAGGCAGCCCGCGTGCATGCATGCATGGACTGTGCAAACATGACGGTTTAAATCAGTGTTGCAGAAAGACTAGAGAAAAACACTGCTCAGTGGGGCTAACATTCGTGCCCCCGAAGCTGTCTTGCCCCCACCCCCAGCCTCGTGCACTGTGACTGGTGAGACTGAACGAATACAAAGCTGTGGGCACACCCTGACACACCACAAACACAGCGTCACCATCATGAGAAGAGTAGAAAATCCTGAAAACTGAGCACCCACTATGTGCCAGGCACTCAGCCCAACACTTCCCCTTCACTATGTCATCCAGTCTGACCATAAGGAAATACACTGAGAGCAGTGGTATCCCCCCATTTTAAAGACAGGACACCAAGGCTCAGAGAGGTTAGGTACTTACTGGGGGTCACAGAGAGAAGGTAGCCGAGTTAGGATTTGAACCCAGATCAGTCTGATTCTAAAGCAGGTGCTTAGTCATCACCAGGTCTTTCTGAAGTCTTCTGGAGGCCAGCCCCATTCCAGCCTGGAAGGAAGTGTAGGGAGAAGGAACAGTTTTAGAACGTGCTTCTGGACACTGTGATTGCTCTTCTGCTAAAGGACTGTAGGGGTGTTTGCATGCATACCTGAGTGCGTACGTGTGTGTTTATGAGCTTAGTCAAAACAGGAGAGAATTCCAGATTGTGCCTGTTAGCCTTAGTCCCCCAACCCCCACCCAAAAAAAGACAATTTTAAAGCCCCTGTCAGTGTCTGTAACAGAACATTCTTCAGGGGGCACTGCACCCTTTCCGCCCTCTCCTTGGCTCTGGAGAGAAGGACTCCCAGTGGGCTGAAAGAGGCACTC
The DNA here is from genome assembly GCA_032199065.1 of Smutsia gigantea. Taxonomy (NCBI): domain Eukaryota; kingdom Metazoa; phylum Chordata; class Mammalia; order Pholidota; family Manidae; genus Smutsia; species Smutsia gigantea. The sequence goes on from JAVSCE010003595.1 coordinate 425,232, forward strand.
CTAGAGAGGGAGGAGAATCTGACCGCTACTTTCAAGATGCCGAACAACCTCGCCAGCCAATAGGGGAAGGCAATGGAGGGAGCAGGCGTTGGGAGGGTGGAGAATGGCTGTGTTGCTGTTTTTATACAATAAAAGAGGATCATTGTAATTGGGAGCCCTTGAATCCTAGCACGTCTGACTATGGCTCTCTCCAGCTGCAGAGCCATCTAGTTAAATAGTGCACAGAAAACTCCTTTCAGCTGATATTACTTTCCCGCTGTTCTTAAAATACAAAAGTGGGCTGAACTGCTGTAGCTACAAAGGCATCTCAGGCTCCCCCAGGCCCGGGTGTACCCAGAGCTCCCACGGAATCTCCCCAGCCTGTGCAGGAAGACATTTAGAAATTATTTTCATTTGCACTGCACTCTTGTCTTTTTGCAAACAGCTCCTTTAAGATATTTGCACACAGCCTGGTGAGAGCTAGATGTCACAACCACCTTGTTTATGGTAGGTAGTGGCCCAGAGGGGGCAGGGAGAGGCCAGCATGCCAGGGCTGGTTGGGAGGGGGTGTGTCTTTGCTCTTTGGTGTGGGGGAGTGGGTAATGGAGGGATATGGACAGACAGGTAGAAGCTGGAAGAAGAGACTGCCCGCTGGCCAAGAAATTTAGGGGAAAGGGTAGCAGTGGCTCCAGAGAGAAGCACAGGTACTCACCTAACCTCCCCCACGACACTGAGGTTTCAGTGTCCTGCAGAAGGGCCTGTACTGTCTTCGGCAACACTTTGTGCAGTTCAGGAGGGAAGGGAAGCTTCACAGTGTTTTCAAGTGCAAGGGCTCTTGGGTGCAGAGCCACAGGTGGAGACGGTTCGGATTACTTGGCAGGTTAATGGTAGACATCCCAAAGACTGAAGGCTATGTTGGGCAGTGTGAAATTAGACATGGCCTTATTTCAGCACTTTTAGAAAGGAATTTATGGGTCTCCTGGTACAAA